>CM068347.1:6520175-6970175 GCA_034769755.1 Odontamblyopus lacepedii
AAAGACACAGTATGTACGAAATGACTAAAGGACAAGCCTGCTATTTTTTCATCGTGATTGTGTTTATTGCACAAACATTTTTAAGTACGTAAGTGTTTATTTATGCAGCTCTTTTCTTTTCACAGACACATGTCACAACGACGCTTTACAGAGCTTTGTTTACAGAGCTGTGTTTATCAAATCAAATCCGAGTTTATTTATAAAGCGCTTTTCATACAGAAAAATCCCACGTTTTCTTCGCAGGAACCACCCAAACCCTGAAAAATCAGAATCAGAATCAGAATTACTTTTATTCATCCCCGAGGGGAAATTTTCTTTGTTACAGATGCACCCGACCAAGAGCATGTACATCGAACAAGTTACAAAAAGTTACAAAAATAAGATAAGATAAATACAATAAGATCAAAGATAAAATAGCTCTCTCTGGGAAATTATTTACATCAGTGACATATTTATGACTATATACATGTGTGAGCAGGGAATAGGATAAAAAGGATTGAGTAGTTTGTGAGTTAAAGTGCAGCGTTCAACAGTTTGATGGCGACAGGCAGGAAAAATTTCCTGTGTCTCTCAGTGGAGCAGCGGCTGCCGCGTTTATGGCTGAAAGAGCTCCTCTGATTGGCCAGCACCTTGTGGAGGGGGTGGGAGGGAGAGTCCAGAATAGTCCAGATTTTGTCCAGCATTCTCCTGTCCAACACCACCGCCAGAGAGTCCAGCTCCTCCCCCACAACATGTCCAGCCTTCCTAATGATCTTCTCGAGTCTATTAGTGTCCCTCAGGCGCAGACTGCTGCCCCAGCAGACTACAGCGTACATGATGGCACTGGCCACCATAGACTCGTAGAACATCCTGAGCATTGTCCTGCAGATGTCAAAGGACCTCAGCCTCCTCAGGAAAAAAGTTATAGTCCGAAAGACTTACAGTCTGAAAAATACAGTATTTATTTATTTATTTATTTATTTATTTATTTATTTATTTATTTATTTATTTATTTATTTACTTATTTATTTGTTTGTTTATTTATTTATTTATTTATTTATTTATTTATTTATTTATTTATTTATTTATTTATTTATCTGCAGTGTTAAACATGCCAAAAAGGAAGGAAAAGAGCAGAAGGAAGAACAGTCTTATGTTATCTACCTCTTGCTTCAGTTAATAGTAATATATGACATTATTACGAGCACAACACGTTTCTGTTTAATTCATATACGGGTTATTCCAGGCCAAATCTCCGAACGCTCCGCACGAACATCACACATCTGACTGAAAAAATTCTAGCAGGTTCGCACACTTTCCAAAGATGGCACCAAATTAATTTTTTTTCCATTTTTAAACCTTAATATCTTAATATCTCCTAGAGCGTTCATCACAGTGGGTCAGATTTAAAACACAAAGTGCACAGTGTGTGTGGGAAGGTGTGTGTTCCATATCAAACCTCTGTCTCTGAAACCGCACTTTCCACCGGCCTTTAAATCCGCCTCCAGATTTGAAGAGTAGAATTTTCGAGCAAATTCAAGCCCCCAGAAATCTGTGATAAACCAACAGCTCATGTGTAAAAGTCCAGATTTTACAAGTGCATTAGCCACATTTTAACCCTTGAAAATTTGAAAGACCTTAACCCTTGAAGACTCTACGACATCGTACACGATACCGAGGAATATGTTTCTATAACCGTGCAGAACTTTCTAACGGTAAAAGACAGAAACTTCCTTTTCCCCTCTGAAAGTGCAGACATAGAGGTTTCCGTACATTTCTGCGGCTTTATCCTACGTCACACTCACGCTGTGTGATGACGTGAGCAAAACGAGTGTCCAATAGGAACTTTGTTTTCCCCAAACTCATGCGCTCCGTCCATTTTGATCGAGCCAAACTTTGCCAAAGAGTGAAGTGAGTCAAGATGGTCGACTCCTCTGACTGTGTGTGTTTATAACGAGTGAAAAAGTCGCTCTAAGTGGAGTTAATTCTCACACACATGGAAAATTACACATCTTTGTGTGTGTAATTGTGCATCTCTTTCTATTTTTATTTTTATTTCACTCAAAATGAACAAATCCAAATGTAATAGACCCCATGGAAATGCAGAAGTGCTGTGGCTCTGGCCGTGGTCCTGACAGGAGTTGTTTCCAGGACTGGACCAGGAAAGTAATGGAGCGATTACACTTTTTTTTTGTTTTTAGGGAAATAAGGAGATTTTTTACTTACAGACTTGATATTTTGCATTTTTGTAGCTAAGGCCCTAAATTAAGCATTTTTTATGTCCAAAAAGTTGTTTCTACATGTTTGCTGTGTGTTTTGTATAAAAGAGTGTGAATTTTATTTATTAATTTTTTCCATCTCTATTTCTGGTCCTGTAGCTTTTATCACAGCCTCATGACACAACTACAGCAGCAGATTGTGAAATAACAGGTTGGACTGAACAAAAGGAGGTAGAACACTTCATTAGGGGTAAAAGGGGCAGTTTTAAAAGCAAAATTAAGAAAAAAATCCAGGCGAGGAGAAATGTACTAAAATTGCCCTCAGGTCTTCAGGGGTTAAATAGTTTTTTAGATACAGCAATCTGAAAGTGGCTCCTCGGAAACTCTGCTCAAAACAGTTCAGGGGGAGTTGACTAAGTCTCTTTTTATGACAAAACTATAAGGAGTTTGGAGCTAAAATGTGCGACATTTTCTCTTGGGAAGTGTATGAACTTCCTAGAATTTTTTAATGTTAAAGTCGTGTGGGGGCATTTGGAGATTTGCCGTGGAATGACCCACACACACCTCAGATTTATTTATTTTTTTAATCTCAAAAGCGTCATTTTATTCGTCAAATTTGTAAGGTGATCAACCCTTTGCTCTGTTTTTTCCAGTGGATGTGGAGCCGGCCATGCTGCTGCCGGGGGAATGGTTTTCTCTGAGCTGCAGTGTTCCCGACACAAAATACTCTCCTAAAATCCACTGGGTCAGTCCACAAGGAGAGAAGATCGACAGGGGCAGTGCCAGGGTCGAGGCGGCAGGTGCACACAGCGGACAGTGGACCTACGTCGTCTCCGATGGCACCACAGAGAAAACAGGGACCGTTAAAGTGACTGTGATCGGTGAGTTCATGTTTGATGCTTTTATCTTAATGGAAGGACTGAACCAAGTCACATTTCTAGTTACAAATAGAAGGAATCAGGCTCAACATCTGTGGATTCACCTTTCGGATCCTTCACGGCAAATGAAATAATCAAACTGTCTCTTACGCCACATCTGGGACTGTGGCATCATCACGTCGCAGACTCGGGAAAAACAGAATTGCGCCGCCCCGGGGTTTGCTGACAGAAGTGAAGCTCCCGATCTGTTTCCTCAGCCCCTCCGGCCGCACACCACACGCAGACCGAGTGAAGCGTGTTGCCTAAGGACACAACAACAGTTTACACCAGAGTCACTGCTGCCCCACTGAGGCAGCTGCTCTTCCCAGTGTCTCCCGTCTGATGTGGCCTAAATCGGGACTAAACTAGAACAAAACTATAAACAAGGACGAAATGTTGATTAACCAGGAATAACCAGCAGTGAGACTTAGGCTGAATCCCATTTCTAATTTCTACCTCTACCCGTCCGTTTTGTGCGTTCACATGTAGGTTTAGGAGTGTCCCAGTTATTGTTATGGCAGAAGTTTAGAGGAAAGTGGTCGGGCTTTACCCCTACAAAACAAAGATGTTTCAGAGGAACACTCCAAACTGAGGCGTATGAGCAATTTCTCTGAATGTGAATCACCGGTAAGATCACTGCTGCCACCACCAAAGAAGTTCACAAATGTGTTTCCTCCATTATTTATGGTTTAAAATGTGTGATAACCGCTGTATTGTCTTAAGTTTAACGTTGTTCCAGTGCGTGATGCTCATTTTCTTCATAAAATGCACACGGAAAACTCGCTTGAGCAGTGTCACGTTATTTGTGACCTGAGCGATCGGTTGATGCTGGAAATAAAGTTGTGAGCGAATTGTGAGCGTCCGTGCGGCACAGTTGTAATTTGGATATTATAACACAAGTAACTGAAGCGATATGATGGTTTTAACCCTTAGAGAAGCTCAGGTTGTTTCTTTCCAGTGGTCTGCGTGTCATAAACTTTTGTAAAAGCTGGTGCAGATTTCTGAGGACTCATGTGATGGTTGAAGGTTTGTTCCAATTCGTCGGGGTTTGACTTTCTACCCTAAACCCTTGGGGCCAATCCCATTTCTAATTTCTACCCCTTGCCCTTGAAAATGAGCAACGAGGGGCAGGGTGACTGAGTGGCAACGCTCACGCCTCACCTGGGTGGAGTTTGCACGTTCTCCCCGTGTCTGGATGAGTTTCCTTCATCAGCCCAAAACGTGCAGCACAAACGTGAACCAACATCAAGGACCACGACCTCCACCCTCCTGTGGGCTCAGAGTTTTAGAAATAGTCCTACTGACTTAATTAGGTCAAGTTCCTGTAACATTTTCTTCTTTTTGAGTCACTTTAACTAATATTTTTAGGTTAAAGGCTGTGGGTGTAAGTGAGCGTATCTTAATAACATAGATGAGGTACAGATTAGTAGATTTGAGTATTTAAACACTGAGAATGATCCTGTTATTTCTTTTGTTTCAAATCGGTGAGATGATTTAAAAATGAACTTAATTTATATTTATATATTTAGTACGTGCTAAAATACAATACAGTTTCAAAGCGCTTCACCAAATACGTGAACTTATTCCAGTGGTTTGAAAACTCCCGATTTTAAGTCATAATAAATGAAACTTAACGGAAAACTATGAGTCTTATTAAAAAAAAGCAAATATCTGAGTTGAGGCAAGTTCTGGAAGATTGTGACTTTTAAGTTAATCTGTTTAATTACTTTGAATGTTTAGGTTTACAGTGGAGATAAGTTTTATACCATAAGAGCCACAGGAACAAGATTTCCATGTTTTCAAACTGGTGCCGGGTTTGTGGAGAGGCAAGCTCGCTCGCAGCACGGACACATGTTCTGAGCGCAATAAAAACATCCCCAAAACGGCTGATATTTTAGTCTGTTTTGGGGTAAAAGTTCACACGACGAGGCTTTAAAAACACCACATCCACCCCTGTTCACTCTTCTGTTTCATATTTTGTTACAGACTTGTTTCCTGCAGCTCCCGTTCGGACCCTGTTCACCTCCACCTCCTCTCCTCTCTCCATCCCCTGCTCCCTCTCTCCGAGCAATTCCTGGGGGGAAGTCAAATCCAAGGGCGTCCTCGAAGTTGGCTGGAACTTCTGCCCCCCAAACCTGCACTGTAATAAATCAAGTTTCCTCTCGCTTTCTCTGGAGACTAAACCGACCTGGAAGAGGCTCACGGAGGCGGCACCAAGGCCTAAACTCAACCCCGACAACGGCAACTTGTCTCTGGGCAGGAATGTGGGGCGGGAACAGGACGCTGGAGCCTACGAGTGCTTCATGAAATTTCAAAATGGAAAGACTCTGACCAGGACTGTGCACGTGGAAGTGCTGCAAAGTAAGTGAAAAAACAAACTTAACTTTAAATAAATAAGAGCGATTTATCTGACAGACATTGGGATTAGAATTACACTTGTGATTTATGCTTTAATGACTCGATCCTGCTCAAAATGCACATTATTAACATGTTTCAAAAGTGCGTTAAAAGTGCACTGTGCCACTCTTCGGTGTCCAGAGCCGGATCAGAAAACTCATGGCAAATATACTTCAAAAATAGCAATAAGTCCAAATATTTGTGCAGAGAAACGCAAATCTATTACAGAAATCTTTTTTAGTTGATTTTATTTGACCAAATATTATAATATGATGCTCGGTCAGGCAGCTGCTTTCATCACTGACCTCTCGGCTCCGGGTGAAAACAGGCGTCTGTTTCTTCAGTCTCAGCAATAATTCGTTTATTTTCCGTCTTATCAATTCTCCGTTCAACTTATTGTATTTTTCGCCGTGTCTCACCGTGCCGTTTAAGATTTAATATTCACTTCACCGCCACTTGTTGCAAACACACTGAGAACACAGGTAGTAAATAAGAATTAGTCCATTTTTCTTGTAAAATCCTGCACTCAGCTCCACTTTTCTCGTTTTTTCTGATGAGGGTCACGGTCACAGTCAAAACGATCGTCCGTTAAGAGCGTTTGGAAAGAGGAAAGTCTTCATTTGTGCTGCTCTGGTGGAGGCGCCAACGCACAGAAGCTCTGGAGACGCTGCTAGGCTCAGCGGTGCCGAAAATTACCAGAAAAATCGGAATATTTTAAATATTTTAACAGAAAATCATCCGAGGGCCTGATTAAAGGTCTTGGAGGGCCGGATATGGTTTGACACCTGTGGTCTAGAATGTCCCACAGTAAATAAAGTCATTAAACTCATCTCTAGACCCTTTCAGCGTTAGTAAACAGGCTCAGGTGTTCACGCATTTTGGCAACAGAAGTAAATCAGCAGTTTGTCGAGTTCTGTGAAAGGATCAACGTCAAAACATCACGAATATTTATTCAACGAGCGACTTTGACAAACTGTGTCCGACTGTCAGATCCTCGAGCGATCAGTGAGTAAAACTTTCAAACTTTAGTCCACCGGGAGAATATCCTGACAAACACACACAGAACAACCAGACATTTTGGTGCTGGAAATGTTTTTATCTCCGTTTTCTTCTGTCCGTGTCCAGTCTGAATGAATCAGAATGAACGGGGAACAATGACGCTTCTGTTGCCAAAATGCGCGCGCAGCTTTTTCTTTTCATCACTTCCTAAAAGGGTCTAAATCCACGGAGACAAGTCTCCGAACGCCTCTGAGCCGATTTACATTTACAGACCATATTTTGAGCAGTAAAAAACAGTACGTGAATAAGTACGATGGATGAGTTTAAGGCCATACTTTAAAATCTTTCAGGAAACCCCATAATATCTGCATGAAAATAAGTTTGTGGCGAACCCTGTACCAGAAAAGTTAAACAGTGCAGCATTAAAACGAAGAATTAAATATAAATAAATATGAACTAGAACCGCACGTATCCGTTTCAGAACACGTTAGCAGAGCTTTTCTTTTTACCGATAACACGACTTGAATATGTTGTTGTTTGCAAAGGACTTGAATAATTACTGTGAGATTTGCTAATTACAATTTCAGTTCAATCTCAATTAATCCTGCAGCACTAATGAGGAGCTAATATGCAAAATAAAACTTTCTACTGTGTTATTAGGCTAGAGCTCATATTTTATTTTATTCAAGGTGCTATAATTTATTTGCACGTCGGACTGACTGAGGTCAACTTAGGTGAAGAATTATGAAACGTGTTCACACAAAACACCAGCAGATGGCGCTACTGAAACATGCGTGAATGAAACTAAAACTCAACTTCGACTCGTTTTTGATGAGGATGCATCAAAATAACATGTTTTTTATTTTTATTTTGCATAATACTGCCAATTCTTATACTTTCTTATAATAGAATTTAATTTGAATCCAGTCTGCTCTTGTTTTGTTATAAATAAATACAAATCTAAAATAGATATGAAAGTATTATGTTTGTAGAACTGCACTTTGCTCCCCTCTGCTGGACATTCAGTGTCATTAAATCGGTTAAAGATGCACTATGTAACATTTCTGCTGGAAGATCTATTGTTTAATTGGAAATTTCCACACATAGACTGTATATGGTCCCACGTTATGACATTAAATCCAGTGGAAAACACAGGGAATAATAAAAATAATCTTATATGAAGTGCTTTTCCAGATGCTCAAAATCGTTTTACAGATTTGTGTTTTATTCAGCTCCACCAGGTCAAGGTACAGCTCAGACCTGTGGAGAGGCAAGCCCGCTCACAGTACAAATACTTGCTTTTTAACACATTTTTTGGCTATTAAAACACCTGTAACTGAACAAATGATTATCTCTGCAACAGGGAAGTCATCTGTGAAATACTCTACACGACAAAAAAGGATTTTCTAGCATAGTTAAACTGACTTGAATTAAGCAGATTCATCTTTAAAGATCAATTTTAAGATTTTTTTACTTAATAAAATGAGATTTTTTTGACTTGTTTCAAGATATTTCATCCTGATTTATCTTATCTCGATATTACAACTTATTCTAAGCACTTTTTATATTAACTCAGTCCAGGTTAAGCCTCTTTAACTTCCTTCTCAAACCAATAAGGTGAAAAATCTTGTCATAAATACTTGAAACTCTTGTTTTTTTTTGCTCAGAACAAGATTCGTATTTTGTCTTGTTTTAAGAAAACTTGGTAAGTGAAAATTTCTTACTGCACTGGCAGATAATTTCACTTAAAATAGGGCATTTTTACCTCAGAATTGTTTTTTTTCCTTATTTTTTGATAGGCCTTTTTTGCAGTGCACCTTATTTACAGCTTTTTTAATCCTTCCTGCACCTTTGTATTTTATTATATTTTTTACTATAATGTTTACTTATTTCCCTTGTATTTGCAAACACTTTTTTAACCAGTACTATTTATTGCTATTTGCTATTAGCACTTCTTGAATATTAGCGAGTCAAACGGCTCATCTCGTCCTAAACGTTTCATTGCACTGCTGACCTTGTGTTGAACCTGCACATGCCAAATAAAAAAAAGCGACTTAGTGCAGCTTTAAACCTACATTTCCCTGTTGGTAACAAGGGCTGATTCAGAAAGACACAGAGAAGAGGAAGAACGCTGCGCTCTTGAGCCTCCATCTTGTGTGTAGTTGTTATGCAGAGTCAGACGCTGTTGCCTGGTTCCCGTCCTCTGTGTTTGTGAAGGTCCCACTGTGGCGTCTGTCTAATCCAGTGGCTAACACACCTCCATCCAACTCCACTCGTCCTAATGGGCTCTAATAAGCTGTTTCTTAGCCCGAGGACATGGCAACATAATGGATTTCAGAATGGATTTAGCGTTCTCTTATTTTCTGATTTCCCCGACTTCATTTATTATATTACCAGCAACTTGTGTGAGCTTGAATACAGGTGTTTTAAAGGTGGACTGTGTCACTTTTCTGGTAGAGGGCCGTCATTTGCTTGTTTCCGTGTTGCTTCGCCCGAAATGTTGCACATTATTGCATTAAACGTGTCTATCCGTCGATCTGCACTGCGAAAAACAAAATCTAGTCAAGTTAAAATGACTTGAATTAAGTGTTTTAGTAAGTGTTTTATTTATATAGCGCTTTTCACAGACATATGTCACAAAGACGCTTTACAGAGGATTATTCAGAGCATTTTTCATTCACTCCATACCCGGTGGTGGTAAACTACTGCTATAGCCACAGCTGCCCTGGGGCAGACTGACGGAGGCGCGGCTGCCAAGCCAACCGGCGCCAACGGTCCCTCCGACCACCACCAACACTCACTCACACAACTTTCACACCTACAGTGCATGTTTTTGGGTTGATGGGGGAAACCGGAGCACCCGGAGGAAACCCATCCAGACACGGGGAGGAACATGCAAACTCCACACAGAAAGGCCCGGGCGACCCGGGAATCGAACCCGCAACCTTCTTGCTGTGAGGCATGAGTGCTAGCCACTCAGCCACCGTGCCGAGTGGCTAGCACTCACTCAAAAATTAAGAAAGTTTTGAGTAAATTTTACTGGACAGGAAAGTACAACAAGACTTTTTGTACTTAAAATATGAAAATACATCTTGCTGCACTTGAAATAAGGAAAACAACAACTTTTTGCACTTAAAATAAGAAACAAAATTGAATGTTGCTTGACTTAAGAAAAAAACGCTTATTCCACTGGCAGATAATTTGACTTGTCAAGTTGAATCTGCTCAAATAAAGTAAAATGTTCTTAATTTAAGTCATTTTAACTTTTTTTTCCCCAGTGTCTTTACTGTATTTTCGCACCAGCCAAAAAAGCATAATGAAGAATGAGTCGCACCTGAGAATAAGTCGCAGACCATCCAAACCTCCTCATTTTGGTCTTAAAATGTTTGTATGAACCCGCAACACATGGTCCTGAATTTATTTCTTTTTTTGGTATTTTGTCCGTCCAAAAGTTCCTCTTCATAACACAGAGCCTGGCTCCAGATTCGCTCCTGTAACCGTGAACATCGGGAGCTTCATTTGAGCAGAGCTGAACGTTTTATTACTGTAATCATTTGCCTTTCAAGACGACATGTCGGTTCTTGGTTTTGATTTTCTAAAATAAATTTTCCTCAAACTTATACTTATTATCCAGTGCGACTTATATATGTTTTTTCTTCTTCATTACACATTTTTTGGCTGGTGCGACTTATACACTGCAAAAAAGGCCTATCAAAAATAAGAAAAAAATACCAATTTTGAGGTAAAAATGCCCTATTTTAAGTAAAATTATCTGCCAGTGCAGTAAGAAATTTTCACTTACCAAGTTTTCTTAAAACAAGACAAAATATGAATCTTGTTCTAAGCAGAAAACACGAGTTTCAAGTATTTATGGTAAGATTTTTCACCTTATTGGTTTGAGGAGGAAGTTAAAGAGGCTTAACCTGGACTGAGTTAATATAAAAAGTGCTTAGAATAAGTTGTAATATCGAGATAAGATAAATCAGGTTGGAATATCTTAAAACAAGTTAAAAAATCTCATCTTATTAAATAAAAAAAAATCTTAAAATTGATCTTTTATGATGAATTTGCTTAATTCAAGTCAGTTTAACTATGCTAGAAAATCCCTTTTTGCAGTGTAGTCCAAAAAATACTGTATTTAGAGTGTTCCCTGAAACTGAAAACACTCTCTTCCACCTTGTGATGTCATCTGTTAATACAGTAAGTGCTCCACTGTGTTTTTAAACTCCACACACCTCCACTAGAATCATTTTGATAGTTTCAGACTCCCAATCTCTACCAAAACAAAAGATAAAATGCGGGTGTCGACTTTTGAGCTTTAGAGATGCACAGACTAATAATAAAGTTACTCAAACATGTGAATGAAACAAAACACAACTCCAGGTCTGTTTTTGACAAGGTAACGACATTCTAACATGGCCTAAAGCTCATGAGAATCCATTTTGCGTAATATAAAACCTTTAAACCCTTTATTTTCTGCATCTGTTCCAGTCTTTGCTTCACCCGGGACGAAGCTGACTGAAGGCCAAGAGCTGAACCTGACGTGCACCACGGGTCGCCCACTGCAACCCGGCCTCCAGATCAAGTGGTCCCCTCCTAACAACGCCTCTTCTCCGGCCCCCTTGCCCACGGTAAACGTCCCGGCGGTGAGCGGGGAGCAGAAAGGGACCTGGAGGTGTGAGCTGTGGAGGGGAGAGGAGCTGCTGACGTCGGCTGTGGTGGAGCTGAGAATCGGTGAGAACAGGAAATGAAAAACAAGAGGCAGGAAATATGTGCGATACGCCGGAGGCTCACAGAACGTACCCGGCACTAAACAGGGCTCAGTGCACAGCAAAAATGTAGGATTATGCAGTTAAAATGAGGTTAGTTAAGGATATTTGTGTATTTTTACTGGTGAGAATCAGATTGGAGGTTTAGTGTCTTGTATGAAGGTATTTTTTACAGTTGAATAGTTTCAGTGTTTTTGTAATTTCAATCTATTTGAAACAAATTATAGCTAAATAAATCTACACTTACACTTTACCCCTACTGATAATTCGATAATTCATCAACATAAAGGTCTGAGGCTTTGTTAGACTTTAATCTGGGTTTTATTTTAACGCAATCTGACCAGAAAGAACTGAGGGGAGCAGATTTGTGGTGTTAAAGGGATAGTTCGGGAATTTTTGACATGAATCTGTACGTCTCCGTCAGCAGCGTCGCATCAACACTGACTTACCTCCCGACAGCGTCTGAGCCGAGTTCTTCCCCGGTTTTGGTGCTGATGAAAGTGTCCGGCAAGTTGGCTGAGGTCATGAAAATAAAGAGTTTTTCTTCTCAAAACAATATGTGTTCAAAAGAGTGAAACATTTGCATCAGAAAACGTGAACCACGAAAAAGTCAGAGCTCATAATCTCTTGGTACTATTTTCTCTCCGGTCGTATCACTGCGCTGCCTCCAGGTGAAGCTGCGCACGAATCCAACACTTTTTTCAGTAGTTCTGCAGTGTTTATGTGCTCAGACTGATGACACAAGAGAGCTAACGTGAGAGCTACAACCATAAATATAGAAGCTTGTATAAGAATATATATAAAAATGGTGCAGATTTGTGACTCTCCAGGAACAACAAAACTCCAGGTTCTTCAGCTCGTCCCTCTGTCCCTCCTCTCTCTCTCTGCTGTTCTGACTCCATCTGCTGAATTTGGGCATCAGTATATTCGGGTTCATACAGATCTCCCCTTGGCTCTGTGCTAAAGGCCACGTCTTCATCGTCGCTGTCGTAGTCACACATGTTGTCGTGAACTTTCCGAGCAGGAAACACAGTGAAACAGGCGCAGCGCCACCTGGAGGCAGCGCAGTGACACGACCGGAGAGAAAATAGTACAAAGCGATTATGAGGTCTGACTTTTTTTTGAGTTCAGAATTCGTGCTGCAAATGTATCACTCTTTTGGACACATATTGTTTTGAGAAGAAAAACACTTTATTTTCATGACTCCAGCCAACTTGCCGGACACTTTCATCAGCACCGAAACCGGGGAAGAACTCGGCTCAGACGCTGTCGGGAGGTAAGTCAGTGTTGATGCGACACTGCTGACGGAGACGTACAGATTCATGTCAGAAAACCTGAACTATCCCTTTAAACAAGCCTCTCACACATAACATTACAGTCACAAAATAGATAGTATTCGCCAACAGTTTTTGAGTAAGGCTATTTAGGCACCTATTTTATTGAAAATCACCTAAAAACACATAAACCTTGAACTCTAAACACTCGTTTTGATCACAAGCTTCTGAAAATGTGTTGGGTTTTTTTTGGTCATTTTGTATTTTTCTTGAGTTTTCGGACAATCTTAAAACTTTTTTGTTTACTGTTGTTTGCACTGTGTGTGTGCGGTAACTCCTAATATTCCATCATTATATATATATATCTATATACATATACATATACAGTACAGAACTCTCCCAGTGTGATTTTACTGCCAAACTGACGCGAGTGGATGAAGGGTTCTTGATGTAAAACTCTTTCAGTGCCAAAACTGTCAGAGGACTAAGGTGATGCCAGTAAATTAAACAAAGTCCAACTCCCGGAGCAAAAACTCAGCATTAAAGTCATTTTCACTTATGTAAATGAGCTGTGCAAATATGATTTTTCATGCCATGCTTTTGTTTTTTTTGTTTTTTTGCTCATATTTTTTTGTCCAGAGTCGAAGATCAGTGTGTGGATGCTGGTGACCCTGTGTGCTGCAGCAACTATTCTGGTTCTCCTGGTCATCCTCATCATCATCATTCACAGACGCCGACAGGTACAGAAGCAACACAGAAAGAAAAAACAGGAAAAAACGTATCAAATATTTTTTTTAAATCAATTGTTTAATGACCTTACCCCAAATTGTACAGTTACCATATTTTTAGGATTATTTATTATTATTTAAGTCGCACCAGCAAAAAAAATGGACAATGAAGAAGAAAAAAACATATATAAGTCTCAAGTTTTTTTGGGAAACAAGCCTAGAGCGCCCTCACGTGGCCTCCGTGTGAAAATAACCAACATGTGAGATTATATCTCGCTGGTGGAAACGTGTTGGCGTCTTACGATGCGATAAAGGACTTTTAATATATTCAGCCGGTGCCTCGGGTTTGTACCTCGCCCATGTGAACTGAGATATTTCATATATAAGCGGCTCATGCGACTCAAATGACGAGGCCACAGCAGCATTTACAGAGAGACGGCGACAAGATCCTAAGTGCGTTAGCTCAGTCCAGTCATATATTTGGTCTATGGGCTGTCAGAGTGAAAAATGTAATATATAAGTCGCACCTGAGGATAAGTCGCAGGAACCACCCCAAACCCTGAAAAAAGTGTGACTTATAGTCTGAAAAATACGGTATATCCAAAAGTTGTTTCAAATTAACAATTTAATTAATAAAATGAGGTCCTTCTTGACAAATAATAACCAAAAATGTGAATATTTTGTGTGAGCTCCTTTGATAACAGCTGCATTCTTGTTTGTTTTTAAAATGTCGTTTTGCAAAATCTCTTTAGTTATTGAGTTCCAAATAGTTTCTCGCTGTTCCCAGAGATTTGCTTTGGACATTTATGGATCGCAACTGTTCTGGAAATCTTTACATAATCATAACTGAGGTTTCGCTCGAGGACTTTCAAACTACACCACACCACTTTGTCATAATACGTCTCCTTTAATTATGTCTCTCCATCTTTGTTGACTTCAGCTTTCAGTTATGATTATGTAAAGATTTCCATAACACAACAATAGTTCTATGTTAGCATTAAAGAATTCGTTTTGGTAAAAAGATCTTACATATACTGGCGGATTAACCATTATAGAAACATAAAAAGAGATTTTGGTAAACACAAATACTGTTAAATTACAACTCCTTATACTGGGTGGTGCTCTAATACATTTGTTTACGTTGCATTATACGCAGTGGAGCACTTCCTGTATTATCCCATGACATCACAAGGTGGAACGGAGAGTTTTCAGAACCTAAGAGCCTAAATATGCAGGATTATTGTATTAAACACGCGTGAATGAAACAAAACACAACTCCAGGCCTGTTCTTGATGAGGAAATAGATCAGAAAACGGCGTAATATGGCTCTTTAAATATACGTAACTCATTAATAATAATCATTTCTTTGTGTTTGTTTTAGCGGAGAACACGACGGTACAAAAGACACTGCCAGTGCAAACAGTACGTCTCAACTATTTCTTCATAAAAATGTTTCTTTCGGTCTACGGACAAAGGACATTTCAGTATAAAGCTCCTCGACGCTACAGGCTACGAGCAGCTTTACGAAGATACTATCAACACAATTTATATGATTCTGCCCATTGCACTCGTTTGGCTGCATTTTCCCTGCATTTATCTAAAGTGGTGTCTTTTGATTTGTTCTTTCAGCCCCAAACCAAAAGGATTTTACAGATCGTGACCTGAGCGCGGCGTAAAGAGGACATCAGAGACAGTCCATTTCAGGCTAAATTATGTGTTAAATGATGTTTGGACCTTTCCACAAGTCTAACAAGAAGGAAGATTAGAAAGAGACAATATTCTCTGCGGGCACACTGGACCCTGTTTAGTCCACGGTTGGTCCTGGTTCAGTCCTGGTTTAGTGTGGGTTTAGTCTGGGTTTAGTCCTAGTTTGGTCCTGGTTTAGTCTGGGTTTAAATATGGGATTAAATCTGGGTTTTGTCCTGATTTTGTTTGGATTTAGTCCAGGTTCAGTCCTGCTTTAGTCTGGGTTTAGTCCTGGTTTGGTCCTGGTTTACTCTAGATTTACCTCTGGTTTAGTCCTGGTTTAAGTCCTATCTTAGTCTGGGTTTAGTCCAAGTTTACTCTTGGTTTAGACCGGGTTTAGTGGGTTTAGTCCTGGTTCAGTCCTGGTTCAGTCCTGGTTTAGTCCTGGTTTAGTCTGAGTTTACTTCTGGTTTAGCCCTGGTTTAGTTCAGGTTTAAGTCCTGGTTTAGTCTGGGTTTAGTCCTGGTTTAGTCCTGGTTTAGTTTGGGTTTAGTCCTGGTTTAAATCCTGATTTTGTCTGGGTTTAGTCCTGGTTTAAATCCTGATTTAGTCTGGGTTTAATCCGAGTTTAGTCTGGGTTTTGTCCTGGTTTAGTCTGGGTTTAGTCCAGGTTTTATCCTGGTTTAGTCCTGATTTCATCTAGATTTAGTCCAGATTTACTCCTGGTTTAGTTCTAATAGAATCCTGGTTTAGTTCAGGTTTAGTCCTGATGTAGACTTGGTTCCTGTTTTAGTCTGGGTTTAGTCCTGGTTTAGTCCTGGTTCAGTCCTGGTTTTGTCCTGGTTTTGTCCTGGTTTAGTCCTGGTTTAGTCCTGGTTCAGTCCTGGTTTTGTCCTGGTTTTGTCCTGGTTTAGTTCAAGTAGAATCTTGGTTTAGTCCTGGTTTAGTTCTGGTTTGATCCTGTATTAGTCCTCCTGTAGACTTGGCTAGGTCCTGTTCTAGTCCTGGTTTAGTCCTGGTTTAGTCCTGGTTTAGTCCTAGAATAATAGTCCAGGTTCCTTGTAGCTTTAGTCCCAGTTTTGATGTGGATTGTTCAGTCATACAGTGTAATCTAGTTATAATTCTGTTTGTGTAATATAATTAACATTTCTACTATTTTTACTTGATATTTGTGTAACATTTTGGTCATTTTATGTCATATATGGATCTTACTGTAATTTTTTTAATGTAAATATTGTTCATATTCACTTTAATATCAGACATTTCAGTCCAAAAACAGTATTGAAATTCTATTTATGTGCAAAGTCACTGACAAGTTCACCCTTCACAGAGAAGTTAAGGTCAGAGCATCGAAACTTAAAAACTCGACACTTTATTTACCAAAATGCAAACGTCTGTGTAAAGTATAATACAGCACATGTTTTACTGTTGTTGTGCTGTAGTTGTTTTTTATTTCAAAGCCATGTTAGATTTTGTGTCTCTGTTTAAGTTTATGTAAAATGACAATGAAATAAACATATTTTATAGTTTAGTCCCGGTTTTGTCCTGGTTTATTCCGGGGTTAAGTCCTGGTTTAGTCTGGGTTTAGTCTTGGTTTAGTCCAGGTTTAGTTCGGGTTTAGTCCGAGTTTACTCATGGTTTAGTCCGGGTTTAGTTCGGGTTTGGTCCTGGTTTAGTCTGGGTTTGGTCCTGGTTTTGTCCTGGTTTAGTCTGGGTTTAGTCCTGGTTTTGTCTGGGTTTACTCCTGGTTTAGCCCTGGTTTACGCCTGGTTTAGCCCTGGTTTAGTCCTGGTGTAGTCCTGGTTTAGTCCGGGTTTAGTTCAGGTTTAAATCCTGGTTTAGTCTGGGTTTAGTCCTGGTTTAATCCTGGTTTAGTCTGGGTTTTATCCTGGTTTGGTCCTGGTTTAGTCCGAGTTTTGTCCTGGTTCGGTCCTAGTTTAGTTTGGGTTTAGTGCAGGTTTAGTGCAGGTTTAATCCAGGTTTAAGTCCTGGTTTAGTCCTGGTTTAGGTCGGGTTTGGTCCAGGTTTTGTCCAGGTTTAGTCCTGGTTTAGTCTGGGTTTAATCCTGGTTTTGCCCTTGTTTAGTCTGGGTTTAGTCTGCGTTTAGTCTGGGTTTAGTCTGCGTTTAGTCTGGGTTTGGTCCTGGTTTGGTCCTTGTTTAGTCTGGGTTTAGTCCTGGTTTAATCCTGGTTTAGTTTAGGTTTAGTTTAGGTGTAGTCCGGGTTTTATCCTGGTTTGGTCCTAGTTTAGTTTGGGTTTAGTCCAGGTTTAGTCCAGGTTTAAATCCTGGTTTAATCCTGGTTTAGTCCGGGTTTAAATCCTGGTTTAGTCCGGGTTTAAATCCTGGTTTAGTCCAGGTTTAAATCCTGGTTTAGTCCTGGTTTAGTCCTGGTTTAGTCCGGGTTTAATGGATTTAGTCCTGGTTCATTCTTGCTTTCGTTTCAGTAGAATCCTGGTTTAATCCTAGTTTATCTTTTGAACAGTGGTGTTTATTTGCAAAGTCAGAGTCACTTATTAAGCTTATTCCTCTGTCTTTTTGGTATTTATTTGTTATTATAGTTCATCAAAGCTCCTGACCTACAGCTACATGTTGATAAATGAACCCAGAACTCAGAACCGGGCGCCGTTTGGACAGAACATTACTGTAACCTGCACTGTATCCTGTGGAACATTACTGAGGGACGCTGCAGTGTCTGTGCTCGGCCCCGCAGGCTTCTCAGATCAATAGACCAATAAGCAATTTGTGCATATTGCATAAAAGTGTCTGGACCTTTATTTCTGCAGGTGGTTTATAGCAGATTGTGTTGTAACCTGAAGGGGAGTGGGAAATTATACTCTGGGGAGCGCAGAGTTCACCAAAGCATGGAGCACTGAGTAATGCCCTTAGCCCGAACCGAACTGCAGGAGACTCAGTGTGGAGCTGCTCGACCGACATTTCTCATCAGCGCATCGGCCTCTTGTATTATGATGCGACAAATCTGGAAAATATTTACTGTATTTTCCGGACTATAAATCGCACCAGCCAAAAAAAAATTCACGAAGAAGAAAAAAAACATGTATAAGTGGCACCTTTTGGAGGAAATTTATTTTATAAAATCAGAGACCAAGAACCAATATTTCGTCTTGAAAGGCAAATTATAGAAGTTATAGTAATAAAAACAACCCAAGAGAGAAGAATCTGTGCATCATTTGTTCATTTGTTAGAATATAGAACCAAAAATAAGGACAAAAAAAACTCTTTTCTTTATTATTTGTCTCTAAAACCAAAATGAAAAAACGGATAACGATTTGTTTTTTCATTTTCGATTCATATACACGAGTCATATATTTGGTCTATGGACTGTGAAAAACATGTAGTTAATATGATTAACTTTGGCTCAGGAGCAGGACTTCGCCTCAGCCGCCCTCGACTTCTCTCCAGCCAATCACAACTCACTTCTACAACACCTCAATTTCCCAGAAGCCAATTTGTAGCAGCCGATCCCGGAAACCCAGTTTGTCCTGAATAACTCGAGCCCACCCTCCCGACCTCGATCTGTTCACTTCCAGACATAAGACGCCTACGAGGGGGGTCCCGTCCTGCTGGGCCATGTGAAGACTGAGACTGAACCTCCACCCTGAGTCTCGATCCAGCCGACCCACCTTGTCTCAATATAATAAACACTTTTCGCTTTGCACATGTGCTGTTGGTGTGGTCTTTGCCAGTGAAGTAATATATAAGCAGCCTTACACAGGCCAAAGCCCAAAAGACTCGATTGTTGATGTCGTTTCTAATCCCATTTATTTAAGAGTGAATTATATTTTTTGAAAACGCTAAAAAAATACATTCCTGAACTATTTTCTTTCAACAACTTTCAGTTTCTCTTCTTCTTCTCTGTCAGTTGTTGATTCTCACTTGTTGCTTCTGGCGGCTCGAGCCTCTCGCCGCCGCTGGAGTCGACAATCGAGTCTTTTGGACTTTGGCCTGTGCAGTGGGAAATCAACAAGCTAATGCTAAGGCTGATTATAAAGTTAGTCGTGGCTGTTGTAAGATGGGTTAAAGTGGTGTTAAGCTTCTTCGCTGTGAAGCAAATTGGTGTTTTACGTGGAAGTTCAGAACTTGCCCCCATCACTACACTAGTTTGTTGCCTTGACAGACTCACTGCCACAGTGAGATCTCCACCGAGGAAACACTGATCTGTGCCGTTTTTTGGCTTCTGACAGAATTCCACCACCTCTAGTGACGGACTTTAGCTTCAGACGTGTTCCCCTTTAATCTCATCTCAGAAGTTAGGATGAAAACCTCTGTGGTGCAAAGCTGCTAAATAAAGCAAACCGGCCAAACAGATCTTGGATAAATGGGCCCTGTGGTGTTTGTGGTGTGGCCTCTGTTGTTCGACGTGCAGCAGATCTGAGGTTTTCCGTCCCGTTTCTGTCGGGACTCAGCGTTCGGCTCATGTGCAGCTCCGTTCATTATATTCACTTCATTCCAAAGCATCTGTTGAGTGACTTTAACTCCCTCCGACCTCTCCCTGTTCCCTCGCTCCTTCTGTAACCACTCCTCTCTCTGTCTTTTGCTCCCTCTCTCTTTTTCTCACTGTTCTCAGCTTCTCTCTCTCTCTCTGCCTTTCTCTTTGCCTTCTCCATGACCCCTCATACACTCCTCCTTCCTCTCCCCCTTCCTCTCTTCCCTCTTCTCTCTCTATTAACATCCTAACGTCTTTTTCCCTTCTGCTCGTCCCTGTCTCTCTCTCATCTCTTCTCTCCTCCTCTTTCTTTTCCCCCTCTTCCTTCTGGCGGTCTTCCTCTCGCTGTATCACACTTTTCTTTCACCTTTCTCTCCTAACTCTCTCTACCAACTCTTTCAGTCTTCCTCTCTCTCTGTCTCTCTCACCCCATCTCACCTCCCATTTCTCTGTCTCTCGATCTCTCACTTTCACTCCCTCTCTCTTCTTCTCTTTCGCTCTGTCACTATCCCTCTCTCTGCCCTTCTCCTTCTTCCCTCTCTTTCTGTCACTTTCACTCTCTTTCATCTTCTCTCTCTTGTTCTTCTTCCTCCTGTCTATCTCTAGCTCTCATCCCTCTCTCTCTCTGCCCCCTCGCTCTTCTTCCCCCTCTCTCTCACTCAGTTGCTTGCTCTCTCTCACTCTCTCTCTCTTCTTCTTTCTCTCTCTCTCTCACCACCATACCCCCCACTTTCTCTTTTCTTTCCCCTTTTTCTCTCCCTCTCTCACTTGCTCTCTCACTTTCACTCTCTCTCTTCTCTAGCGCTCTACCCCTCTCTCTTTCTGTCCCCCCTCTCTTCTTCCTCTCTCTGTCTCTTCTCTCCTCTCTCTGCCCACCTCTCTTCTTTCTTCTGTCTGTCTCTAGCTCTCTATCCCTCTCCCTCTTTCCCTCTCTCTGCCCCTTCTCTCTCTTCTTCCTTCTCTCTGTCTTTATCTCCCCCCTCTGCCCCCCTCTCTTACTCACTTGCTTTCTTCTTCTTCTTCTTCTTCTTCTTCTTCTTCTTCTTCTTCTTCTTCTTCTTCTTCTTCCTCTCTAACTTTTGGCTATTTCCATTTTCAATAAATAAATCAAATGGCTCGTCAGCGCCCCCTAACGAGACAAAAATACATTAGGGAATATGAATGACACCAAAAAACAATTTGCACGTAGAATCATAAAATTTAACACAGAAGTCGAACATGACAAGACAAGTATAAAATATTATTATGGCCACGCCCCCTGACACACCAGAAGGCGGCCATCTTGGATTAAAGTGAAGCTGAAACGCACTCCTCCTTTGGTCCAGATTATCTCCAGGACGGGAACGTCCAAAAATATCCACATCCCAAATCCGTCTGACGTCTCTGAGCAGTGAAGCCACAAACAATGAACACAAGTTTTGGATATTTACAAATTGCTCCTATTTGCTCCAGCAAACTCTGACACAGTTCTTTAACTCTCTGCCCTAAAGCCACTGAATGTGAAAAAATTTAATTTGGTGCATTAGCGCCCCCTACAGATTGAAATAAAACGTGACCCCGCAAACATGTTGAAAAATGTTCAAAAACTCACCAAACTTTGCCAAAAGTTCAGAAATGATGAGACATTTGAGAAAATATAGGTTTTATGCGTGGGGATCAAAATATGGAGATAATTTGCCACCTCGAATATTATATATATATCCATCCATCCATCTTCTCCCGCTTAATCCGGCTGGGTCGCGGGGGCAGCTTGCTGCCCAATACTCATAGCACCTGACCCCCCCAAATATATATATATATATATATATATATATATATATATATATATATATATATATATATATATATATATATATATATATATTATGGCATGCCGTTTAGGAAATTAAAGAATATATTGAATGAAACTTGAATATATGGAATGAATGCTTGAATATATTGAATGAAACTTGAATATATGGAATGAAACTTGAATATATGGAATGAAAGTTTGAATATATGGAATAAAACCTGAATATATGGAATGAAACTTGAATATATGGAATGAAACTTGAATATATTGAATGAAACTTGAATATATGGAATGAAAGTTTTAATATATGGAATGAAAGTTTGAATATATGGAATGAAACGTGAATATATTGAATGAATGCTTGAATATATGGAATGAAACTTGAATATATGGAATGAAAGTTTGAATATATGGAATGAAACGTGAATATATTGAATGAATGCTTGAATATATGGAATGAAACTTGAATATATGGAATGAAAGTTTGAATATATGGAATGAAAGTTTGAATATATTGAATGAAACTTGAATATATTGAATGAACGCTTGAATATATTGAATGAAACTTGAATATATTGAATGAATGCTTGAATATATTGAATGAAACCTGAAAACGACGTCATAACGGCACTGGCGCCATCTTTTGTTTCTTTCATTTCGTAGCCTACCTACCATTGTCAGCATGAGCGAGTCTGCAAGAAATTTAGTTGCAGCAATAATAAATAACGAGGAAGCAAACAATGCCCTGGTGAATGCGTGTAGTTTTACGAGAAATACAAATTTTAACATATACCGCTCTACGGACGAAGAAATTCATTCCTCTTTTAATAGAGGTGGACATGTGAACCCCACAGGCCAGGTGTGTCAGTCAACCGTTTCAAGAAACATGCCTGCGCCCTCACAGGAGGTACCTGCAGCCCCAACCTACAATCTACGTCCATACACACGAAAGGGCCCAAGACACAAGAGGTAAGGAAATAATTTAATACATTTTAATTGCGGTTGAGAAAAGTTTCTTAAGCCTAGCCCCTGGAGGTGTTTATACTGGACTGGGCTAGGCCAATAGTCCATGATAAATGACTGCAGGGGCTAGGCTTAAGTTGAAGCACCAGGTTAAACGGGGCTGTTGTGCGTACCATCTCCACAATCGCATGCAATTAGGCTAAAACATGTTTAACATCTCAGATACCAGGGGAAAGTATCCTACAACCACAGAAACATACACTCAACTCTCACTACATGCACTGACATCTCTCATTAGACAGCTGGAATGGTTTGTCTCTTCTAAACCTTCTCCCTCTTTGAGTAAGATAATAGAAAAGTTGCTTGCTATTACTGTATAATTACCGCAAATTAGCGATTAGCATTACTGCTAAATAGTCTTAGAAGGTTTAACATGTCTAATATTTCTGTTGTTCGTTGTTACTAATTAGAGAAAACGAAATGAAACTTTTCTCAACCGCAATTAAAATGTATTAAATTATTTCCTTACCTCTTGTGTCTTGGGCCCTTTCGTGTGTATGGACGTAGATTGTAGGTTGGGGCTGCAGGTGCCTCCTGTGAGGGCGCAGGCATGTTTCTTGAAACGGTTGACTGACACACCTGGCCTGTGGGGTTCACATGTCCACCTCTATTAAAAGAGGAATGAATTTCTTCGTCCGTAGAGCGGTATATGTTAAAATTTGTATTTCTCGTAAAACTACACGCATTCACCAGGGCATTGTTTGCTTCCTCGTTATTTATTATTGCTGCAACTAAATTTCTTGCAGACTCGCTCATGCTGACAATGGTAGGTAGGCTACGAAATGAAAGAAACAAAAGATGGCGCCAGTGCCGTTATGACGTCGTTTTCAGGTTTCATTCAATATATTCAAGCATTCATTCAATATATTCAAGTTTCATTCCATATATTCAAGTTTCATTCCATATATTCAAACTTTCATTCCATATATTCAAGTTTCATTCAATATATTCAAGCGTTCATTCAATATATTCAAGTTTCATTCCATATATTCAAACTTTCATTCCATATATTCAAGTTTCATTCAATATATTCAAGCATTCATTCAATATATTCAAGTTTCATTCCATATATTCAAGTTTTATTCCATATATTCAAACTTTCATTCCATATATTCAAGTTTCATTCAATATATTCAAGCGTTCATTCCATATATTCAAGTTTCATTCAATATATTCAAGCATTCATTCCATATATTCAAACTTTCATTCCATATATTCAAGCATTCATTCAATATATTCAAGCGTTCATTCCATATATTCAAGTTTCATTCAATATATTCAAGCATTCATTCAATATATTCAAGCGTTCATTCCATATATTCAAGTTTCATTCAATATATTCAAGCGTTCATTCAATATATTCAAGTTTCATTCCATATATTCAAACTTTCATTCCATATATTCAAGTTTCATTCAATATATTCAAGCGTTCATTCCATATATTCAAGTTTCATTCAATATATGTATATATTTATATATTTATTATATATATATATATATATATATTTGTCGTAGAGCCATGCCGTAGAGCCGTGCCGTAGAGAAGGAAGAAGACAGAGAAGAGTTATATATATATAACTCTTCTCTGTCTTCTTCCTTCTTCTTCTTCTTCTCTGTCTTCTTCTTCTCTGTCTTCTTTCTTCTTCTTCTCTCTCTTCTGTCTTCTTCTTTCTTCTTCTCTGTCTTCTCCTTCTCTGTCTTCTCTGTTTTCTTCTTCTCTGTCTTCTTCTTCTCTCTCTTCTCTGTCTTCTTCTTCTCTGTCTTCTTTCTTCTTCTTCTCTGTTTTCTTCTGTCTTCTTCTTTCTTCTTCTCTGTCTTCTTCTCTGTCTTCTTTCTTCTCTGTCTTCTCTGTTTTCTTCTTCTCTGTCTTCTTCTTCTCTCTCTTCTCTGTCTTCTTCTTCTCTGTCTTCTTTCTTCTTCTTCTCTGTTTTCTTCTGTCTTCTTCTTTCTTCTTCTCTGTCTTCTTCTCTGTCTTCTTTCTTCTTCTTCTCTGTCTTCTTTCTTCTTCTTCTTCTTCTTCTCTGTCTTCTCTGTCTTCTTCTCTGTCTTCTTTCTTCTTCTTCTTCTCTGTCTTCTCTGTCTTCTTCTCTGTCTTCTTTCTTCTTCTTCTTCTCTGTCTTCTTCTCTGTCTTCTTTCTTCTTCTTCTTCTCTGTCTTCTCTGTCTTCTTCTCTGTCTTCTTTCTTCTTCTTCTTCTCTGTCTTCTTTCTTCTTCTTCTTCTTCTTCTCTGTCTTCTCTGTCTTCTTCTCTGTCTTCTTTCTTCTTCTTCTTCTCTGTCTTCTTTCTTCGCTGGAGCGACTCCTGTGTCACTGGAGGCAGCGGCTGACGGAGCAGGAGTGGACTCTGCTCAGAGGGTTCACCTCTGGCTCACTGTCTCCAGACTCCACTGACCCCTTCCCCAGCATCATCCTGAGTCCTGACCTCACGGACTCTTCAGGCCCCCTGCTGGCCTATCCTGTATCTGCATCCCTGGAAGCAGCCTCTGGAAAGACTTTCTACAGACTAATGGTCCAGGCCCTGAACCATCACAGACTCTGTGCTCGCGTGGACACAGTGTGGAGAGCTCACCTGAGCCTGGCCCCCACCATTAGCCCAGCCTGGGGCTTCCTGTACAAGCCTCCCCTCACCAAGAGACAGGGAGACCTGCAGTGGAGGCTGCTGCACTGGGCAGTGGCGGTTAACTCCTTGATCCATCACATGAACAGTGCTGTGGGGGAGGGCTGTCCCTTCTGTGGGATCAGGGAGACCGTGTTCCACTGTTTTTGGGAGTGTGAGCGTCTGACACAGCTGTTCCACCTGCTGGGGGCAGTGTTCAGGAGTGTGGGGCAGGTGTTTAATGCCCAGGTGTTTGTGTGTGGGCTCAGATACTCTGTACAGAGCAGGAGGAGGGACAGGCTGCTGAGCTTCCTGCTAGGACAGGCCAAGATGGCGGTGTATGTGAGCAGGAAGAGGAGGCTGCAGACTCAGAGTGGGGTCAGTGTGAGGACCATGTTTGTCAGGATGGTGCAGGCCAGACTCAGGCTGGAGTTTGGACTCTACTCCATGAATAGTGATGAGGAGGGTTTTGAGGAGCGCTGGGGCTTTGGGGGGGTGTTAGCCTGTGTGAAGGAGGGACAGCTCTTTTTTGGACCTCTGTTTTTGTAAATAATGTAAATAGTGTAAATAGTGTAAATAGTGTAAATAGTCTGTATATGTAATGTCTTTGTCATGTAAATAACACGAGGTGTGAGTTCAGTGTAAAATGTTTTGACAGACACAATAAAGGCCTGTTAAAAATTAAAATGAATCTTTCTTCTTCTTCTCTGTCTTCTCCTTCTCTGTCTTCTCTGTTTTCTTCTTCTCTGTCTTCTTCTTCTCTCTCTTCTCTGTCTTCTTCTTCTCTGTCTTCTTTCTTCTTCTTCTTCTTCTCTGTCTTCTTCTTTCTTCTTCTCTGTCTTCTTCTCTGTCTTCTTTCTTCTTCTTCTCTGTCTTCTTTCTTCTTCTTTCTTCTTCTCTGTCTTCTCTGTCTTCTTCTCTGTCTTCTTTCTTCTTCTTCTCTGTCTTCTTTCTTCTTCTTTCTTCTTCTCTGTCTTCTCTGTCTTCTTCTCTGTCTTCTTTCTTCTTCTTCTCTGTCTTCTTTCTTCTTCTTTCTTCTTCTCTGTCTTCTTTCTTCTTCTCTGTCTTCTTCTGTCTTGTTCCTTCTTTCTCTGCCCCCTCTCTCTTCATTCTTCTGTCCATCTCTATCCCCCCACCACCATACCCCTACTTTCTCTCTTGCCCTCTCTCTCTCTGCATCCTCTCTCTCTTGTCTCTTTCTCTCTTTCCCTCTCTCTCACACACTCACTTGCTTTCTCTCTCTTTCAACCACTTTCACTCCCTCTCTTTTCTCTCTCTCTCTCTCTCTCTGTTTTTCTCTTTTTCCCTCTCTCTTTGTCCCACCATTCCACTCTCTTCTTCCTTCGGTCTCTCTCTATTTCTCTTTCCTCTTCCTTCTGTCCATCTCTATCCCCCTGCCCACCATCACCACCACACCCCACTCCTTCTCTCTCTTCTTCCCTCTTTCTCTTTCACTGCCTCTCTCAGAGCACATGCCCACCCCCATTCCCTCTCTCTTCTTCCCTCTCTCAGAGCACATGCCCACTCCCTCTCTTTCCTTCTCTCTCTTCTTCTTTCTCTTCTTCCCTCTTTTCTTCCCTCTCTGAGCAGATGCCCACCCCCCCACACCTTCTCTCTTCTTCCCTCCTTCTTTCTCTCTTCTTCCCTCACTCAGAGCACATGCCCACTCCCTCTCTTTTCTTCTCTCTCTTCTTCTCCCCTCTTTTCTTCCCTCTCTGAGCAGATGCCCACCCTCCCACTCCCTCTCTTTTTCCCTCTCTCTCTTCCCTCCCTCTTTCTCTCTTTCTCCCTCTCGCAGAGCAGATGCCCACCCCCCTCTCTCCCTCTCTCTTCTTCTCTCTTCTTCCCTCATTCTCTCCCTCTCTCAGAGCAGATGCCCACCCCCACACTCCCTCTCTCTTCTTCTCTCTCTCTCTTCTTCTCTCTCTCTCTTCTTCTCTCCCTCTCTCTTCTTCCCTCTCTCAGAGCAGATGCCCACTCTCCCTCTCCTCTCTGTCACTGTCTCCTCTTCCTAAACCTGGCACCGTTTCTCTCCCGCTGCATTTGCCCGTTTGGCGCCTTCGGTTCAGAGTCAAACCGATCGTGACAAAGTCGTCTTCAGCGCCTCAACCCCCTCGAACTGTCTGAGCGGAGTTTCCACGGCACCTGTCACTCTCCTGGATTTAAATCTGTAATTAATGTCAAAAGGTTTATGTTTTTGAACGATTTTCTGTCACTCAAGTGTGATGTGTCGTACCGACCCACTGCTCAGGGCTCGAAAATGTGACAACAGCTCGAAACTGCAAATGAGACAAAGATCCCACACAAAACAATCTGGATTATTCAGTAAAAACAGTGCTGAAGATAACTAACAAAAGCGATTATCTAAAACTGAGTGGCACAGGCTGCGATCAGACTGCAGGGCTTAATGCTCAACTCGGATTTTTTTGTGAAATCCGATTCGTTCACATTTCCAATTAAATGCGACTTGTTTGTGATCTCCAGTGTGAACTTTAAACGCCCCAAAAGTGTCATGAGCATTGGAGAACACAACAACATCACAGCCATAGTCCGTATATATGAGTGGACAGAGCTAAAGCCGAACAGGAAGTGCTCCAGGAGGCTCTTCCGGCTCCTTCTCTCCCTTTTTCCCACTGACTCACACTGGGATCTTCTGGCTCCTCTCTCTGGACCTGCTGCTGTGGCCTCGACATTTTGGTCTTAAAATGTTCGTCTGAACCTGCGACACAGAATACTGAACTTTTCATTTCACTGTTTTGATCCTAAATCAAGATATGAACATAAATAACGGACCAATCAGACGCCTTCATTCCCCGAGGTCCCTCCCCCTAGCGTTAGCAACAGGTTTGATTGACAGCTAGTGTGTTTCGTTGCTAAGTAAGTTCCCTTCTCGCTTTCCTGCCCCGATTTGACTATTTTTGAAATAAAATGACAAAATAAATCAAACAATTACAATAACTAACGCTACTAGAATCTTAACTGGCATAAAGTAAAATGAATTTCATTAAATTGCAACTCTATTGTTGTTCGTACGTAACAGGACATAGAACATAAATCAATGACTTAAACTTACTATTTAAAGTTTGATGATAAAAGCTAAAAGTTTCCTTATTGTTCTCAAGAATCACTGAAATCCAGCGGTCCGTGCAGGTGCAGAGTAGAGTATTGTCGGTAAGAAGGGCAGTCATGATTGGCTCTTGTGGTTGCTATGATACTTGTGGTCAGATTTCCAAATATGGACCTGGCTCCAGATTCGCTCCTGTAACTGTGGCATCAGGAGCCTCGTTTGAGCGACGCTGACGCTGTGGAGACGTCACACTCACTTAGTCCACTCATATGTACGGACTATGGCCACAGCAGCAGCTCAGTGTTTACAGAAGTCGCCTGAACATGGACGCTGCTCTGAGCTCCTGGAGATTTTAAAGTTACTGTCGTACGACTCTCGCGGGAGGAAACTCGTCTTCGGCCTTTTTCAGTGAGCAAAAGCATCGTCGGGCTGTACTGGCTCACAGCAGGAGCTCGTTACAGCACAATATCCAAACTGTCGCTTGTTGATGACGTGTAGGGTGGACGAATGTGACCTGGATGTTCAGACTGAAGTCGCACGGCAGAAAATCGGATATGTATCGGTTTTAGGAGCACAGATCCAAGTGGCCTGTGTCACATTTGGAAAGACGGTCATTAAAAGATCAGATACAGGTCACATATGGGCGAAAAAAAAATCGGATTTGGGTCACTTCAGGCTGCAGTCTGAACACAGCCATAGTTGCGTTTATGAATGTATTTGTTTTTGTTGCACTGTGTAACTTTTGGGTTGGGGGCCCATCACCTGCTTGTTTCTATGGATTTGTCCTTGGAATGTTCCACAGTGTGACATTAAACAGCTCTTCCTTACATTTATTCAATTACAGGTGGTTTTATAGCTCAAAAACACCGAGAAAAACAGATCTGACCTGTAACTTGGTCTGGTTTGGTCTCCATGAAGATAGAAAGTGAAACATTCCAGCCAAAGCAATAACATCTTTATGGAGAAAAAAAAAAGACAGACCCTCCACCAGAAAAGTTACACAATGCACCATTAGGAGTTCACAGTCTTACCTGAATAAACCTTTTAGTTTGTGTATATATTTCGTTTTACCATCTTAAAAATGCCCAATCTCGTCTGATCTCTGAAGCCAAGTCTTGTTCAGGGGGCCACATGAGAAAATATTGTGGGACCAGGCCAAAAGTTGAAAGCTTAACTCATTTCTGCACAATATTAATTGTATTTTTCTATTAAAAAAAAAAAGTTAATAGCTTTGTTTTGACACGCTGGGAAGAGTTTGTTATGACTGAACAATGAAAAAGTGAGGTTGGCTTACAAAAAACTTATTAAAAAAACACCTCTAAAATAATAGCACTGCAGCTTGAGGTAAAATGATAAAATATGTTTATTTTGTAATTCCAAATTAGCTTAAATGGACCAGTCAGACTCATCCAAATGTCCCTGTGTGGCCCGGGAACTGTACAGTGCCCAAGTCTGATCTAATTGGTACTTGGACGGGAGATCTTGGTAATACCAGAAAATGCAGTGGCGGAACTACAAAAGATGTCAGAAGATTAAACAACTACTTGGATAAGACACAAAATTGGAGATCCCAGGGCTGAAATCATCCAAATAATCCCATTGAAGGTGTGTGGAGTTTGAAAACACAGTGGAGCACTTCCTGTATTGTTGTGTTTTCAGTTTGAGAGAAGAACTCAGCCTAAATATGCAGCGTTTTTGTGTTAAACGTGACACAAAACCCAACTCCAGATGTGTTTACGATGAGGAAACAACATTATAACATAGAAAATAGCACATTATGGGTCCTTTAGCGAGTGTTTTCTTTTTTTTATTCTTATATAAGAGTTTTAATGATTTCTAGTCTCATCTTTGTCCTTATTTCTGGCTCCTTCTCCCACCTCCAGGTATTAAAACTGCCCATGTTGAGTTAGGGCCTGTCTAACCAGCTGGCTCTGAACACTGGTCCACTCTGCAGTCGTGTTGCAGCCACTGGGACAGGCCTCGATAAATCAACCACAGACAAATTTAATTTCGGGGAGAAATATTTGCCCTCAGGAGCGGAGACGGTGGAGCCTTAAGGAGCCGAGGAGGTGCAAAAGGACAGAGCAGAGAGAAACCGAAATGCGTTATGAACTATCCTCCGAGCTGCCTTCCACTCCTGTTATGGTTTCAGAATCTAATCAAAGCCAATAAGTTCCTATTTTATTACATTTTACAATAAGAAATGCTGGAGTACACTGCAAAAAACAAAATCTAGTCAAGCTAAAATGACTTGGATTAAGAAAGTTTTACCGTGATTTGAGTGAAATTATCTGCCAGTGCAGTAAGATTTTTGTACTTAAAATAAGAAATTAAATTAAGAAAAAAAACACTTATTCCACTGGCAGATACTTTTACTTGTCAAGTTGAATCTATTCAAAGTAAAAAACACTCGAAGACTCTACGACATCATACACGATACAGAGGAATATGTTTTCTATAACCGCGCAGAACTTTCTAACCGTAAAAGACAGAAACTTCCTTTTCCCCTCTGAAAGTGCAGACATAGAGGTTTCTGTACATTTCTGTGGCTTTATCCTGCGTCACACTCACGCTGTGTGATGACGTGAGCAAAACGAGTGTCCAACAGGAACTTTGTTTTCCCCAAACTCATGCGCTCCGTCCATTTTGATCGAGCCAAACTTTGCCAAAGAGTGAAGTGAGTCAAGATGGTCGACTCCTCTGACTGTGTGTGTTTATAATGAGTGAAAAAGTCGCTCTAAGTGGAGTTAATTCTCACATAAATGGAAAATTACACATCTTGGTGTGTGTAATTGTGCATCTCTTTCTATTTTTATTTAAAGGTTTATTTCAGTCAAAATGAACAAATCCAAATGTAATAAACACCTGGAAATGCAGAAGTGCTGTGGCTCTGGCCCTGGACCTGACAGGAGCTGTTTCCAGGACTGGACCAGGAAAGTCATGGAGCGATTACACTTTTTAATTTTTTTTTAGGGCAATAAGGAGATTTTTAATTTACTTACAGATTTGATCTTTTGCATTTTTTGTAGCTAAGGCCCTAAATTAAGCATTTTTTATGTCCAAAAAGTTGTTTCTACATGTTTGCTGTGTGTTTTGTATAAAAGAGTGTAAATTTTATTTTCAGTTTTTCTTTTTCATCTCTATTTCTGGTCCTGTAGCTTTTATCATAGCCTCATGACACAACTACAGCAGCAGATTGTGAAATAACAGGTTGGACTGAACAAAAGGAGGTAGAACACTTCATTAGGGGGTAAAAGGGGCAGTTTTAAAAGCAAAATTAAGAAAAAAAATCCAGGCGAGGAGAAATGTACTAAAATTGCCCTCAGGTCTTCGGGGGTTAAGCCTAGAGATTGTTTTTTCCAGTGTAACCCAAGATATTTTAGAATGAATCCTGTGTATTTCTGTGTATCTCATCATTCATTTATTAATTAAAAAGATGATTAAAGCCTCGTGGGTTTTATCTCATTCATGCATGTTTGAGCAGTGTCCCAAAGGGCTCAAAATACTCCGTCCCACTGTATGACATCATCCAGTGTAAGTCCAGGAAGCTCTTCTGTGTGATTCTTCAGACAAATCTATCCTGCAGCTCTTGTTTTAGCCTCATTCAAACTGCTTCATTCCTCAGGTCCGCGGCAGGAGGAAATTCTTTTTATTCATGCACGTTTTCTATAGGCCCATAATACTTATTTATTGTGGTCATGACGGATGGAGCTGGGCCCAAAACAATATTTTCCTGAAAGTTCCAAGAGCGCCCAGTGGGAGCTCGAGCTGTGGACGGACTGCGGCGCCGTTTGTGCTGTTGTGTCCTCAGGCAAGACACTCGGCCACATCGCCCGGGCTGAATATGTTGTGCGTGTTTGCAGGGGCCTCGCTTCAGTCAGTCGGCCCCACGGCACCTGGGAGTGAATGTAGTGAATGAATAATGTACTGTAAAGAAAAGGAAAGCGGAAAAAACCCAATGCACTTTTCTTATACCGGCAGAGATGGCGCCCGTTGTTTTACATTTAGGGCACGTTGTTTGGAAATTCATATTACAAAAATATGATAAAACCAAGTTCAAACCGGGACAAGTGTGGAGGCAGCATGATAAGAGTTTAAGGGCAAAAAACATCATCTCAGTTATGAAAAAAGTCAAAAAAGTATTGTTTTATCTCCTATGCTATCAATAAGGATATAGTATCTAGTGCAGGGGCCTCCGACCTTTTTCCTCCCGTGAGCTTTGTTTATGAAACAAAAATACCAGAGCCTCCGATTTCTGCAGCCGCAAAGAAACTGAGTAAATATAAGAGCCACAGCCTTAGACGGGGAACAGATAGATGTTGTTGTTGTTTATAAATCTTAAGTTTGGCTCTATTGGATTTTCAGTTGGGTTTATTTAGGCGACATTTATTGTTCTTCTGCCTCTTTACGTCATATTTAAAGACAGTCGGTCGTACTAATAGCATTTTTGTATGATATTCTAGCCAGTAAAAAAGTCCTGTAAGTAAACTACCGCTATTAGCTTTTAGCGGTAAATGTGTGTGCGCCGCGGTAATTAATGATCTGCTAAATGCTGATAATTCACACTTCTATTCACAGCTCATTTACATATCAGTGCGTGTCCAGTAACATATATACGGCCACTATAGTCACTTTACAGTCGCTAATAGAAGAGAAAACAGCCTGTTTATGTGTGCGAGCTACAGCAGCTAATCGCTAACCAATGAGAAAGAACCAAAACGAGCTTCAAAACCGACACATTTCAACACTCAGCCTCACACAGGCTCCTCTCAGATCAGCACTAAGAACTGTCCTTTAATCCAGACTCACACTGAGCGTCCGGAAAAAGAAGAGAATCTCAGTGTTGTGCACATGGATCTGTGGCTGCGGCTGTAAACAAACGCACATGGTGATGCGTTCAGGGGCGGGACGGACACAGACAAATGACTCCTCAGATAAATCCTGATGCAATGCCACAGATCAGGACATTTATCTGTCTGTAAATTGGATTAAATGTGCAGAATATAGAGAGTCTGATCTTTATAATAAGGTACACGTGGAATATCGGCCCATATTGGCAAGATTTAGGCCGATATGTATGACGATATCGGCCAAATAATATATCGGTCAGGCCCTAAAACATAAACCATCATCCATTTATGCACCGAGTTAGGCATCCAAATGACACATTTACAATGTTAATTTTACTTATCCACAAAACACTTCAGCTCCCGAGCTCCAGGTTGGAGACCCCTGATCTCGTGGATTTGAAACATAACCTTTATAACTCTGAATATTTTATCAATTTTAATAATCTTAAAGTTTTTAAGTGTCTTAACTTTGATGTACAACTACATTTTGAATTTGCCAGGACCATAAAATGTACAAATAGAGTGAATATAAGAGGTGCTAATAGTGGTAATTGTTTTGTTCCTTTGTACAGGACTTGTTCAGTCTCTTTCTCTGACAAAGGAGACAAACTGTGAAACTGCAACCAGGTCATTTAAAATTGGAAACCAAAAACAACTAATTTAAATTAAAGTTATTGTATGTTTCCAAACAAAACTGCGCTCACTGAAAAGGAACTGTATGTTTCTTATTTGTTTATAACTTATGTGTTTCGTCTGTTTTTATGTGTATTTTGTATTTTTTTATATGGACAGGTGCTAAAAACTAAACTAATGCAATTGTGATGTCCTTAATAAACATAAATACACTTGATGAAGGAAGGACTGAATAGACTTTTGGCTGTAAAGTGCATTTGAAAACATTAGGGATACTGTGCAAAGAGTAAAGCCTCTGATGCACGGAGAAGTTTTGCAAATGAACTCTTATTCCTCTGCCCCTGTGCCTAGACTTTGATGTGCAAAATCATTATGTTTGTTCCCCCGTTACAAAGTGCAGAGGAGGATGTAGTTTGATTGGCTCAGATGCCCTGTCACCTTTGTCTGAGCCGCTTTATAAAGTGCCGTGGCTGAGGTGAGCTCGGACACGGCGTCTCCGGCCTGCGCCTGATCTGAGTGCGGCGCTCTGGGGGTTTTCAAAGTGAGAGCGGCCGGCCCCGGACACGCACACACGCTAACACAACGCTAACACACACGCTAACACACACGCTAACACACACGCTAACACACACGCTAACACACAACACAAAGCTAATCAGGCTCACAGGGACACACCGGGACACAGGCACAGGCTTATTGGCTCCTCCACTCCAGTCGGATACATGGCTGAAACCTGAGATAAACCGTGTGTGTGGCTCTGTGTGAAAACAGCACTAAACAAACATAAATAAAAGTGCCAGTGATTGACAGAAAGTATTGATTCTCATGCAGGAAAAAGCGGTTTAAATCAATGTTTGTAATATCTATATTTTAGTTTATCTGCACAAACTGAGGTGAAGAGAAAATAATGATATATATATACAGACGATACGCCTTTCGTCGCTTAAAATGATTCAGATTTACAATATTGGCCTTAAATATGACTTTATTTTGTTGTTTCCTTAGCACAAACATACCCGGACTTGTGTTTTGTTTCATTCACACATGTTTAATACAATAATCCTGCACATTTAGGCTGAGTTTTTCCTCAAACTGCAAACAGAAAGTGCTCCACTGTGTTTTTAAACTCTGTACAGCTTCACTACACTGGAAAAAAAAACAATATCTAGGTAATTTAAAATGACTTAAATTAAGAGTATTTTACTTTATTTGAGTTTATTTAACTTGACAAGTGAAATTATCTGTCAGTGGAATCAGTGTTTTTGTCTTAATTTGAGCAACATTTGATTTTGTTTCTTATTTTTTGCGCAAAAAGCTGTTGTTTTTCTTTTTTTGTTGTTTTTACGACAATTTTAATAAGCCAATCATTCAACTACTGTGGTAGAGTTTTTCAGAATGTCAATTTGATGAGATACAACTCCACTAACAGGGAGAATGAAAGGTATTTTTGAGCAATAAAAAGACCCGCACTTTAATAACCGTGCACTTTTCAAGCTGCTATCTGAGTTTATTTGGGTTTTTATCAGTGGAAGTGGAAGTGTTTTGCAAAATTGGATCTTGTGAGTCACGTCATAATGTTGTAAACTTCCCAGAAACAAACCCAGAGCTGTGTTTGCTTCATTCACACATGTCTGGGTGATCCTTTATTCTTAGTCTGTCTACATCTCCAAAGCTAAAAGTGCTCCGTTCCACCTTGTGATGTCATGAAGCTGTAGTTTTCAGATTAACAGACGGGCAATTTCATGGCTGCACTGGAAAAAAACAATATCTAGGTAAGTTAAAATGACTTGAATTAAGAATATTTAACTTTATTTGAGGAGAGAAGTCAAATTATCTGACAGTGGAATAAGTGTTTTTTTTTTTTTCTTAATTCAAGCAACATTTGATTTTATTTCATATTATAAGTAGAAAAAGTCTTATTCCCCTGGCAGATAATTGTATGTGTCAAGTGAAATTTACTCAAATCATGGTGAAACTTTCTTAATTCAAGTCATCTTAACTTGAAAAGATTTAGTTTTTTGCCATGTGAAATTATCCAAATGATTCCACACGGCAAAAAACAAAATCTAGTCAAGCTAAGATGACTTGAATTAAGAAAGTTTTACAATGATTTGAGTAAATTTCACTTCACAAGTGAAAGAATTTGCCAGTTTAAGACTTTTTGTGCTTAAAAAAATGAAAATACATCTTGCTACACTTAAAATAAGAAAAACAACAACTTTTTGCGGATAAAATAAGAAACAAAATCAAATGTTGCTTGAATTAAGAGAAAAACACTTACTCCACTGACAGATCATTTGACTTGTCAAGTTAAATAAACTCAAATAAAGTAAAATGTTCTTAATTTAAGTCATTTTAACTCACCTAGATATTGTTTTAGAGATGTAGACAGACTAAGAATAAAAAATGACTCAAACATGAAACAAACACAACTCTGTTTTGTTTGTTTTTTCTGGGAAGTTTACAACATTATGACGTGACTCACAAGATCCAATTTTGCAAAACACTTCCACTTCCACTGATAAAAACCCAAATAAACTTAGATAGCAGCTTGAAAAGTGCACGGTTATTAAAGTGCGGGTCTTTTTATTGCTCAAAAGTACCTTTCATTCTCCCTGTTAGTGGAGTTGTATCTCATCAAATCTGACATTCTGAGAAACTCTACCACAGTAGTTGAACAAATGGCGTATTTCTTCCTCCAGCAGATATAATATAAGGCGTCATTTGGTGGAGTTTGCATGTTCTCCCTGCGTCTGGGCGGCTTTTCCTCTGTCTAAAGATCTACGAGTCCTCTGGCCCTGTGATCAGCGGCTCCTCCTGACAGATCACCCCGGTTTTATTGAAGGATGGTCAAACGCAGAGGACAAATTCCACCACGGCAATTTTACAGCACCTTATAATCCTTTCATCACTCCGGCTCCAACTATTTTCTGCAAGTCTCGTACGTCACCACAGCTGCCCTGGACTGACAGCTGGAAACGAACTTCTACAACGTCGCCGCCGCACGTTAAAGGGCTCGTGTGACGCCATTTTCTGGTCTGTTATAATGTTTCCTCATCACAAACAGACCTGGAGTTGTGTTTTGTTTAATTCACACATGTTTATTAACACACAAAAGCTGCATATTCACACTCTGTTCCACCTTCTGATGCCATGTGGTAATACAGGAAGTGCGCCGTTGTGTTTTAAACTACATATATCTTTAGTGGAATCAACTGGAGAGTTTTAGTGCAGGAATTTCCCATCTCTACTGAGGAGCTGTTAACTTATAAACTACCACTACATGACGTCCCTCCAGTCCTTGTATTTGCAGAGGTTGCTGGTGCTAGGCTAGTGCATGTCAATGGCTGTAGTTGCCACTAAAAACAGTCTGACCCACTCCACAGACCCGAGACAAAACTATTAGAACTCCAGACTGTCCATGTGAACGTCTGTGTCCACAGAATCATTTTAGAAGTAAAACCAACCTTGTATTTGCAGGATTTATGTCTGAGCAGCAGCAGTGAGTTGTACTTCCTGATAGAAGCTCAGCAGAGGTGGACTGATATATGAGAAAATAGTCCCTCAACATGCGACGATTAATGCGATGCAGTTAGTTTTAGTACAAACATTATTCTATCTATGAATCCTGTGTATTTCTGCGTATCTCACCATTCATTTATTAATTAAAAAGATTATTAAAGCCTTCAGGGGTTAAAGTGAGACACCACAGCCACATTTCACCACATTTTCAGACCTAAAGGACTAAAGAAAAGAGAGGGAGGAGGTATCAGGTCAAACACGTATCCACTCTTCAAACTCCTCCCTGCAGCCTGGCGTTTGTTATCAGAAGCACTCGGTTGTGATCGAGTCTTTTGTGATGTCACCAGCTACTAGAAATTGCAGATGGCACCGAAAACAGCACAAACTCTGACTTAAACATTTTTTAATAGAAAGCTGGAAAAAAAAAACACACAGGAACCACAGACAATGTTAAAACACAATTTTATTCACGAAAAAAAAGTGTTTTTAGTGTTTAGTTCCGCTTTAAGTCACAGAGATGAAGTGCACTGCCCCGAGACACAACGGTATTATGAAGTAGCTAAAGAGGGACAGAAAACATGTGGGGTATGAGACAACCAAAGACTTCTGCATGACTTTAAAGTACTTCCGGCAAATAGAACAGCCAACGAGTGACTGACCCTTCAACGCCACAGGAATTCTCATTTAAAATTAAGAGAATAATTTCATGCCGCACTTATCATCTGAAACGCTGAAGTAAATCTGCAAAAAATATAGTTTCTTGATCACTCGCCGTTAACTTCAGCTGCGAGTGCTATCGGACACATATAATTGGCAATATAAAAGATAAAGCGCTCTCTCCGGTCCAGTGAGGGTCACATAATAGGAACGGCACATAGGTCTATAATGATGAAAGATTCGCCCTGCAGGACACGGACTGGAGCAGCTCAGGGTAATGTGCTCCTCTCATTTAAAACAAACAGGGCTCTGGAGGCGATACATCTGTCACTCTGCTCTCCGCACACAGCACAACAAGCATCTAATAGTAATAATAACGCTGCATTATGGAGCCTTTCTCCAGACGCTGACAGTGTTGAGCTTTAGTCATTTATTCCGTGGTTTTAAGATGATATTGTGACTGCAGCTGCCCTAAGGTGTGTGGAGAGGCTGCGGGCAGACTGCAGCGACGCCTCTTTACGTCAACATTCTCTGGGGATGTGATGCTAACTGCGGGCACTGCTCTGTCTGAAGCTCTGTTACTCCAGATCGGCTTTTCTGAGCTTTAATTTCACATAATCTGACCTTGAAGAACTGATTTACGCCCCGTCCACACTTGTATGTATTCGAGACGTTTCCGTTGCGGATGCAGTGTTCGTCCACACTAATCCGATAGAAAACGGCTCCGGAGACGGAATAATCTGGAGACGCCAACTCCCACATATTCGCCTGAGCACAGATCTGATCCGGCACCGTGTGGATGAGTGAAAACTTTAATACACCGTCGTAGTTGCTCTAGTTTCCATTCTTACTGGACCACGTCACTGTGACTAGAGCCTTCCTGATTCACTGGGGTCGTGACATTGGTCATGTGACACTATTAAAACAGTTTAAACAAACCATAGACCAGTGGTTCTTAACCTGGTTCGATCGAGCCCCAGGGGTTCAGTGAGTCAGTCTCAGGGGTTCAGTGAGTCAGTCTCAGGGGTTCAGTGAGTCAGTCTCAGGGCTTCAGTGAGTCAGACTCAGGGGTTCAGTGAGTCAGTCTCAGGGGTTCAGTGAGTCAGTCTCAGGGGTTCAGTGAGTCAGACTCAGGGGTTCAGTGAGTCAGTCTCAGGGGTTCAGTGAGTCAGACTCAGGGGTTCAGTGAGTCAGTCTCAGGGCTTCAGTGAGTCAGACTCAGGGGTTCAGTGAGTCAGACTCAGGGGTTCAGTGAGTCAGTCTCAGGGGTTCAGTGAGTCAGTCTCAGGGGTTCAGTGAGTCAGTCCCAGGGGTTCAGTGAGTCAGTCTCAGGGGTTCAGTGAGTCAGACTCAGGGGTTCAGTGAGTCAGTCTCAGGGATTCAGTGAGTCAGACTCAGGGGTTCAGTGAGTCAGTCTCAGGGGTTCAGTGAGTCAGTCTCAGGGGTTCAGTGAGTCAGTCTCAGGGGTTCAGTGAGTCAGTCCCAGGGGTTCAGTGAGTCAGTCTCAGGGGTTCAGTGAGTCAGTCTCAGGGGTTCAGTGAGTCAGTCTCAGGGGTTCAGTGAGTCAATCTCAGGGGTTCAGTGAGTCAGTCTCAGGGCTTCAGTGAGTCAGACTCAGGGGTTCAGTGAGTCAGTCTCAGGGGTTCAGTGAGTCAGTCTCAGGGGTTCAGTGAGTCAGACTCAGGGGTTCAGTGAGTCAGTCTCAGGGCTTCAGTGAGTCAGACTCAGGGGTTCAGTGAGTCAGTCTCAGGGGTTCAGTGAGTCAGTCTCAGGGATTCAGTGAGTCAGACTCAGGGGTTCAGTGAGTCAGTCTCAGGGCTTCAGTGAGTCAGACTCAGGGGTTCAGTGAGTCAGTCTCAGGGCTTCAGTGAGTCAGTCTCAGGGGTTCAGTGAGTCAGACTCAGGGGTTCAGTGAGTCAGACTCAGGGGTTCAGTGAGTCAGTCTCAGGGGTTCAGTGAGTCAGTCTCAGGGGTTCAGTGAGTCAGTCCCAGGGGTTCAGTGAGTCAGTCTCAGGGGTTCAGTGAGTCAGACTCAGGGGTTCAGTGAGTCAGTCTCAGGGGTTCAGTGAGTCAGACTCAGGGGTTCAGTGAGTCAGTCTCAGGGGTTCAGTGAGTCAGTCTCAGGGGTTCAGTGAGTCAGTCTCAGGGGTTCAGTGAGTCAGTCTCAGGGGTTCAGTGAGTCAGTCTCAGGGGTTCAGTGAGTCAGACTCAGGGGTTCAGTGAGTCAGTCTCAGGGGTTCAGTGAGTCAGTCTCAGGGGTTCAGTGAGTCAGTCTCAGGGGTTCAGTGAGTCAGACTCAGGGGTTCAGTGAGTCAAGACTCACATCCAACTCATATGATTCGTGTGGACACGCCCTGTCGTGATGGTGTCGTGTAATTTCTTTCTTAATATTTTCCCTTCATACAAATTATGTCAACCAAAAAAAAAAGGTAACATACCCTGTTATTGCTAAGAGCTGTGGAGATTTTCATACCATTTATTACAACATATCTTTGTGATGAATCCTTTTCGAGGATGCTGGACATAAAAACGAAGAAAAGGAACAGACTTTGTTGTGAAAATGACATGAGCGGCACTTTCCAAGGTGAAGCTGCACATTTCTGAACTGGTCTCTAAAAGGCAACAGCAGAAGTCACTCTGATTTTAGTAAATAATTATTATGTTCTTGTTTTTGTGTGAAAACCATGTTTTGATGGTTTTGTTCTTTGAACACAGTGATGTTGATGCACGATTCATTTTTCACCTCTGTTTTGAATTTGAAAAAAAAACTTGTTTTATTTTTCCAGTTAAGACGGTTCGGTGAAGCGCAGATGAAACTAGTGGAGTTCAGCTCCTCCAACAAGGTTAAGAGCCACTGCCACAGACTAACACGAAAATACAGTTTTTACACTTGTCATCTTCCTGGGCTCGGCCTCTGCAAACTCCACAGAACTACGGCAACGGGACTCCAGCCGAGTCATGTGACCAGCGCTTCAGACGGTCCAGACACGACGTGTGTGGACGCAACTCGTTTCCAATACAATGACTCGATTCAGTGTAAACGTAACTTTAGCTGGAGTTACAAGAGGTGAGCTGATTTTGTAACGTCAAACACATAAACTGGACCATGAACACGGATCGATCACAGGCTCCCGGAAATTTGGTATATTTTTCTTGAGTTTCAGACTATTTTAAAACTTTTTTGGCAGAGTTTGCTAATGTTTGTGCCATCGTGGTGATTGATGCACATCCTCAGCTGTGGCTAAAATAATCTATAATATTTTTATATAGTGTATGAAAAAATGAATGTAAACAACAACAATAGAGGAAGTTACTTTCAGTTTCCATAAACCATTTAGTACCATTATTAATTCATTCATCACAGTGGCAGCTCTGTACTTGGAAGAATCTATAGACAGAAAACTTGTCTGAATTGTTAATTGCCACAGAAATTTCACTCCATCCACATCTGGTCAGCTCCTCTCCTGCTCTTCTTTCACCAAACCACAAATACCATCGAATAATAATCATAATAATCATGAATTAGTCTGTCATTTGAGTTAATTTAGAGGATTTCTCATTCCATATTCAGTTATATTGTCGTAATTATAGCCACAGTTTCTCTGGGGTTGTGAGGCTCCCTGCACAGAGCGTCTGTCAGGTCTTTTTAATAATTATCACTTATAAAGAGCTATTCAGTGTCTGAAAACAATCCACGTAAACAAATGTGATTGTGACGTTGTCAATCTCCCAGACTGGGGCCAAGAGCCATGTTTTTCTAATTATGTAAAGCTGAATTCACAATAATTGAACCTGATCATTTCTATGAATGACTCGACCCTAGAATTCACTGTACGTATTAGTGCGAAATTCTGCATTTTAACAATATTTATTCTGACTGCTCCCATAGACTGTATAAAGAAGTGGACTAAGAGAATCTGACGTCACCCACAGCACTCGGCTCCAGTCAAATGAAGCTCATGAGGTTAGCAGTTATAGGAGAGAATTTGGAGTCAAATTCTATATTAGAAAAATGTATTTACAGACAAAATAGTGCAATAAGAACACTGGGATCTTATGTAAAGTAGGTTAGTACAAACATTTTCAGACCAAAATGACCAGGATCACTGCAGCAGCACAATTTCTCAATGTAAAGTCTTTTGGAGCCAGAGTAGATGGAGCCAGAAAAGCCCCTATGATCACTTCCTATTTGGAACTATGTCCATTATATATATAAATATATACAGTCCCCTTTCTGTATCTGTATTAAAGGGATAGTTCAGGTTTTTTGACATGAATCTGTACGTCTCCGTCAGCAGTGTCGCATCAACACTGACTTACCTCCCGACAGCGTCTGAGCCGAGTTCTTCCCCGGTTTCGGTGCTGATGAAAGTGTCCGGCAAGTTGGCTGGAGTCATGAAAATAAAGAGTTTTTCTTCTCAAAACAATATGTGTTCAAAAGAGTGACACATTTGCACCGCGAAAAAGTCAGACGTCATAATCGCTTGGTACTATTTTCTCTCCAGTCGTATCACTGCGCTGCCTCCAGGTGAATCCGCGCACGAATCCAACACTTTTCAGTGGTTCAGTAGTTCAGTGTTTAAGTGCTCAGATTTTTGACGCCGCGACGTGATAAAGCAAACGTGAGAGCTACAGCAATAAGTATATGAGCTTGTATAAGGTATATAAGAATAAATATATATAAAAATGGTGCAGACTTGTGATTCTTCAGGCTGGAACAACAAAACTCCAGGTTCTTCAGCTCGTCCCTCTGTCCCTCCTCTCTCTCTCTGCTGTTCTGACTCCATCTGCTGAATTTGGGCTTCAGTATATTCAGGTTCATAAAGATCTCCCCTTGGCTCTGTGCTAAAGGCCACGTCTTCATCGTCGCTGTCGTAGTCACACATGTTGTCGTGAACTTTCCGAGCAGGAAACACAGTGAAACAAACCGCACAGTGATATGAGCGGAGAGAAAATAGTACCAAGAGATTATGAGCTCTGACTTTTTTTGAGTTCACGTTTTGTGATGCAAATGCATCACTCTTTTGAACACATGTTGTTTTGAGAAGAAAAACACTTTATTTTCCAGCCAACTTGCCGGACACTTTCGTCAGCACCAAAACCGGGGAAGAACTCGGCTCAGACTGGAAAAAAACAATATCTAGGTAAGGTATAATTACTTAAATTAAGAATAGTTTACTTTATTTGAGTAGATTCATCTTGACAAGTGAAATTATCTGCCAGTGGAATAAGTGTTTTTTTCTTAATTCAAGCAACATTTGATTTTATTTCTTATTTTAAGTGCAAAAAGTTCTTGTTTTTCTTATTTTAAGTGTAGTAAGATGTATTTTCATATTTTAAGTACAAAAATCTTGCTGCACTGGGAAATAATTTTACTTGTCAAGTGAAATTTACTCAAATCATGGTAAAACTTTCTTAATCCAAGTCATTTTAGCTTGATTGGCTAATTGGGGACGAACAGATTCATGTCAAAAAACCCGGACTATCCCTTTAATATTAGCCTTTAAAATGTTGTGCTGTTCTGAAAAGCAACTATAGAGACTTTAGTTAGTTACTTTCAGTTTCCCTAAAAGCTCTATATAAATCATTTTTCATTATTTCATTCATTCATCAGCGTGGCAGCTCTGTGCTTGGGAAGTTTCTACAGACAGATTACTTGTTTGAATGGTTAAATGCCATGGTAACGGCGCCATTTTTTATCGTCAATCCATCCACATCCATCACCCGATCAGCCTCCTCTCCTCGCACATCGTTTAACAAAGCAAAACTGAACTGAATCATTCTGGCTCTCATATACTTGGGATGTCAAAAATAAATGACTCTGTCGGGTAATTGGGTCTCGGAGAACGAATAGATGCAATTTCTCTTAATAAATCTACACAAACATCGCACCATCAAGATACATTGGGCAATAGTCCCTGGTCTGTACAAAGCCTCTTAACCTGCACGAGTATAAAACCTGAGTGTGTGTTTGGGGGAATATAAAATGCAGTTAATCTGACTGTACGTATTTAAGCTTTTCTATAAATCACATCTCGGAAACGAACTCCGGATTAAAATTTGCCATTGTGTATTCTGTTACGGGTTTAAATCAGCGTTGTATTGACTGGCGCCTTTTCGATTCACAGAGAATGCGTTTCTGTAAATGGTTGCAGGACTATCTTATTACTTTGTTTATAATTCTACCTCGCACTTGAACTTTAACAGCCACATCAAATCAATAACATCGACGGCCTTTTGCCATCAAAAACCGTCGCGAAATATACCGTCTAAAGCAGAGTGGGAGAGACTTCTCCATGCGTTTGTCTCCAGTAGGTTAGATCCTGTTAACGGCCTCACACTGGCCTCTGCAAACGAGCTGTGAGAGCTGCAGAACATTTCAGAACATCCAGAACATCCACAACATTTCAGAACATCCAGAACATCCAGAACATCCAGAATATCCACAACATCCAGAATATCCAGAACATCCAGAACATCCAGAACATCCAGAATATCTAGAACATCCAGAACATCCAGAACATCCACAACATCCAGAATATCCACAACATCCAGAATATCCAGAACATCCAGAACATCCAGAACATCCAGAACATCCAGAATATCTAGAACATCCAGAACATCCAGAACATCCACAACATCCAGAATATCCACAACATCCAGAATATCCAGAACATCCAGAACATCCAGAACATTCAGAACATCCAGAACATCCAAAACATCCAGAACATCCAGAACATCCAGAATATCCAGAACATCCAGAACATCCAGAATATCCAGAATATCTAGAACATCCAGAATATCCAGAATATCTAGAACATCCAGAACATCCAGAACATTCAGAACATCCAGAACATCCAAAACATCCAGAACATCCAGAACATCCAGAATATCCAGAACATCCAGAACATCCAGAATATCCAGAACATCCAGAACATCCAGAATATCCAGAATATCTAGAACATCCAGAACATCCAGAACATCCACAACATCCAGAATATCCACAACATCCAGAATATCCAGAACATCCAGAACATCCAGAACATTCAGAACATCCAGAACATCCAAAACATCCAGAACATCCAGAACATCCAGAATATCCAGAACATCCAGAACATCCAGAATATCCAGAATATCTAGAACATCCAGAATATCCAGAACATCCAGAACATCCAGAACATTCAGAACATCCAGAACATCCAGAACATCCAGAACATTCAGAACATCCAGAACATCCAGAACATCCAGAACATCCAGAACATTCAGAACATCCAGAACATTTCAGAACATCCAGAACATCCAGAACATTCAGAACATTCAGAACATCCAGAACATCCAGAACATCCAGAACATTTCAGAACATCCAGAACATCCAGAACATCCAGAACATTCAGAACATCCAGAACATCCAGAACATCCAGAACATTCAGAACATCCAGAACATCCAGAACATCCAGAACATTTCAGAACATCCAGAACATCCAGAACATCCAGAACATTCAGAACATCCAGAACATTTAGAACATCCAGAACATTCAGAACATCCAGAACATCCAGAACATCCAGAACATCCAGAACATTTAGGAACATCCAGAACATCCAGAACATTCAGAACATCCAGAACATCCAGAACATCCAGAACATTTCAGAACATCCAGAACATCCAGAACATCCAGAACATTCAGAACATCCAGAACATCCAGAACATCCAGAACATCCAGAATATCCAGAACATCCAGAACATCCAGAACATCCAGAACATCCAGAACATCCAGAACATCCAGAATATCCAGAACATCCAGAACATCCAGAACATCCAGAATATCTAGAACATCCAGAACATTCAGAACATCCAGAACATCCAGAACATCCAGAACATCCAGAACATCCAGAACATCCAGAACATCCAGAACGCTGCAGCATAAGTCCTGTGCTCAGGTCTCTGCACTGGGTTTTTGTAGTTCAATAGACTTTAACCCTTTAACTACCCCACCGAGAAAAAAGCTATAAAAAAAAAATTTGTTTGCATTTTTTATAGCTTTACAGCACAATCTTGTGTTTTTTTTTTTTCAACAGACCTTTTAGTTTGAAAAATATCGACCTCTACCAAATGGTCGAGATGTCATTTTATGGTTAACGTTTAAAATTTCATATGGATTCATGTGGATTTCTTTAGCTTTGCACACCTCTACCAATTAGTAGAAATGGCTAAATCAGTTTGAGTTAAATTAAGCCTCTTGTTGAAATATAGTGACTTAAAATGTGCTAAACCATTTGGTCGAGAAGGCAGTTAAAGGGTTAAAGTGTCTCCAAAGTCCATCTGTGACATGTTAGTGCCGTATGTCATGGTTCATGGTTTTATTTTGATATTCGTCCTGTCTTCCTGTGTTTTTGAGTTTTACTTCCTGTTGTTTTAATTGTTTGCCTCGTTCTAATGTGTGTCTCACTTGTGTCTTGTTCATCTGTGTGTGTATACAGTATTTACCCTGTGTGTCTCATTCACATTCCTCAGGACACACATGAATAACTCACTCAAATTTAAGCAGCGCTCAGAGGAAATTTACAAAAAGGCCAATAAAAGACTCTTTTTTTTCTCAGGCAACTCAAAAAATCCAACGCAAGACATAACATTCTCCTTGTTCTGCCATAATTGAAAGTATTCTCAGCTCATCAGTAGTCGTCTGGTACGGAAATTTGGACAGTCTCGCTCAAAACTGCAACGCATCATTAACAAATCATCCAAAACCACTGGTCTCACACTCTCGTCCACAGACACTTTCTATCACAGCGTGCAATAAAAACCACCTCAGACCAACACACCCTGCACATCACCTGTTCACACTCATGTCAGATTTAAAAACTGCTTTTTCCCAATAGACGTACGGGCTCTAAATCAGTCACTGTCTTGATATAAACGGTGTATTCATCATTACTCTTGGTTGTATTGAATGTTTGTTTGTTGATCATGTAATAGCCACAGAAGAGATGTGAGCATTAAGTGCTGTACCGGAAACAACTTCCACCAACTTTGTTTTGTGGCCCTTAATAAATTACTCGAATGACTTCCCCTCGGCCCTTTGTTGCTCCATTGTCTTTGTCAGTGTCTTTGTCCTGCAGTTTAGTTTAGATTTTTGGATCTTTCTTTGTTGTTATTAATGAACTTTTACAGCAGTCTTTGCATTTTAGGTCCTCCCTCTGTTTCAATGTGACAATATGAACCATCAGGGACCGGCCTCCTGCAGTAGTCCTGGTTTAGTCCTGCTGTAGTCCTCCTGGAGTCCTGGTTTAGTCCTGTTTAGTCCTGGCTTAGTCCTGGTTTAGTCCCGGCCTCCTGCTGTAGTCCTGGTTTAGTCCTGCTGGAGTCCTGGTTTAGTCCTGTTTAGTCCTGGTTTAGTCCTGGTTTGGTCCTGGTTTAGTCCTGCTGGAGTCCTGGTTTAGTCCTGGTTTAGTCCTGGTTTAGTCCCGGCCTCCTGCTGTAGTCCTGGTTTAGTACTGCTGTAGTCCTGGTTTAGTCCTGGTTTAGTCCTGCTGTAGTCCTGCTGGAGTCCTGGTTAAGTCCTGGTTTAGTCCTGGTTTAGTCCTGGTTTAGTCCCGGCCTCCTGGTTTAGTCCTGGTTTAGTCCTGGTTTAGTCCTGGTTTAGTCCTGGTTTAGTCCTGCTGGAGTCCTGGTTAAGTCCCGGTTTAGTCCCGGCCTCCTGGTTTAGTCCTGGTTTAGTCCCGTTTTAGTCCTGGTTTGGTCCTGGTTTAGTCCTGGTTTGGTCCTGGTTTAGTCCTGGTTTAGTCCTGGTTTAGTCCTGGCCTCCTGCTGGTCCCAGACTCAGGACTAAACTCTGGGAGTCAGAGTTTCAGATTCCTGCAGCTAAAACCTGGAACAGTCTGAACATGTGAGACAGACTCTGCTCCAGGCTCCAGGCTCCAGGCTCCAGGCTCCAGGCCCCAGGCCCCAGGCTCCAGGCTCCAGGCTCCAGGCTCCAGGCTCCAGGCTCCAGGCTCCAGGCTCCAGGCTCCAGGCTCTGTCAACCATGTTTTAGAAAATAAAACAATTTTAAGGTTATTCTCGGTCGTACCACATGACATTTTACACTAAAAATGCTTCATATAAATGTTAAACACAGATTTTTGCACCTGACACTGGAAATATTTGAAAAAGTTCAATAGAAACTAATATTTTTTTATATTTTAAAATTAGCCTGTTGAAAATCCTTATACGTCAGTGACCCATATGCATTTATATAATTAAAATGACACGTCTCTTGCTCTTTTTTGCTACTTATTTACAATTTATTATTATCATTTATATTTTTTACTCTTTGTTATTATATTATATTGTGATGTGTGAGCGTCTGTGTCCAGATCATTTCCCTCGTGCATCAATAAAGTTTGTCTATTTCTACCATAAAAACTTATTTAGGTCAGTGCGCCTTTAAACTGAATACAGAAATATTATAAATGTGACTTAGAGCGAGGCGATTTTTCACAGTTTTTGTAATAAAATTGTTGGAAAAAAACACAGAAATGAAAGAAGCAGCAGCGTAATCAGTGGAAACATCGTCCGGTGAAGTTGTTCTTGTAAACGATGATTTCCTGAGCCGCGGGAAACTCGTTCAGACCTGATTACTCGGATCCACGGACGGAAAACTCCACCGCGTTAGGTCCTAAGAGAGCAGGGCATTATGGGAGAGCACCTACTGATGAACTGATGTATGCGCTCGCCCTCCGACTCTTCATCACCGACTTCACTCCTGCGGAGGAGACGACGGAGGGAACGAAGGAGAGAGGGGGTATTATAAAAGAGTTAGGGCTGATAAGGAAAGAGGAAGCTGCAGGAGAGACAGAGAAAGAGGGATGGAGGGCAGAGGAAGAGAGATAGAGAGGATAAGAGAGAGAGAAGAAGGAGGGAGGGTGTAAGAAAAGAAACAGGGCAAGCTGAGAGAAAGAGGATGGGGTAGAAGGAGAGAGGAAACAGGAAGAGAGATGATGAAATAGGGAGTGAGAGTGAAAGAAGGAGGGAGGGTATAAGAAAAGATATAGGGGAAACTGAGAGAAAGAGAGAGAAGGATGGGGTAGAGGAAGAGAGATAAGAGTGGAGAGAGAGGATGAGAGAGGGAAAGGGGGTGAAAGAAGGAGAGGGAAGGTATGGGAAAAGAGAGAGAGGAAGCTGAGAGAAAGAGAGGGACGCAGGGAGAGAAGGATGGGGCAGAGATAGATAGAGAGAGAGAGAGAGAAAGAGAGAGATGGTGGGTGGGTTAGGGTTCAGAGAAAGAGAGAGAGAAGGGACAGTAAAAGGGAGGGAGTGAAAAGATAGGGTGGATAAGAGAGAAAGAGAGGGAAGGTGCGAGAGAGTGAGGGAGAGAGAGACAGAAATGTGAAATCCAAAAAGAAACAGAGAAGAAAAGAGACTTAAAAGAAGAAGAGAAGCAGTAAGATGGAAGATGTGACAGAGGAGGGAGAAAAAGAAAGACGAGGAGAGTTTAAAAAAAAAGTGTGACAGAGAAAAAGAGAGGGGAGAGGGAGAGAAAAAAGAGAGAAAGTCCTTGTTATCTTAGCTTTTGTCATCAGAAGTATAATACTCCCTACAACAGGATAAACACTGTCAGAGTCTGGGCCAAACCGATGGGAAATAAAGTTTTCCTGCGTCACAACTTTAGCCTCATGTTTCTTCTCCCAACTCCCGAAAACTTCAATTTATTATACGGCCGGAAGAAAGGAGGAGGAAAGGAGAGAGAGAAGAGAGACAGAAGAGAGAGAGGAGAGGAGGGAGGAAATAAATAAGGGACAGAAGTGTGTGTGTGTATTGAGTGAGGGAAGAGAAAGAAGGTGCTGAGAGAGAAAGATGGAGCGAGAGAGAGTGGAAGAGCGAGAGGAGAGACAGAAGAGAGACAGGAGGGAGAGGAGCGAGAGAGAGAGTGTGTTTGTGGTAGTGCGAGAGAGAGTGGGACATAGAGATAGAAAGAGGAGAAAGAGAGAAAGAGAGAGAGAAAGGGGGAGCGAGAGAGAGTGGAAGAGAGAGAGGAGAGACAGAAGAAGAAAGGAGCATTAAACATCTGCCCCACACTCCTGAACACTGCCCCCTGCAGGTGGAACAGATGTGGCACAAACTCCCAGAAACAGAGGAATATGGACTCTGAGCAAACAGGAAGAACAGAGAGAGGGAGAGAGAGAGAGAGAGAGGGACAGAGAGAGAGAGGAGAGAGAGACAGAAAGAGAGAAGAGAGAGAGAGGGAGAGAGAGAGAGGAGAGAAAGAGGGACAGAGAGAGAGAGGAGAGAGAGACAGAAGGAGAGAAGAGAGAGAGAGGAGAGAGGGAGAGAGAGAGAGGAGAGAAAGAGGGACAGAGAGAGGAGAGAGGGAGAGAGAGGAAGGGAGAGAGAGGGAGAGAGAGAGAGGGACAGAGAGAGAGACAGAAAGAGAGAAGAGAGAGAGGAGAGAGGGAGAGAGAGAGGAAGGGAGAGAGAGGGAGAGAGAGAGGGAAGGAGAGAGAGAGAGAGGAGAAAAAGAGGGACAAAGAGAGAGGTAGAGAGAAGAGAGAGAGGAAGGGAGAGAGAGGGAGAGAGGGAGTGGGGGAGAGAGGGAGGGAGAGAAAGAGGGACAGAGAGAGGGGCAGAGAAAAAGAGAGAAGAGAGAGGAAGGGAGAGAGAGGGAGAGAGAGGGAAGGAGAGAGAGAGGAGAGAAAGAGGGACAAAGAGAGAGGCAGAGAGAAGAGAGAGAGAGGAAGGGAGAGAGAGGGAGAGTGGGAGCGGGGGAGAGAGGGAGGGAGAGAGAAAAAGAGAGAAGAGAGAGGAAGGGAGAGAGAGGGAGAGTAGGAGAGAGAGAGGAGAGAAAGAGAGAGAGAGAGGAAGGGAGAGAGATAGAGACAGGAGAGAGAGAGGGAGAGGAGAGAGAGGTGAGAGAGAGAGGAGAGGAGTAAGAGAGAGCGAGAGGGAGAGAGAGAAAGAGAGAGAGATAGAGAGAGTGGGGGACAGGGACAGAGAGAGAGGGAGAGCAAGAGGGGGAGAGAGAGGGAGGGGAGAGAGAAAGTGCGAGAAAGAGGGACAGAGAGAGGGGAGAGAGGAGCGTGAGAGACTGAGGAGAGAGAGTGTTGGAGAGAGGGACAGAGAAAGAGAGAGACTGAGGGAGCCAGAGGAAAGAGAGAGACTGTGGGAGCCAGAGGAAAGAGAGAGACTGAGGGAGCCAGAGGAAAGAGAGAGACTGTGGGAGCCAGAGGAAAGAGAGAGACTGAGGGAGCCAGAGGAAAGAGAGAGGAGAGAGACAGAGTGGAGAGAGTAAAGAATCTAAAAATCTGGGGGTAGAAGATAAAAGAGGCAGAGGCAGGAAGTGTGCAGGGCTCCATCCACATCATTCTGAGTTTATGATTTTCTCATTAAGCGCGGTGCAGGTGTCTTGACAGATGGCAACTGTTTCGTGCTCGTGAATAATCAGACATTTATAGATTGAGTTCATGTCCTTGAATTGGGGAAGTAAACAGAAGAAAAGAAGAACCGCGGGGCTATTTCTTTAAAATTAATATCAAAACAGAAAATCTCAAATCGTCGATCTTTAATATAAACGTGTATTTCTATCATCTGACGACATTACGGAGAAACATCACTGCATTTTATATTATGTAAAAACTGAGCAGTGTTGTGGTTTATCACTTGGATGATTTCAGCCCTGGAATCGCCAGTGTTTACTGAACAAAGGGGAAAATAAACTGCCTCTTGATGACGTCACAAGGTGGAAGTGAGCATTTTGAGCTTTGGAGACGTGCACAGACTAATAATAAAGGAGTTTATGATAATACAATGAGCAGCAACGTCTAATTTTGTTGTGCCAGTATAGTCCAGGTTGTTTTTAGAATATAGGGGAGAATTTTTAAAGTTGAACTCCGGCACATTTGAAGCTAAAGTCCGTCACTAGAGGTGGTGGAATTCTGTCAGAAGCCAAAAAACGGCACAGATCAGTGTTTCCTCGGTGGAGATCTCACTGTGGCAGTGAGTCTGTCAAGGCAACAAACTAGTGTAGTGATGGGGGCAAGTTCTGAACTTCCACGTAAAACACCAATTTGCTTCACACTGAAGAAGCTTAACACCACTTTAACCCATCTTACAACAGCCACGAGTCTAACAAACAAAACGCTCTGCCTGGTTCACTCATTAGTGTCTGGAAACGTTAGAAAACAACTTTATAATCAGCCTTACACTTCCCTCTGTTGATTTCCCACTGCACAGGCCAAAGCCCAAAAGACTCGATCGCTGATGTCGTTTCTAATCCCGTTTATTTACCAGTGAATTATATTTTTTGAAAACGCTAAAAAAATACATTCCCGAACCATTTTCTTTCAATAACTTTCAGTTTCTATTGTTCTTCACCGTCAGTAGTTGTTCTTCACTTGTTGCTTCTGGCGGCTCGAGCCTCTCGCCGCCGCTGGAGTCGACGATTGAGTCTTTTGGGCTTTGGCCTGTGCAGTGGGAAATCAACAGAGGGAAGTGTAAGGCTGATTATAAAGTTATTTTCTAACGTTTCCAGACACTAATGAGTGAACCAGGCAGAGCGTTTTGTTTGTTAGACTCGTGGCTGTTGTAAGATGGGTTAAAGTGGTGTTAAGCTTCTTCAGTGTGAAGCAAATTGGTGTTTTACGTGGAAGTTCAGAACTTGCCCCCATCACTACACTAGTTTGTTGCCTTGACAGACTCACTGCCACAGTGAGATCTCCACCGAGGAAACACTGATCTGTGCTGTTTTTTGGCTTCTGACAGAATTCAACCTCCTCTAGCAACGGACTTCAGCTTCAAACGTGCTGGAGTTCAACTTTAATTATAACCTACAAAATATCTGTAGCTGATTAACAGTAGACCTTTATTCTGCAGGTCTCCAATCCAACAATTTTAAATCTTGAATATATATAGAATCTTATGACATCACATGAACGCACAAAATACTAATTAAAAACCTGTCTATTTCTATTGTTATTATTCCAGTTTAATTAACCACAATGTCAGAACCTGTTGATTGGGCTCTTTAATAACAGCACAGCCTGTCACAACTTTGGACCTGCTGTTACCAAGCAACAAGGACGAACACTTGCAGGTAGAAAAATCCTGCTTTAATAAAGTATGAACATATTAGGCTAAAAAACATGTTAATTGACAAAGACTATTCCCAAATGTGTCAGGATGGAGTCAGTGTATGGCTAATAAAATAAGTAATCTATGCCCTTGTTTGTCAAATTGTTAGTGAATATTAATAGTATTTATTTATTGAGAGCATTTACACTACGGTACCAAGGACAGCTCCGGTGCAGTCCTTGTTATCTGGCCCATGTCATCATATAATAAACAAAGAAAGCAGCCACACTTCAATGGACAATGGACAATACCACAGATTGTTCATGTCTCCAAGTCTCATACTGATGATAAATAAACCTGTCTGAAATCCAGGCTCTTTATAATTTGCAGGCTACTAAAATGTCGACTATATTTCCTTGCAACACACACTTTGCATATAGCTACACAACCATGTATAGTGGAAGGCTTATCCAAAAACTACTGACATCATCTCACTCAATGAAGTACCATCAAGCAAGGGGGAAGATGAGATTTCTGGAGAAGATTCAAGTGATGACTCCAACCTTTCTAACTCATTAGGCAATTGTGTGGAAATTCATAATGAGTCAGAAAGTGTCCTTCAGAAGACTGGAAGTACAGAGGACAAGTCCACATGGGAATAACCTGATGTCGCTCTTACAGAGCTGTACCTCACTTGAACGAAAGGATAGGAACAAGAAGAATAAAAAAGTTGCGGAGTCTCCAAAAATGCTCCAGGATGTGAGACCAGAAAGTACTTTTTGACAAATGGACTGACAGTGGTTCAAGATGAAGAAATAGAAACTCTGGATTGTGTGACCGAAACTTTTCTACAGTGTAAAGAAGACGACAAGACACCAGCAATGGAGGTAAACAAGGTCCAGGAGACTAAGAGGATGTCATGGGAGCAAAACCTGGAGGTCTTCAGAAGGCTACAAAAACAGAGAAGAAAAAGAACAGCAAAAGGAGCTGAGTCCAGTTTGATCTGCTGAAGAGCAAAGAAAAAAAATAGCATCATGAGACTCATGTAGAATTATTTAAGGGTTTTACAGTTTTTTACGTACTGAAATCTCAAAAATGTTTACTTGAGTACTAGACTTTTTGTCAGTCTGTAAACATATGTGGTTGGGCAATCAGATCCACTGACCCACAGTTTTCATTACCCAGCAACTAGTTACTCAATCATATCTGATTCTGATTCTAATTACTTTGGAGGAAAAGTAATGGGTAACTGTAACAAATCGCTTTTTGAAGGATCTCACCCAACACTGACCATTACTTTGAACTGTTTTGGGAAGTGCAAAGAGCACATGTCAGTATTGACCAATCAAATGTCAGAACACACATCTCCTCATGTGTCCAATCACAGGGGCATTTAATACTGATCCTGGGTCAGTTTTACTGTTTAACGGACGGAATAAAGTGCACTGGGAATACAGAGGGTTAGTCTGACTCCAAACAAGATTAACAGGGATTCACAGCAAAAAGGAAATAAATCATTAAACAAAACTTGATCAAGCACTCTGAAATGATGATTAATGTATTTTTAATGGTACAGGCGTCAAAATGAACTGATATGCCTACAATTTGGGCTCCCGCATTTTGGCTTAATGTATTTATGTAATTATATTACTGAATAGTGAACATAAAAAGCTCAAACTTTTTCACACAGATATTTTTAGACCATGTACATTTTACTAGTGTTTCTACCTCTATTTTTTTGGTAATTCTCTTGCACATAAACTGTAACCTTGTTACATAAGTTTTATTAATGTTTATTTATTTATTTGCATATATATTACTATAAATGCCCCTTTAAATACATTTTAAACGTAACTGTTCAATTAATATTGCTCAGCAAACTTTCATTTCACTCAGGTTTGAGAACAGAAACTTACCTGACCCTTTCTGGTCCCCCTGTGTAAACTTCTAGCTACCCTAGGTAACAAAATACATTTTAATGCAGGTATTCAGTATTCTTCCCATTACTGCTCATAATCTTCTAGTCAGAATGATTATTTTCAGCTTCTCAAATGCAAATAATTAAAACAATTTTTTTTATTTTCCACATTATCTCAAAACGCTCACACTAGATGGCACTGCACTACTTAATCCGATTATCAGAAAGCCACATATATTCCTTTATTTTAACTTAAGCAAAACAATCGAAAAATTAATTAAATTACAGTATAAGTATTTTAAAACAACAACAAGAGCTCCGCCAGCGGGGCAAAATACGCCCGTACTTTGAATTATTGTATATAGAATTCTAGAATCGGAATTCCACCAATCAGATTGCAGCAACAGAACTTAAAGACACTACAAAGCTTTAATGTGTCAAAGCTCAAAGAAGCAGAGAATGTGGGTTGTTCTCGCGTTCAGCAGCAGAACATTTGAGAAGAGAGTTCAGATCTTTCATAAAGACAAAGCTTCAAAGACTTCAAAGCTTTGAAGTGTCCACAGACGGACGGACGGACGGACGGACAGACAGACGGACGGACAGCGCCATACCATAATACGTCCCGTTTTATCACGGGCGTATAAAAACTGTAAAAATCTTACATATACAACATCAGTTTATCTTTCATTTTCATCTCTTCCGGTAAACTATCCAATCAGAAGACGCGTTGCTGTGTTGTCGTTCGAGCTGCGGAACCGTGCAACACCGGCGGAGGCTAACGGCTAAATCCAGACACAACAAGGTAATTTCCTTAATACAACCCCATATTTCAACATAATCTGTCAGTTCTTTTGATCATACTCCATTCCGGGTCTTGTTACATCTCAAGTCTTATGATTTAGATGCGGTAAAATGAATAATGCTAACGAGGCCTTGAGCTAGTTATCCAGTTAGGCTAGCGGTTTGTTAGCACGGCTAAGCTAAAGCAATGACAGCTTCAGAAAACATAAAAACCTCAAATCTGTGGTCTAAGATGGAAATTGGAAGTGCAGACGTGGATGCTGTTTAATTAGTGCTTTATTGGGAACAGTCTGTTATTTTATGACCTAATTTTTGGCTAATATTGGCACTTTGAAATCTTAGCCTGAAGTCTGCTTATCATGTTTGGAGAAACTTGGCTTTGCTTTTAGTGGTTTTATTTACTCACATTTGCTTTATCTTTGTTTGGTTTTCCTCCTGCTTGAACAAGAGAGAAGTAGCATGATTGTTGGTCTAATTTTTTTTTTTTTATTGTAAAATAAAAACATAAATAAAATTAAATATTTAGCATTTAATATGAACCGTACATTGGGTGACTAGACGTCCCTATTTACCTAGGACAGACCCAGTTTTGAGCCCTGTGTCCCCTGTCCCTGCAGATTTATCTTAAACCACTGATTTGTCTCAGTTTTATACAAGAAATATCCCAGATGTCCCTATTTTTGACCAATTTGATCCCTGCCAACAGTAAAGACAGGCATAATCTGTCATTTGTTTTGGTAAAATACAAAAAAGCTGCTTCAAAACCACCAAAACACAAAGAAAATGTGACTATACTATACTGTTAATAATGAATGGGCCGAGTGCATAACAATTTTCTTTAATTACACACTTGTTTCACAATTTTATTATTACCAACCACCAAAAAACTGCAGATGTCCTAGTTTTTTATTTTGAAATCTTGGTCACCCTAATTGCACACTTAAATATGAATCATTTGTTACATTATCTACTTACCTAACGTTACACAAGTAGGTAAAGACGTAGAGCATGATTGCACAATTGTTTTGAAACCGGTGCTGTAGGTTTCTGTTTCAAATTAATGAAATTGGTTGTGTTTAAAGCTGGGCTGCAGAAATCTAAACTCTTGCTGAATTTTAAATGCTATTACTCAAAGCTCCCACCTTATTTAAAAGAGTTTCTGATTCCATTTAGATCAACATATTATTTACGTCACACTGAACAACCATTTTTTTTATTGTTCCAACTATTAAAAAAGAAATTGGCCGCAGAGCGTTTAACTTCAAAGCCCCAAATGAATGGAACAACTTGCCCTCCTCAATTCGATCAATTACATCAATCCACCTGTTTAAGGCGTCAGTCTTCAGATACTTACAAACATCCTGCTCCTGTTTTCGATAATACATTTTTTGTTTGATGTATTTTCTGATGTACATAGAGTTGCTTTTCTTCAATCATGTGTAATTATATATGTGGGGGTTGGTAAAATCCCTCCTGTGGGCTCACCACCTGCAGAGGGGTTCATAGGGGGGGTCAGGTGCTATGAGTATTGGGCAGCAAGCTGCCCCCGCGACCCAGCCGGATTAAGCGGGAGAAGATGGATGGATGGATGGGTTGGTAAATTCAGAGAAAAGCATGTATTTCTTAGGATCTTGTATTGAACAGTGTGAATGTTGACCGTTTGTTTTGCACTTTGTTGATGTATTTAGGACCCCCTCGCAAACGAGATGTTACACCTCAAGTGCTTCCCTTATAAATAAATAAATAAATGTACTATGCACTTATTTTGATCGGGTTTAATTATTAATCAATCTCCCAATCAATAGAACAGTATCTATCCCCAAGGGGCTATGTATGAATAATATCTCTCCTTTACTTGACCTAATTACACACAATATGACGGCTGGTTTCACCACAGTGTCCTATGTATCCTAATGATATAATTCACATGGGCGTAATTACTTTTGATTAATAATAAAGTGAAGTTGGGGAACTAGTCTAACAAACAATAATCAATCAAGTTTATGAATTTTAGATTTTTTTTTAATATATGGCCTCCCGCACTGTAAATAAATGTAATAAAATAATAATAAATTAAAAGTGATCAGTAAAATCTTAAAATCTATTCTAAAACACACAGGTACCAGTGAGTGAAGCTAAAACAGGGGTGATGTGTTTGACGTCTGTTAAAACCAGTGAGAAGCTGAGAAGCTGAGCTGCTGGGTTCCTTCGTCACTAACGTACCTTGAGTTAGTTTTTTTTTTGTTTCCTTCACACGTTTAACACACAAACCCTGTAGGCTGAGTTCTTCTCTCAAGAAGAAAACACAAATACAGGAAGTGCTCCACTGTGTTTTTAGGCCCCGTTTACACGTACACGGATATTTTTTAAAACTTTAAAACTTTTTTTCTTTAAAACTTTTTTTTTTTTTTTTTTTTTTTAAATTCGTTTGTACCCATCTTTTACACACAAATGGAGAATTCACCTCTGAAAACAAATCTTTCTAAAATCTCCGGCTAAAATGGAGATTTTGGAAAACTCTGGTTTGGCGTTTGCGTGTAAAGTGACATAAACGTTAAAGTGTGACCAGTGTTAACGTTTTTCTCTGGTGATGATCAGAAGTGTCAGAGCAGCAGTCGCGTTACTTCTGCTGCAAACACTTGTCCTGTGTTTGCGTTTGCACAGCTGATGTTTCATATCGATGAAGAGACGAATGAGGCTCGAGCTCAGCAATTTTCTCTCTTCTCCTTATGACCCGAAGACCCAGTCGCCGTCGCCGCCAACATCGCCGGTTTTGGGTCTGACCTGGGCGGACGCTGTCTGGTGGGATCATTTTGAAAATGAAGTGGTTTTCCCGGAGGAGCAGTGTGAAAATGTTAGGATGCTGCGCTCGTCTCTGCTGTTACTCTGCGACTCGCCGCGTCGTCACATCGAGGTGGAGACGACCGTCAATTCAACTTCACTTCTGTCCAGACAAACGAACCTGGAGCCATGTTTGTTGTTTAGAAAGGAACAGGAAGCGACTCTATTTGTTGTTGTGGAAATGAGGATTCTGATGCAGAGCGTTTTCCTTTTTCCTACACTGGCCCCTAGAGGCTCGGTGTAGTTATGACGGCGCTCGACGCCGTATTTATGCGGGTTCTTGTAAACGGGAACTTTTTTGAAAACGATGCTGTGTGCACGATGTTATTTCGGAAAACGGAGGGAAATATTTGTTTTTAAAAATATCCACTTATGTGTAAACGGAGCCTTAAACTCCATACACCACTACATTAATTTGGATGGTTTCAGCTCTGGAATTGCCCATCTCTACTGAAATAAACATAAAGGTAGCAGCTGTTAACTTGCAAAATACCGCTTTGTGACACCATAAAGTGCATTTTGAGCTGTGGCGATGCAGACAGAGTAATAATACAGAGTTACTCAAACGTGTGTGAATGAAACAAAACGACTTCGGGTGAGTTTTTGATGAGTTGTATTCTAACATGGCTTAATTCTCACTTACAGTCAATTTTGCGTAATATAGGACCTTTCATGGACTCCTCACTTGCCGTGTTTCTGATGTGATAAATCTCTCTCGTGCCTTGAATTGCCTGTGGTTTGTTGCTGACAGAAAGTGCCTTAAAGGATGGATCGGGGGTTTGCGGTTGAGTTAAGAGTTCGTTTATCATTCCCAGTCATCTCTGAGGCCCGATGTACAGCAGCTGCTCACTTCTGTCACATCCAATTACATTTGTTTTTCTTCTTCTCAGCCCTTGTACCTTTATTATTTATTGGAGTGATTTGGTTTCGAATCTTTAAGTGCATTTTCAGTCTGGAGCCGTGGAGGAGCCAGACGAGCAGATGCAGCAGCACAGAGGAGTGAAGAGAGCACAATTTAGTGACACATTATCAACTCTTTCTCACACTCTGAAAACTAACAGTACACAAGGCTCCTCTTAACTCTTAATTTTAAAGTTTAAATTTGATATTAATGACATCAAATCTGTTGTTAACTCCTCTATTTTCTGTATTGGCTTCATCATTTTGGAAAACCGATCACCTTTTATGTATTTTATTATACTTTTTATTGCTATATCTGGCATTTATACTCAGAGCGGCGTGTCAATTCTTCATAGATCTGAACAGTAACTTGCACTGGTAGTTCCCATGGAGATTGATGAGTTTAAAGTCTCACTTTGGAACATTCTAGTCAAAGTCATGCCATTTTCATGATTACAAGTAGGTACATACATACAAATGACCATCGACTATTTAAAGGTGCTCTAACTGGTTTTTACTGTCTTAAAAATGTGAAAAACAGAACTAGTTAGTTTTAAACAGTTTCCTCCAAAGTTATTCCTCACTTATCTTGTGTATTTAGTCACTGTTTTCACAATTTTCAGAGACCAAAGTGGAGTTTTGCTTTCATGGTAAAACGAACAATTAGAATGCTGCTAAGTAGTGGTGTGCAAAGATATTGAAATATCGATATATCGTATTGTTTAATTTGATGATACAGTATCATTACCATGGTCTGCTGTATCGACATATCGCCAAGAGTATTTTTAGCTATATTTTACTAAATTATTTTGTGTAAGAGCTACAGTTGTGTTGACATTTTCACTGTTTTGAAGAGTAAAATGGGTGTTTTTCGTATTAACTTTGCACAGACTTGGTGGACTTAGTAGACTGTTAGTATCACTACCATGATTTAGCCTTTTTTTTCACTGAACTGTATCGAATCAATTTGAAATATATCGTACTGAATCAAAAGTGCACTGTATCGGAAAAGGTAACGTATCGTGGCCTTCGTATCGAGGTTTGTATCGTATCGGCAACTTCTTAATACTCAGCCCTACTACTGTTTAGCCAGAAAGAACTGACTTAGTCCCTCTCTGTTTACATTACAGTCACAGGCTTACTAGCATTAGCAGTTTTTCAGTTAATCACTCTTAACTTTTTGTTGAAAATCAGACTTCTAAATGAGACGCTTGTATTGATCTCAGGCTCCTGAAAATGTGCTGTTTACATTAATTTTGGGTTTTCTCTTGTTTGGTTCAGACAATCTTAAAAACTAATTCGGTTGTTTGCCAACTTGTATCTTCCGCCACTACACACGCATGTAGAGCACCCCTATAATGATCACTGTAAAATATTAACACAGTTGCAGGGTTTTCACTCACGTGACCCTGATGACGCTTGAAATTCAGATGTGGGCAGGAAGTGCTTCAAAACGCAGGACAATGTGCAACAGCGAGTGCATATAAAGTTTGAACAGGCCGGCACAGACCTGCTATAGCGAAAAAATAAGTCTAAATAAAGGTTATGACGCGTACGATACGGAGAAATCAGACTTTTCATACAATCTGTATGATTTTCCCGGTGTTGAGGCGATGAATATAATAAATGATCTGGTGCTGCAGACGTCATAATATACTGTGAGCCAAATGAAAGCCTCTAAAAGCCTGGAGGTGTACAACTATTCAGAATTAAAATCACCCGCTGCACTAAGAGAACCTAAAATAATGATTAAAAAGGTCAAAATTACAGGAATAAGCTAAAAAAAATTAGCCCCACGTAAAGCTTTTTTCATGACAAGTTAGGACCTGTAATGCAACAGTTTACCATCACTTACGATGTTCTTCTTTCCAAATAATTGTCCAAAAAAACTTTGAAAATATTAATAAATGACACAATCCTGTTACAAAGTGGTCACTGGAAACTCGAGCATTGTCTGTCTCCGTGGCTCTTGTTTTTAGATTGTCGATCCACTTTTATCATCTTTTTTCTGTACGTTTTTTTTTTTAGACTAACTCCTTTATGACGTGGAACTTTCAGTACAGGAAAAAAAATAAAATGAACGTTTTTGGCGCTGAGTCAGTGGAGGTAAACGGGGATTTGTGGCTTTACTTCCTGACCCCCATCTGCTTTTAGTGACGTCATCTGAAACCAGCAATAAATCTGCCACATTTCGCTCAGATACAAGGAAACAAACATGTACCGTGTCTTTAATAAGTAACTCAACCTCTCGGGGCCCTTCTTTTGATTTAGTTGACGAAAGCCGCATCTGAATAGCGCTGAAGTTGTAGCCATTAGCCAACAGTGTGACATTAAACAGGTGCGGGTTAATTGTTTGTCTGCACCAAATGTCGTCTCATCTGCTCGTGTGTCATTTGTGGAGCTCTTCGGGGACTTCATATGGGACTGTGCTTGGGTTTTTCCGCCTGCTAACCTTCACTTCCTCCGAAAATATTACAGAATTCGCCGCAGAACTTTAGGCAACTTTTATTACAATTTGAAAAACAACCTCGAGTAAAAGAATCCAAAAGCGAAACTAGCGTGTTGTGCTCTGGGATGTACAGTGAAGGCCTCGCTCTCATTAAAACGAAAGGAAATATGTGTAAGCGCAATACAGTTTATCCTCTTTTGGGGCTAATATATACACACACTTTTATGTCTTTATTTGATTGTGAATGCAAAATAACAGCCAAAGAGTCTAATCTGAACAGAGCGTCTGCAGGACAAGATGAGCGCGGCCTTGATTTAAAGCGTTTTGCCCACGTGTATTTAAATTTTCACATTTATTTCAGTAGTTTCAGGGGTGATAAATAGAAAAGCATCAATACAAAAAAAACAAAACTCCTCACGGGCCCAAAAGAATGTCTGAAATGATAAGCAGAGGTGATTTACAGTCTCGACAAGACGTCTCAATATCTGTAATAAATCGTCTTTACTTAGATTAAGAAAACTGTCAAAAAGCAACAGAAGAGGCGATAAAAATATTAAAAGCAGAAACTCGCTCGCTTATCTTCCAAACCAGGATCTGTTAAGGGAACGTTTGATATATTGATATGCGCTGATGGAGTGTTACGGAGATTTTTGTTTTTTTTTTCCCCCACAAAAACACTTCACTTTTTGATGTAATTACTGCGTTTGTCTGAGTTTTCAAACACCTCTCTCTGCACCTGGCACATTTCTTCGAGTGTATACATCAAGAAGAGACTGATTATTTCTAGGGATGGGTGTTGATTCCGATTCTCAAGATTCAGAATCGATTATCACGATTCGATTCAATCTGATCTGATCTGGATCTGGATTTTTGAGCTGTTCCCTGAGCTGTTCCAGTGGCTCCTGAGGTTGGTTGTGTTTCCACTGTTCTTCACCTCCATTTGGCCTCACAAATCGCTTTGCTTCTGTCAAACGCATCTTTGTCTTTATCGTTTCTGAACCCGAAATGGTGCCAGACGGAGCTTTGAGTGTTTCTGGCGTCTTCAAAGTTCATGGTTTTGGTACAGTCAGATCCCGAGCGCCTGTGCGAACTCAGTGACGCGTCGAGTGGGGTCAAAGTTCACCGGAGGAAAATATATTCAAAATGAAATCGATCTTTGGACGTGCAAATCGATCTTAAGGAAGACGCTTGCATGCGATGACAACTTCCGGCGGGGTCTGTTTGCAGTATCCATCCAGGAAAAATGAGAAAATGTCCCAGTTTTCTTCATCTACATGTCAATGCAGCGTTCCTTTATGTTCGGCTAATCAACAATTCCAACCGTGCCTCAGTTTTCACCATTTCCCCACTGACGCACGACTCCGAGAGCACTGGGTACATGCGATTAGAAGAGACGAGGATGATTCCAAACCGCACATACATATACAGTCTTCATTTTACCAGCGATCACATTTACCTCAGTGGGTTTTATCACAGTCGGTCGTTGAGCCCAGTGTCGGGAACTACACCGGAAGTTTCATCGCTGTTTCCAAACGTCTTCCTGGTTTGTGACGTGAGCGTGAATAGAGCCCATTGTCGATTAATTGCAGTTTAATCAGTTAAGCTGTTGTCATCATCTGTTCCATTCACTTTGCTCTGAGACAGATTTCACTATATTTGATGTATTGCAAAAATGTATGGAAACTGCTAATCCCAAAAATATCACCTGTCCTTAATTTGAATATTAATTATTTATTCATTGAGTAGTTTAAGAAAATATATCAGTACATAATCTATACAGGGTCAAGTAGTGGTGTACAAAAAGATCTGTTATTCTAGTCTGTCTGTTGCCCAAAGTTTTGGAAATGAAATCCACGGTTTGTAAATGTTTTAAATAGTCTTAAGAAATTGTTGCTTGAAATGTGTCCTGTGATATTCTAAATTGTTTTGTTGCGCCGCTGTCTTGGCCCGGACTCCCTTGAAAAAGAGATTCTCAATGGTTAAATAAAGATTAAATAAAAAAGTAAAAATAAAATCTATCGTATTGTTTAACGTGATGGTATTGTATCGAGTATTTTTTGGTATATTTTACAAAATTATTGTGTTACAGCGCCACAGTTTTGTTACTTGTTTAGTGGAAGGAAACTCGTTTATGCAGCACATTTGACATTTTCACAGTTTTGATGATTAAAATGTTTGTGTTTCTTATAAACTTTGCACAAGAAGTGGTTTAACAAAGACTTTTAGCATGACACCCATGATTTAGCCTTTATTTTTTTACTGAACGGTGCCGAATTGATTTGAAATATATGGTATAGAATCAAAAGCTCACTGTATCGAGGTCTGTATCGCATCGTGGCCCATATATCGCGGTATCTACCCGGCCCTGGGGTCAAGTAGTCGCCATAAGTAGTTGTAAAGCTCCGCGTCCTGTTTCTGCTCCGGTTCAGGCGCATTCAGACAGATCCATGTCACTCCGTTTGTAATTATTCCAGTGTTGCCCTGAGCATCAGCCTCCCTCCGCTGGTAATGAGCTGTTATGAATATACATGCCCCACTTCCAATTCATTAGACCTGTTACATGCGTCAATACTCCCCCGGTGTCTCTGAACTCCGACGAACTTCACAAGTTGTGCGCAGGTTTGGGTCAAAATCAATGAATAATAGACTATCACAGTTTGAATACCTGCACGAGGTCTTTCAGAATTACTCGAGCTTCACCTTAATGCCAGAGGAAATTATAATGATTGTGTTTTTATAATGAAAAAGAACATACTGTGTGCTTCGACGCTATAGGTCGTGTTGAATGAGTTGAAAATGTTTGCAAATGTATCCGCTGGGAGTTTGGACTATTTTCTTAGCAGCAATTTTCTGTATAAAAACTGCTAATCGTGTAGTTTAGATTTGCACAATCATCTCCTGAAATATGATTGTATTAGTTTGTCAGTATTTTTGTTAGTTCAATGTGAACAGAACTTTGAGCAGAATCTTATTTTAAAAACATAAACAGTATATCTAAGCGCAATCGCAATTATTACACAATTTATGTATGTTTGTTTTCCTGGATAACGCACTGGACTATAACTTTTTGGGGGAAACTTATTTTACAAAATCAGAGACCAAGAACCGACAGTTCATCTTGAAAGGCAAATTAGTTATAGCATAGTCCGTATATATGAGAGGATTAAGTGAAGTCTCCACAGCGTCAGTGTTGCTCAAATGAGGCTCCTGATGCCACGATCACAGGATCCAGGCTCCATATTTGGAAATCCGACCGCGAGTATCATAGCAACCACAAGAGCCAATCATGACTGAGGTGGTTAAATGTGCCGCCCTCCTCAGAGCGGAGATACTCTGCACCTGCACAGACCACTGGATTTCACTGATTCTTGAGAATAATAAGGAAACTTTTAGATTTTATCATCAAACTTTAAATAGTAAATTTAAGTCACTGATTTAAGTTTTATGTTCTGTTACGTACGAACAACAATAGAGTTGGAAATTTACTTAAATTCACTTTACTTTATGCTAGTTAAGATTCTATTAACATTAGCTGTTGTAATTGTTTGAGATATTTTGTCATTTTATTTCAGAAATAGTCAAATCGGGGCAGGAAAGCGAGAAGGGAACTTAGTTAGCAACCAAACGCAGTAGCTGTCAATCAAACCTGTTGCTAACGCTAGGGGGAGGGACCTCGGGGATTGAAGGCGTCTGATTGGTCCGTTATTTATGTTCATATCTTGATTTAGGAACAAAACAGCAAAATGAAAAGTTCAGTATTCTGTGTCGTAGGTTCAGACGAACATTTTAAGACCAAAATGTCGAGGCCACAGCAGCAGGTCCAGAGAGAGGAGCCAGAAGATCCCAGTGTGAGTCAGTGGGGAAAAGGGAGAGAAGGAGCCGGAAGAGCCTCCTGGAGCACTTCCTGTTTGTCATGTGGCGGCTAACGCTTTAGCTCTGTCCACTCATATATACGGAATATGAATAGAGAATAATCCGTGTATCATTCGTTTGTTCATTTTTCAATATAGAACCAAAAATGAGAAAACGAAAAAACAACTCTTCTTTATTATTTGTCTCTAAAAACAAAATGAAAAAACGGATAACAATTTGTTTTTTTCATTTTTGATTCATGTATACAATTCATATATTTGGTCTATGGCCTGTCAGTGTGAAAAATGTGATATATAAGTCGCCCAAACCCTGAAAAAACGTATAGTCTGAAAAATATGGTATTTGAATCTTACTCTTTAATCCCGTATACTAGAGCACACATTTTTCCTTTTGATTACGGTAATCTGTCACAATTTTGATTCTGTTTTATTTTGTCTTATTGAAAACAAAAGTAAAAAAAAATAGGTTCCATTATTATTTTCCCAAACACGAGCGAGATAGACCTTTAATCAGAGCCAGTTGAACACAGAACACAGAAAATGGACGTTTCTTCCTCCGCAGTCTGAACTCTGCTCCAGTCCAGATGCTTTTACTGACGCGGGATTGACTGGACCTGTCTGTTCAAACCCCGAGCTGACAGACGATGAGGAGTCCTGGAGATGCTGGAAAGGTTCAGGATTGAGTGAATCTGCAATAGTTTTTAGAATCTTTGCTTTTTGAGTTTTTGCCCTTTTAGTCCCCACTGTTTTGTGGTTTTCTATTGTACTTTTTGTTTTGCTAATTTGTTAAATCACCAAAATAATCGATATTGAAGTTGCCACCTGCACAATTGCACGAAAATAGAAAGTTAAATCATCAGAAAATTCTCCATGCAGATACATAGGCCAAGTCAGGTTTGTGGAGACGCAAGCCCGCACACACACACAAACACACGCTTTTATTTTAGTCTATTTTTTGGCATAAAAGTGACATACTGTGGCTTTAAATAAAAATAAATAAATAAAAAAGTGATTGATGATTACAAATGACAGAATTATGTTCTTTTTTTTTAGAAGAAATTGTTGCTGTCAGTGCATTTTCAAAGCGAATTAGTCCATTAAGGTTAAAAAAAAAAAAAAAAAAATACATAAGTTAAGTAAGTAATAAATAAGTTATAATTATTATAGTTAGTGTAGAGAAAGAGTTATAAAGATAGTATGTCACGGTTGTAATCTCATAGTTTCCTGTTTCAGTTAGTAGTAAACATACTCCGTATATATGAGTGGACGTAGCTAAAGCGTTAGCCGCCGTGTGCCAAACAGGAAGTGCTCCTTCTCTCCCTTTTTCCCATTGACTCACACTGGGATCTTCTGGCTCCTCTCTCTGGACCTGCTGCTGTGGCCTCGACATTTTGGTCTTAAAATGTTCGTCTGAACCTGCGACACAGAATACTGAACTTTTCATTTTGCGGTTTTGTTCCTAAATCAAGATATGAACATAAATAACGGACCAATCAGACGCCTTCATTCCCCGAGGTCCCTCCCCCTAGCGTAAGCAACAGGTTTGATTGACAGCTCGTGCGTTTTGTTGCTAAGTAAGTTCCCTTCCCGCTTTCCTGCCCCGATTGACTATTTCTGAAATAAAATGACAAAATATCTCAAACAATTGCAATAGCTAATGTTACTAGAATCTGAACTAGCATAATTTAACTAGCATAAAGTAAAATGAATTTCGTTAAATTGCAACTCTATTGTTGCTCACACGTAACAGAACTTAAAACATAAATTAATGACTTAAACTTACTATTTAAAGTTTGATGATAAAAGCTAAAAGTTTCCTTATTATTCTCAAGAATCACTGAAACACAGTGGTCTGTGCAGGTGCAGAGTATCTCCGCTCTGAGGAGGGCGGCACATTTAACAACCTCAGTCATGATTGGCTCTTGTTGTTGCTATGATACTCACGGTCGGATTTCCAAATATGGAGACTGGATTCAGATTTGCTCCTGTAACTGTGGCATCAGGAGCCTCATTTGAGCGACGCTGACGCTGTGGAGACGTCACACTCACTTAGTCCACTCATGTATACAGACTGTGGTAGTAAATAAAGTTTATGTCTCAGTTAGACTCACTTATTTAGTTTAGCTTCATGTGGGATTGTCACAGATGTATCTCTAGACTCATCTGTTTAGCTTACCCTTGTGAGGGGGAAATGTGGGATTGTTCTTTTTTTTAATCACTGTAAACTGCTTTGTGTTGCATTTGTGTATGAAAAGCGCTCTATAAATAAAGTTTGACTGTTTGATTCAATAATGGTGAAATAAAACAAACTAAACACGAGGGTAATGATGAGAAACAGAAAAAAGAAAAGTAAAGTGAGTAGATTCAGGGCTCTACGCTAACTTTTTTTTTCAGGAGCACATGTGCCCCTAAGTTAAAAATTTTAGGGGCACAGAAAAAAAAATGGGGGCACAAGTAGGTTTTCGTTTTCAATGATTATTACAGTGCAGTGCAGGTTATAATAGGTCACAATATAATTGTACAAGATCTGTACTCAAAAAATACAATTAATGGAAAGTGCTTTTTATCTGGCTGTTTATTTAACTTCAAATTAACTGTATCACATACTGTAACATCATATCACAACAGACATGAAAGAAAATTGCGCACACCAACACTAACACTGAATAAATTTAATATAAAAAAAAAATTATGACTGTACTTTTCCTGCATGATCGCAATGTTTTTAAAAATATATCTTCATTTTATCTGATTAATATTAAGACTTAAAATAAGCCAAACAAACTGTACTGCACTGAAACACTCTGTGGCCCTTTTTGGACCTTCACCCACAGTTTAAGAACCTCTTCTTTAAGAAAACTTCCACTGGCACTTTACACAAAACTGCTTCAAAGTGTAAAAAGTGTGCAGGATTTTTAAACTTGTATTTTCAAATTCCAAACTGGAGTTACATTCTCTTAGTGGTTTTACAGTGGTATTTAGTCTCTGCACATTTACCAAACCAAACGCACATTGTGACAAACAGATTTATTTGGCATTTTCTTAGGCAAACGTCAGCCCACATATCACCTGCTCTGTGCCGTAGCTCTGCTCTGTGCGGACACGGACATAAAATTAATATTGGCGTATTTGATGTGAGGCGGATGGACAGGTGGGATGTTTAACCTGCCCTGTGATACACACTGGTACACGAGGGTGCGCGGACTCCAGTGCACAGGTCCCGCACACCGGTACAAGTTTATTGCCGACAGCAGCGGCCGTAATGAAATATGACCGCACTCAGTATTCAGACCTTGAATCCGTGACGAGACCGAGTCCAAATGCGCTCGAGTCCGAGACAAGACCAAGACAAAACTCTCGCTTTAGCGGAAAAGGAAGTCCAGCGGCACGGGGGTGTCTACTGAGTGGTGGAACAGGTGTAGGTCCTGCTGCGGTGCCGCTCCTCGTTCAAGGGGGCGTGGGTGTGTTTTGAAGCGGAGTTTGTTCGTATGAGTGATATCGGCGCACACGCGGAGCTCTTATGCTGGGGTCGTGCGCGGTCGGAGGTGTTGTGCCCGGGCACTGTTCGGTTGCGCTCGCGCTGGGCAAGCGTGAGGCGCTTTAGGGGCGATCCAGGCTTGGGCACGATTCTGAAGTCCTAGTGTGAGTGCGCCCCTAATGTTTGACACATTTAGAAAGTTTAACTCGTCACGTTACGTCTGTGCGCAGTTCTCCTTATTGTGGCTGCAGAAGCACTCGCACAGGTGCGACTGTTTTGATTTCCTCGTTCGCACGACGAAATATTTACTCGCAAATGCGAGTGAAATGGGCGCACTGTAGAGCCCTGAGTAGATTGTGATGAAGGATGGAGGGAAAGAGGAAGAAAGGCGACATAGAAGAGAGGGTCAGAAGAGAAGAAGAAACATATATGAGAAAAAGACAAGTGATAGATGACGGATGGAGAATCACATGAGAAGACGGAAACTCGCTCTTGATTAACATGTGATTAATTACACCTCCCGAGCTCATACTAACGAACTAACCCCGTTTCTCTTTCTTTTTCTCTGTGTGTGTTTCAGATGGAGGTGGATCAGCTCCTGTCTCTGTCCGGCTCGGCTCTGGCTCAGGCCGTCAGCTCTCTGCTCGAGACGCCCGGACTCTACGTCTTCTCCGACATCCTGGAGCTGCCCAACGTCCGAGAGGTGGGAAAGCGCCGGGGGACTCCGCTCGCTCCCTACACTTCGCACACACAAGTCCTCATAGGGCCGCGGAATAGATGGAATAATTATGCAGGACTGCGCCGGAAAATCTTAACTGCAATTTTCCTGACAAGTTTTGTGATTAGATTTGCATAATGCGCTTAAAAAGTAGATTTCTGCTTAGGATGCACATCGTAAACAACTCCAGGAGCATCAACGTTTGAGATAAGGCTGAAATATAAGACTGTGATTTGATAATTGCGCCAACTCAGGCTGAGATTTCGATTTTATGGCCATGTGCGTGCAGCCCTAAAATTTTGTATTACGATGTTGGCTATTGCAGCACAGTATAATAACATAAAGTGACATTAACAGATTAAAAAAAGTGCTGTTACTGCAAATGTAAAAAAAAAAAAACATGATTTTAGCTCTAGTTATTTTTTTCTATTTCAGAGTGATGGAAAATGGACAAAAAAATGAACAGTGCGATTAGCAATTCAGAACAAAATCTGTCCTTTGAACGCCTCCAAAATGTCGCCTTTTAAGACAGTAATTGAAGCTAGAGATGTAACGATATCCAAGTCTCACGATACGATATTGCCACGGTCTGAACCTCACGGTACGATATGTATTACAATATCATGGGAAAGCTCACGATATTACGATACTCTACATAATAACAAGACTGACTTTAGGGATGGAACGAAATCCAATCTCTCTGGACGATATTTTCACCATAAACATCTCACGGTACCAGATTTATTACTAATTAATATTTTGTGCTGAATCTGCTCCTTTTTCCTCTAAAAATGCTTCACAAGACTTAATCCAAAGAATGAAGATGTATAAGTGCTTAGAACAGTTATTTCTTCATGTCGTCTGCACTGAAACGGAGCAAAGGATCATGGTCTATGTAGTTCCCTCTGTTTTTTTTTTTTAGCTATTTCTGCATCAGAACTGTTCATTGGGGATTCGATATATTGTGATGCTCCACGATATTATTGTGAAACCTTTGACGATACGATATCACCAGATTTCGCTTATTTTTACATCCCTAATTGAATCCTGTTTAGGCTCTTGACATTTTTACATTCTCGAAAGAGTCGAAAAGCTATTCTACTGTTATCACTGCACTTATTATTGTTCTCTTTGTTTGGCCTTAATTTCAATCCGCTGAATGTTTGGCACTCTTCCTCGCCCCTCATCAGCTCCGTTAATCAGAATCATTACCTTGGGCTAATTGTCGTCTTGTCTCCCTCGCTCATTACCTTTCCAGCTCTATTCTCCGATAAATACATTTAAACAGTTGTATTGCTGCGTGTTCTTTTCCAATTCTCTGACAGTATTTTGCCCTAAAGAAAAAAAAAGTCTAAAATTATGACTTTTTCCAATCAACACCTTTATTAATAGAAGTTACTGGTGTGATGCTTCAGTCATATTGAGAGCAGCGTGTTGTTTGCACTCAGATACGCCTCGTACAGTAGTGCTGCTAACGTCACTACGGGGGAGGCAGTGAGAAGAAAATAAAGTTTTCTTTTAATTTTGTGAAAATGACTTTTGAAAACTTAATTGATTCTCGAGGGAAGTCACTTTTACACAGTTGGTTGATGCAAAAAAAGCGAACGAATTTAAAACCGCAAGTAAATGTCATGTTATAACTGTGTGAAGAGAAGTAAGTATCTGTGTGTTTATACAAAAAAAAAAAGCAGTGACTTCCAAAACTCAAACTCGCTCGCAGTGTAATCTTCCAAACAACTCAACTTTATTTCTAGAGCACTTTAAAAACAACTCAGTCGACCAAACTGCTGCACACAAACAGATACAAACAGTGACAAATACAGTGACAGGTACCGATAAAGTATAATACAAAACAAATACTGGTAAAAAGTAGGGATGGGCAGGATTAGTCGATTAATCGATAACTGATCATTAAGAATTTCATCGATCACGTTCATTTTAATTGACAAACTGAATGTAGGTGTCTGTGCGTAGCATAGCGTGAGGAGTCGAGGCTGCGACTCACAGCACAAACACTGGAGCCTCACGTCTCGGCTCTGGTTCCTTGGAGATCACTATATTCCTCAGAGTGCATTTACCTGCACATCAGTGTCCCGGGTATGATCGGGTTTTTTTGTGTATCTCGGTTTCGCACATTTACGCAGCATCTCCAACACGACAGAACAGACTCACCAGCCTCAGCACATCCTCTGTCACAGAGAGAACACTCATATTCCACTGAGTCGTGTCCTTTAGTCCAACAGAAGCTGAAGCATCAGCACAAGGAAAGAGCTGCTTTTTTTTCGCTTACTGTTTATGTAAATGAGCCATGCGGCTTTAAGTTTCATTTCTATAAGACGTAAACAAATGTTTAAAGCTGCATTAAACACATTCTGATCTCGCACTGATGCGGCTCTGCAGTGGTGATGGTTTATATGTTGTAAAGTTGAGTTTATTTATGCAGATTAGTAATAGTAATAACAGTGATGGTAATTTTAATATAAAATGTTAATGATTAATCGAAAATTGATTGTTAATTTTCCCGGCGATCGATTAAGACAATTTAAACTGCCCATCCTTAGTAAAAAGGCTCAAACTCTGTTAAAAGCCAAGGAGGAAAAGTGAGTTTTTAAAAGGGACTTAAAAACAGGCAGTGAGTCTGTCAGACTTATGTGCAACAGGAGCCGATTCCACAGCAAATGCCTGATCCCCCCTCTGTTTTCTCCTGGTCTTTAGGACACAGGAGAGTCTGATCTGTGGAGCTGAGAGCACGAGAGGGGGTGTGAGGGACGAGCAGGTCAGACAGACACTCAGGGGCCAGACCAAGGAGGCATTTAAAAGCAAATAAAAGACTTTTAAATGTAATTTGCAAAAGTGCACGGGAGCCAGTGAAGAGCCTGAAGGAGGAAATGCGGTCAAATTTACATGATCCAGTTAAGAGCCGAGCGGCTGCGTTCTGCACTTGCTGTAAGCGGGAAAGTGAGGTTTTACTGAGACCCGTGTAAAGTGAATTACAATAATCTAAATGAGAGGTAATAAAAGCATGGATTAAAATTTCAAAACTGTGACGAGATAGAATCTGTTTCACTTTGGCCGGTCGTCTGTGGTCTTCGCCACAGAACTAATTTGAGCATCAAGTTTAAAACCACAGTCCATTTTTCTACTGGGCTCAGAGCCTGGGATAAGGAGCCCAACTCTGTAGGAGGAACCAGGGAGAGAACAGCACTACCTAGGGCTGGATGATATGGCTGAAATCTCTGTCACGATAAGTGTTTCATGTCGGTTGATATCAATAATTATCGAAACATTGTTTGACCTGTTTAAACTAAGGACCAGGAGGGATAAATACTAATTTAAACATTTTTATTTTAAACTTAACCTTCCTCTGCTTGTGTTACCAAATGAAAACCGTGACAGACAAGAAAAAGGCGCCTGGTGTCCTGTGCACGGAGCAGAAACGTGAATACTGGAGTTTCATCGTTCTGCATCGAAACCACACAAACGATGCTCCAGCGTGAACGACACAGGTCACGAATCAAACACGCAAAGACAAAGCTCCTCACCTGGACCGAGACGTCCAGAGCATGTATGCGCTGCATCAGGTGCTGCGTCAGGTGCTGCGTCAGGTGCTGCGTCAGGTGCTGCGTCAGGCGCTGCGTCAGGTGCTGCGTCAGGTGCTGCGTCAGGTGCTCCTCGCTCCATGATCCAGGAGCTTTAGTCCCAAACTCCACTGAAAGCTTCTGTGTGCGTTAAATCCTGTGAGTGTGTGGGTCATTTCAGACGGGGCCTAATCAGTTCACTTCACAAACGAAGGGTGATTCTTTACACGAACAAAACCGCGGGTTCTCGAGGCGCCTCCGCAGATACTACGGCTGCAGTGGAGCAACACATGAGCTTTAATGTGCGCGGGTTCGGGTCGGGTCCCGATCATAGTCTGTTTATATTCTTTATACTGTCTGTGGTCCCAGTATTTGCTGCACCAGAGGACGAGGCCTTTGCTCGTGCACCAAGCTTCACAACAAAGATTTAAAGCGGAGCTAAACCAGAGAGGGCTCTGGCTAAACTTACGCCAGTTTCTAAAAAAAAAAAAACATTCTATCGAAATGTTCTATTGAAGGCATTTTGTATTGATCGAGTACGTGTCTATCGAGATACACATCGTTATCGTTTTATCGCCCAGTCCTAACACTACCTCTGTTTTTTTCTCGTTGAAGTGCAGAAAGTTGGAAGCCGTTCACACCTCGACTTCACCCAAGCACAAGAGCATTTGACTGGTTCAGTGGCACATATAACTAACAGTCATCTACGCAACAATGTCAATATAATGTCATATTTCTGTTGTTTTGTTGTTAACTGTACAGTCCATTCACAATACTTGAACCTCAACAACTTTTATAGGCACCTTATAGTACATTCAGGAGGGATTTTCTATAAATATTAATAGTAAAAAAAATATACACAGATATAATGTTGACCACCTCATTCCCGAGTTGGTCGACCAAGACACAGTCAATTAATTTAGTCTCTTAAGTGAACTACGATGTTCAGCCCTTTCTGTCGGGTCTATTGAACTATTTCTCCACCCAATAAACTATTAGTTTGAACCTTTCTGTCTTGCTGTAAACAAATAATCATAGCGTACATGCTCTGCTGACTGCAAATGGGGAGGGATGTTACAATATGAATCTTAATGTTATTATTGTGAGAAGAAATGGCTTTGCAATTTCCTGTTGCCTTATGTTACCAAAAGTGCGTGACTCGCTTTAGTAAAATCTTTTAAATAGATTGAACTGAAATACTTGATTTTTCTTCTTTCTGACATTGTTAGTTGTTTTTTCAAGATTTGGGTTCAAGATTCAAGGATTAATTGTCATTGTCACAAGTAACAGTGAAATTCTTAGTATTGATACTGATTCATCGATATCTGTATTTATATCAACCGATGTTTAACTCAGATTTTTTTTTTGTCAGTACAGTGTAATATTTCTAACGTTTTGTTGTTAGTTGTACAGTCCATTCGCAATACTTAAACTTCAACAACTTTTATAGGCATCTTATAGTGCAATTCTGAGGGATTTTCTATAAATATTTCCTGATGGTAAAAAAAAAAAAAAAATACTGATTGAACTGAAATACTTGATTTTTCTTCCTTCTTTTTGACATTGGTACTTGTTTTTTCAAGATTCAGGTTCAAGATTCAAGAATTTATTGTCCTTGTCACAAATAACAATAAAATTATTAGGCCCTGTCCACATTAGTACGTATTTGAGTCATTTTCATTGCGGTGCAGTGTTCGTCCGCCCTAATCTGATGGAAAACGGCTCTGGAGACAGAACGATCTGGATACGCAGCTCCCACGTATTCGCCTGAGTACAGACCTGATCTGGCACTGTGTGGACGCATGAAAACGCTGAAAACGCTGGTACACTGACGTTGGGGCTCTAGTTGCCGTCCTTATTGGACCACGTTTCTGTGACTTGCACCTTCCTGATTCGCTGGTTCGTGGCATCGGGCATGTGACGCTATTGTGGAAAAGTTTAGACAAACCCGAGACAAATGGGAAACAGTGTCGGCCCATAAAAATACTGTTTTCCCATCTTCCTCGGCTCGAAATCGGCTGCTGCAACTTCCATAGGACTACGGCAACTTCAGATACGATGCTCTTCTCCTTGTTTTTACCGCCCACGTGGTGTCGTGACATTGTGATGCCGTGACACCAGCCGAGTCATGTGACTAGTGTTTCTGGCGACTCGGACACGACGTGTGTGGACGCAAATCGTTTCTGATACGCTGCTACTGTTCAGTGTAAACGCAGTCCCAGTATCGATACTGATTCATCGATTTTTCTGTATCTATATCGACCGATGTTTGATGCAGATTTTTTTTACGCTGCCCCATTCTCTGTGTACAGTTTTTGAACACTCTATTTGTCAAAATTGTGATAGAAGAGTGTTGTATATCCGTATGTTACATGTCAGGGACCAACCAGAGAAAACAAGGAACAAGGTATTAAAAGTAGTTTAAATTTAATTTTAATTTAAGTCCAAAGTAATTTAACACAAGCCAAACCATCAACAAAACCAAACTGAGGGAACTTAAAGCCAACTGAACACAACCCAAGCAGACAGGGGACAGGTCTCCGCAGGAGCCAACAAAAACAAATCATTATACTACAGAAAATAAACGCTAATAAAGTAACTTTAACTAAACTACCGTAACTTAACAAAACAAACTAAATAGTGCTCCCTCCTTGGCTCAGCGATGGTCTGGTCCGTCCGGGTGATTCAAACCAAAAAAAAAAAAGAAAAACACAAGTGTAAGTAAATTAAACTATGGGCTATAAATGAAAATGTAAATATAAACTTAATAAAATACTGACACTGGAGTGGTGGCAGAGGAATCCACCACATTACACATACAAACCAAATTCTGCGTATCGTATGAGCTCAAAAAAATAAATCTGTATCAGGGCGTCTCTGGAGATTACATAATTCCAGAGCATTAAACAAAAAGCATGGCTACAGGGGACATATTAGTGCATTTCATAAAGTGCAAATGCTCATAATGTAAACAAAACAAACACTATGTGAGGTCTTACTGTTCCTGTATTGCGGCCTGAATAATCGCGATCATTAATTAACCAAATAATGTTCACATCCCTTGCATAGACAGCTAATCTAAGCTGTCATGTTTTTTTAATCCTCTGGCCTTTTCTTTCTCTGTCTGCAGTTGGAGAACGGCCCTCACGCTCCGATGTACCAGCTCCTGCACCTCTTTGCCTATGGAACCTACTGCGACTATAAAGGTAGACTGCACTTCACTGCCCCACTGCGCTCTGTAAATAAGTAATAGGGCAGCGCTCCCAACCTTTTCTTATGAGCAGTTTTTTTTTTTTTCCTTCCCCTCCGCGAGGCTCAGACTCTCTCTCAGACTCGGTGGCAGCTCATATTCAGCTACAAGCGCACAGACGCAGTTCATTAGACGCTTGTATGGAGCAAGAGACGGCAACGCAAAGAGGAGCAGACACTTCACTTGTGCTGCGTCTGAACTTTGCCTGGGCAACATGTCTTTGGAAACTCCACACAGAAATGGAAAGCTAATTTAGTGGAATTTAATGCACCCACATGAGCAAAATCTGACACCGTGTTGGCAGTGGGGAATCGGCGGTAATGAATGGCACCAAGTCCACTTTTGGAGGTCATGAAATTGGAGACAATGACTTATCTTAAAACTTAATAGATTAAAAAATAGCTACCCTTACCTGGCATGGGTGTTATTATAAAGAGGATATATTGGAGGATATATTGCATAGATTTCACCTTGGGCTGGACGATAAAATGATAACGATATGCATCTCGATAGACATGTACTCGGTATCAATACAAAATGATTTCGATAGAATGTTGGGCCGCCACCGACACCGCACGTGACCAATGTTTTGCTCTTCTACTGCGAGATAATTCATGTTTACGTGGCTCTGAGCAAATGGGCTCAAATACTGGGACCTTATAAAGGTCATATACTGGGTCATATACTGGGACAGTATAAAGAATATAAACAGACTGTGATCGGGACCTGACCTGAACCTGCGTTTTTGTTTACGTAACGAGTCACCCTTCGTTTTACGCTCAAGTGCACTGTTTAGGACATGTCTGAAATGACCCACACACTCAGGATTTACCGCACACAGAAGCTTTCAGTGGAGTTTGGGACTAAAGCTCCTGGATCATGGAGCGAGGAGCACCTGACGCAGAGTGTACGTACGTGAGGAGCTTTGTCTTTGCGTGTTTGATTCGTGACCCGTGTTGTTCACGCTGGAGCATCGTTTGTGTGGTTTCAATGCAGAACGATGAAACTACAGTATTCACGTTTCTGGTCCATGCGCACAGGACACCAGGCGCCTTTCTCTTGTCTCTGGCTGTTTTCGTTTGGTAACACCTGCAAATACAATGGGACTCAACTCACCGCTTTATCTCTCCTCACTGAGTTCTCCGACCCGCTCGACCCCGGGTGCTACAGACCGCAATGTTGAGCCGCTAAACCGCCACAGCCCGAGTTCTGATGGAAAGCCTAAGTCACCTGCAAACCTACACAAAAAATATGTCAGTCGTTTGTGCTTCGTTTGTGCTGCAAAAAGTTTTGTTTGTGCGATTCTGGTTCTTAAGATATTTATAGTTTTATTTTTGGCCCATGACGTCGCCCAGCCCCTCACAATGTGAAACAGCCTCATAACAGCAGAAAATTATAGAAAACGTTTGTATTTGGTTTGTGCTGTTTTGTGCTGTGACAATTTTCATTTATGCGACTTTATTTCTAAAATTATTCATAATTATTTCTGTGGTAATTTTTGATTTTTGTCATTTCCGCTCATCTGACGGCGGCGACTCTGCAAAACTAGTGGTGATAAACGATCTCAAAACTAGTGGTGAGAAACGAGGCTGCGGAAAAGTCTGGATTATGATAGAAAATATGAAGCAAATTGAAGCAAATTACTAAAGACTGATACAGACTTTTCCGCAGCCTGAGATCGCTTATCTTCACTAGTTTTCCAGAGTTTCGCTAAAGTCGCCGTCATCAACTGAGCGGAAATGTCCTATAATTACCGCAGAAATAATAATTAATAATTTTAGAAATAAAATAAACCAAATACAAACATTTTCTATAATTTTCTACCTGTTTTGAGGCTGTTTCACATTTTGAGGGGCTGGAGGACGTCATTGGCCAAAAATAAACGAAACTTTTTGCAGCACAAACGATAGACATAGTTTTTGTGTAGGTTTGCGTTTGATGGCGGCAACTTCACGGAGGTGCCTAAGTCTACCTCAGTTTTACTTTAATTTCTTTTATGTTTATAAAGCTCTGCATATTTTGCTTTTCTAACACTTTTGTGAAGCACTTTATTATTGATAATTGTTCCGTTTTCACTGTGATCATAACTTTGAACATGTGTGTTGACGTTTCTTTTCCCTGAATGCTTATTGCCTGTCAGAGGAAGGTTAAGTTTAAAATAGAAATGTTTAAGTTTAGTATTTCTCCCTTCTGGTCCAAACACTTATATCGTGATACAGATTTCAGCCATATCGCTCAGCCCTAACATGACGACAAATGCAGGAGCTCCATTAGCCTGGAAAATCTGTGTGATATATTACCAGTAACATTGGCTTTCAAACTGTAGTACGGTCCCAAGTCAACCTGTTTCCTATGAATTCACGTGGGCTGGACAGCTTAAAGCCAAGTACAGTGTGGGTGAAGTCAAAGTGTTCCTCTTCTTATGCTGTAAATGTCAGCACTATACATTAAACTTCACCTAACACACACTGTTTAAACGCTTGGGTAGGCCGAGTGACATTTATTGGACTATTTGCCATTTACTAACAGCACAAAGAGGGCTGCTTCATCCCATATAGATGCCCTTTGATTCACAAGGACAAAGCAACTTCTTAACAAAACTATAAAAATGACGCCACAGCTCGGCCTCAAATCTTACATCATTACATAAAATATCTAAAACTCTCCCCACTATTGCAAAGACAATACAACGCGCAATAAATACTGAGGCTCAAAATACTTTATTGTTCCAGCTTTCATATACTGAATGATAAGTCCGTGTAGTATTAATCGTGATCGGTTCACAGCTGAGAGGTGCACCGCCGCAAAACTGAACTTATAGTGAAGTGTGGATACTACAGTTTATTAATTTATCATAATTACGGACGGGCATTCGATTAAATTTTCTTAATCGATCGTCGGGAAAATTAACAATCGATTTTCTATTAATCATTAACACTTTATATTAAAATTATCATCACTATTATTACTAATCTGCATAAATAAACTCAACTTTACAACATATAAACCATCACCACTGCAGAGCCACATCAGTGTGAGATCAGAATGTGTTTAATGCAGCTTTAAACATTTGTTTACGTCTTACAGAAACAAAACTTAAAACCACATGACTCATTTGCATAAACAGTAAGCAAAAAAAGCAGCTCTTTCCTTGTGCTGATGCTTCAGCTTCTGTTGGACTAAAGGACACGACTCAGTGGAATATGAGTGTTCTCTCTGTGACAGAGGATGTGATGAGGCTGGTGAGTCTGTTCTGTGCGTATGTTGCATCTCAGATCTGATAAAGCCGTACACCTCCACCCGAACTCTCAGGTCCACCAGCCAAAACTTGTTAATGGTCCCTCAGACCATGAAACAAAACACGAGGTGACAGATCTTTTCAAGCCGCCTCTCCTAAACTCTGCATGAGCTGCCTCCTCACCTGCGCTCTCTAGAAAGTGTAGAAGCTTTTATAAAGCAATTAAAAACATGTCTGTTTGAACAAGTGTCCCCGCCCTCTTAGGTTTTAGAGCTGTTATGACTGATTTTATTCTGAATGTATCTTATGCTGTTTTTTATCTTTTGTATGTGAAGCACTTTGTGGCCTCTGTCTGTGAAAAGCGCTGTAGAAATAAACTTTAATTACTTATGTCGCGTTGGAGATACTGCGTATACATGTGAAACCGAGAGAAAAAAAGAAAAAAAACCCCGATCATACCCGGGATTCTGATGTGCAGGTAAACGCACTCTGAGGAATATAGTGATCTCCAAGGAGCCAGAGCCGAGACGTGGGACTGTGGGGCCACAGCTCCAGTGTTTGTGCTGTGACTCCTTATGCTACGTTACAAACCTACATTCAGTCGATTAAAAGGAACGTGATCGACGAAATTCTTAATAATCATGTATCGATTAGTCGACTAATCATGCCCATCCCTAGATACTATAGTTTGTTAATTTTATCATATCATCGTAAAACAAAATACATTTTTCTCATATCGTGCTGCCCTAATTACTTACTGTGCAGTAGTGCTATTGACATATATTTTATTTCATTTGATTGTACTTGCACAGTGTCAAGTGTAAGTATATTTTCTCATGTTTAGTTCTTTTAATATTTGAGTGCCTGTTTCTATTCTCTTGCTGTTCTTGGACTGAGTGTTGCGACTCTGGAGCTCTAATCTTGCCTCTAAAAAGCACTGTTGTCTTTTTTCCTATTTACTTTGCTATAGTTTACACCGACTCCATCACATCTGCGTACTGTAGAGTGGATTCCCTCCAAAACAGCGAAACTGTTGCCAGTATCACGCAGCACTTTGCGTCTGAACTGGCACACGTCTTTCCTCACCAGAAGTGGAATGCTAATTTAACTCAGTCTAATTTTATGCCAAATATCTGCCACAATAGCCTGGAAAAATAGCATAGCCTACTTTATTTTTCCTCCCTTCTCTTTCTGAGCCGAGCCACCAGGGAACATTATTTCACTTTCACAGCCCATCGAGGGGCTGTCAGAGCGCTGTCACCACGGAAACGCAGCCTCGTCTTTGTAAAGTGTCTGCTTAAACATTTACACGCGCACCTCTGCTCCGCTCTGTAACGGTACATCTAAAAGTGTGAAGTGGATCTCGGCTCGGCGTCTGCGACCTCAAGGAAGAGGCAGAGGTGGCCGATGTACCGTCTAAAGCCGCAGTTTTTCATTTTTTACAACAAGTCGACGCTAAAACAATATTCAGATTTATCAGTAGCAACAGATCTGGGTCTGGGAGTGACCAGGATGTGAATAAAAATGACTCTGCGCAGTCTGAAAACCACTTGTCTATGTGAGTTTTAGAAAGCAGTGATAAAGTTTCCACGTTACTCGATTCTTATAAAATGAAATATGAATAGAATAGTCGTCATACACACCTTGAAACCTAAATAGGGCCCAGCCGATATATCGGTTGGTCGATATTATTGGCGGATATGGGCTCTTGGAAACATATCAGCCAAAATCTTGCCGATATGGGCCGATATTCCACGTGGACATTTTACCTTGTTATAAATCTTAGACTCTTTATATTCTGCACATTTAATCCAATTTACAGACAGATAAATGTCCTGATCTGTGGCCCTGCATCAGGATTTATCTGAGGAGTCATTTGTCTGTGTCCGTCCCGCCCCTGAACGCATCACCATGTGCGCTTGTTTACAGTCGAAGCCGTACATCCATGTGCACACATATACGTCTATGTGTGCGCAACACTGAGATTCTCTTGTTTTTCCGGCCGCTCAGTGTGAGTCTGGATTAAAGGACAGTTCTTAGTGCTGACTTGTGATCTGAGAGGAGCCTGTGTGAGGCTGAGAGTTGAAATGTGTCGGTTTTGAAGCTCGTTTTGGTTCTTTCTCATTGGTTAGCGATTAGCTGCTGTAGCTCGCACACATAAACAGGCTGTTTTCTCTTCTATTAGCGACTGTAAAGTGACTATAGTGGCCGTATATATGTTACTGGACACACACTGATATGGAAATGAGCTGTGAATAGAGGTGTGAATTATTGGCATTTGGCAGATCATTAATTACAGCGGTGCACACACATTTACGGCTAAAGGCTAATAGCGGTAGTTTACTTACAGGACTTTTTTTTACTGGCCAGAATATCATACAAAAATGCCATTAGGCCGACCGACTGTCTTTAAATATGACGTAAAGAGGCAGAATAGCAATAAATGCCAGCTAAACAAACCCAGTTGAAAATCCAATAGAGTCAAACCTAAGTTTTATAAACAACTGAAGATTTACAGTGAATTTTTACGTCATAAATATATCGGCGATTATATCGGCAGCTCCAACTCCCATTTTATCGGTATCATATCGGCCGCAACTAAATCCATATCGGTCGGGCCCTAAACCTAACCTCGTGAAACTAGAATCTTTCTTTTAGCAACATTTAAACCAAACAAATACACACTTTATAGGACATTACACTTCAGCATGATCTTAATTACAGGAAGAACCTGAACCTGAGAAGGCAACAGGTGCTTAAGAAAACAGAATGTACCTGAAGAAAACTGCCGCAGCCTGTCTCTCACTGTTTTTGAATGCTTGCGTATGTTTTATTAGACTAATATTCATCAGGTATCTTCAGTATAATCTAAAAAAACATAAACTGGTGTTTCACTAAAGCTTACCCGACCAGTAATAACCAGCTACCAGAAATTAACTAGTTAAAATTCATGTTCATAACCTTAATTTGAGTGAGAATAACAATGTTTTTATCTAACCAATGTTTTTATCAATTTTAAGCAGCTGCGCCAAAATAAAAGCATAAGGACTTTGTTAAATGTCTGTCTCTCGGATCTGAAGCTATATTTGTCCTTCCTGACGTGCCTTTTTTTTCGTCCCTTCTGTTTCCCTGCAGAGAGAGCGGCCTCACTCCCCGAACTGACCCCAGCGCAGAGGAACAAATTGAGGCACCTGTCCATCATCAGCCTGGCCTCCAACCTCAAGGTGCTCTGCTCCTGTCTCTGCTCCTGTCTCTGCAGCGCCTGTGTTGTAAATAACCAGAATAACCACCTTGAATTTCTTGACTCTTACGCTTTTACTGCTGTTTACCACACATGCAACTAAAATATACGCAAGAAACGGAAGGTTAGTGAATAGTAAAAGACGAAAACCGGTTTGCTTTACATATTTATTTTTTATATTCTGTATTTGTATGGTTTTCTGGAGTAAAATCGCATTACAAAGCTGGTGACACCACAGACTTACATGTCAGATCTGTGGAGAGTTGACCCCCTCTCACAAAAGATTCAAGATTGTTTATTTGTCAAGTGCAGGTTCAACACAAGGTCAACAATGCGAGAAGAACCGCTTGACTCGTTAATATTTAAGAAGTACTAATAGCAGTAAATAGTACTGTTAAAAGTGTTTGCAGGTACAAGGGAAATGGTGAACAATATAGTAAAAAATAGAATATAATAAAATACAGATTTCATTTCATATTTATTTGTTTCGAGCAGTCAGTACAAAGAAAAATCGGCTTCAACATAAATTACAAAAACAAAAAATTCACATAAGCTCGAAAAGGAGTGGGAAGAAGAACTTCAATAATAATAAAAATGTAATAAAATATAATAACATACAAAGGTGCAGGTAGGATTAAATAAGGTGTAAGTAGAGTATTTGACAGATGAGTTCCATATTGTGGAGCAGGTTATTGCAGAGATAACGGTGACAGTGGTGGCGACTAGCGATGGGCAGGATTAGTCGATTAATCGATAATTGATCATTAAGAATTTCGTCGCTCACGTTCATTTTAATCGACAAACTGAATGTAGGTGTCTGTGTAACGTAGCGTGAGGAGTCGAGGCTGCGTCTGAGCACAAACTCAGCTCTGGCTCTTTGGAGATCACTATATCCCTCAGAGTGCGTTTACCTGCACATCAGTGTCCCGGGTATGATTTTTTTATGTTTATTTATTTTTTTTTAATATCCCAGTTTCGCATGTTTACGCAGCATCTCCAACACGACATACGCACAGAACAGACTCAGCAGCCTCATCACAGCCTCTGTCACAGAGAGAACACTCATATTCCACTGAGTCGTGTTCTTTAGTCCGACAGAAGCTGAACCATCAGCACAAGGAAAGAGCTGCTTTTTTCGCTTACTGTTTATGCAAATGAGTCATGTGGTTTTAAGTTTCGTTTCTGTAAGACGTAAACAAATGTTTAAAGCTGCATTAAACACATTCTGATCTCACACTGATGCGGCTCTGCAGTGGTGATGGTTTATATGTTGTAATGTGATGATAATTTTAATATAAAAGGTTGTTTAATCGTTAATTTTCCCGACGATCGATTAAGAAAATTTAATCGAATGCCCGTCCCTAGCAGTGACGTCCATGATACATTCATTTAGTGCAGCAGCAGTAAGAGTATTATGCATCACAGGCAGTAGTTTAGTGCAGTGTTATTGAGAGTTCAGTAGTCTGACAGTTTGGGGATAGTAGCTCTTTCAGTCTTTTTGATATTAGGAAATAGAAGATATGTTACACAATATGGTATTAAACTAAACTCTACGTCAGGGGTCAGGGGACCTTAAATACTCCAAGAGCCATTTGCAGCAAAGAAACACTCGCGGAGCCACAAAACCCTAAAATGAGGATCACACTGCATATGATTTTTTTTTTTACCTGTCTGCTCTGTATAAAAGACTATAGTGTGTTGCATTTATGAAATCAATGAAAATACAACACAAATAATCCACTGAGTCGTGTCCTTTAGTCCGACAGAAGCTGAAGCATCAGCACTGAGCTGTTTTCAGTGTACTTTATGCAAATTAGTCATTTTAAGTTTAATTTTTCTAAAACGGAAACAAATGTGCGCAATGCTGCATTAAACACATTACTAAATGTCTATTTGAGTCCTGCTAAAAGAAATAAAAATCCAAGATTAAATTACCCACCCGCAGCGAACCAAAAATGCGGCTGCTTCTGTGTACATCATTTTATCACATGTAATAAAGCGTGAGTGAATCTGCCCACGGAGCATTAAACGTTTAAACTTTTTTTTTTCTTGGATTTGTGCATCATTTACCCACCAGGGCTCAAAAATCTCAATAAATCTGGTGCCGGTGTGAGTGCCGGTGAGTCTGGGCAGGAGACGTGTCGCACGTCGCAGCTTTAACGCATATTGTGAGCAACAGAAATATTAAAAACGTTTTATTTGAATGTTACAAGATCACCATTATCTACAAATTTAGAATCACATTTTAAAACGAACAAATGAAAATAAAAATACAGTGTAATTAAATACTCATTATTTATTTTCCAAAGTCACAGGGAGCCACAGCAGGAGGAGGAAAGGGCCGCAGAGCCGACCCTGGTAAAGCACTACAGTCTTTAGGGAGACAAGACAGTAGCAGACCCCCCACCAGCAGCGTTACACAACCTCCAAAAATCCATACGCTTTTATTTGGAAAATGTCAGATTTTGCGCTTAAATATTGGTATCAGTAGCTGTGGCGGTGTTTGCTCCTTCGCCTGGCCTCTCAATCATAAAGTTTTCAGTTCTTTTTAAATCTTTTCTCTCTCATTTACACTTGGTCTGCGTCGCTCCTCTACAGATGCCCTTTTCGCTCCCTGTTCCAGATAAATAATTGATTCATTATTCTTCGCCGCTCTGTCTGAGTTTTTTTTAAACATTAATCTGACTTTCGGCCACCATTAGTCCCCGCGCTCCCTCCTCTCTGATATGGCCCCAGCTGCTCGTGTGAGTCCAGGCCCTAATGATCCTGTCCAGAACGGCCGGTTATGTCCTCTTCCCTGTGACATTTGGCCAAAGTGACGTTTCTCTGCTTTTTCACTGAACCGTCAGCGTGTCAAACCGCCTGTTTAGTTAAGGTCGATATGAAATGGGACTGTTACGCCGAAACAGCACGAGAAAGAGCGTAAAGCTGTGAAAGTTTTCTGGAGAATGTGCCGCTTGTGCCGTTTGTCTTCCTTAAACATTTCTAACTTCATCGGGGGCGGCAGGAGAGGTGAGCAGCCCAAGTTACAGCTCAGATCTATGGAACGGTGACTCCACTTTTGAAAACTTGAAGAAATATATATTTAAAGTCTTGCTGCAGAACGTTCTAGGCTCACCACACTGCAAATTTTCTCTGAGATTTTTAAACCTATATCAGGTTATTCATCTTGTTTTCAGATTTATTATCTACTTACTGCTTCTGAGACGGCCCAGTTCTAGTCTAGAAGTGGTTTATTTTAAAATAACTTTTCAAGTAAAGTATCTGTTCATGCAGCAATATAATTTCACTACTTTTATGTCATTTTCTGTTTAACTGTTTATATATTAAAGGGGAACTCCGGCCTGTTTGAAGCTAAAGTCCGTTTCTAGAGGAGGTGGAATTCTGTCAGAAGCCAAAAAACGGCACAGATCAGTGTTTCCTCGGTGGAGATCTCACTGTGGCAGTGAGTCTGTCAAGGCAACAAACTAGTGCAGTGATGGGGGCAAGTTCTGAACTTCCACGTAAAACACCAATTTGCTTCACACTAGAAAACAACTTTATAATCAGCCTTACACTTCCCTCTGTTGATTTCCCACTGCACAGGCCAAAGCCCAAAAGACTCGATCGCTGATGTTGTTTCTAATCCCATTTATTTATGAGTGAATTATATTTTCTGAAAACGCAAAAAAAAAAAAACATTCCCGAACCATTTTCTTTCAACAACTTTCAGTTTCTCTTCTTCACCGTCAGTAGTTGATTCTCACTTGTTGCTTCTGGCGGCTCGAGCCTCTCGCCACCGCTGGAGCCGACAATCGAGTCTTTTGGGCTTTGGCCTGTGCAGTGGGAAATCAACAGAGGGAAGTGTAAGGTGCTTATAAAGTTGTTTTCTAACGTTTCCAGACACTAATGAGTGAACCAGGCAGAGCGTTTTGTTTGTTAGACTCGTGGCTGTTGTCAGATGGGTTAAAGTGGTGTTAAGCTTCTTCACTGTGAAGCAAATTGGTGTTTTACGTGGAAGTTCAGAACTTGCCCCCATCACTACACTAGTTTGTTGCCTTGACAGACTCACTGCCACAGTGAGATCTCCACCGAGGAAACACTGATCTGTGCCGTTTTTTGGCTTCTGACAGAATTTGACCTCCTCTAGTAATGGATTTTAGCTTCAAACGTGCTGGAGTTCAATTTTAAGCTTTTTTGCAGTGCATGGAGACGAGCAGATAATGTTTCATGTGACTTTGCAAAGGCTCCAGTTATTTAGCGTATATTGCCCTCTGCAAAGAACAAAACACATCTACAAAATGTTCTGAAATGAAATTCTTGTTTATCTGTTCATATCACCGTCTTCTCTCAAACGTTAACGCTCCTTTAGTGGCTCTTACAACATGCGCTCTGAACTGAATTTTCAAGCCTATGTCCCAAATCTAATCACAATACTTGTCAGAAAATGAGATTTCTTTCTGAAATTGTGCAGCCATTACCATATCCTCCTCCAGAAAAGCTCCATCGAATCAGTGAATAAGTACGTGACCCCACAGTAACCCGCGGCCCTCGCTCTCTCCTCAGTGCCTGCCCTACTCCCTCCTCCTGCAGCAGCTGGAGTTGAAGAACGTGCGCGAGCTGGAGGACCTCCTGATCGAGGCCGTGTACTGCGACATCATCCAGGGCAAACTGGACCAGAGGAACCAGCAGGTGGAGGTGGACTGCAGCGTGGGCCGAGACCTGGGGCCCAACGAGCTGCCCAACATCATCAGCACGCTGCAGGAGTGGTCAGTCGTCAATCATTATCCGTCTGTTCTCTGGATTTTTCTGCCTTTCACGAGTTTCTCCATCTTTTTACAACTGCTCAATGTGCTTAGATTGCCCTTGGGGATAAATAAAAAGTTCTATAGATTGATTGATTGAGTTTGAATGGCTAAAAGTGCTGAAAATTGGAGCTATAAAAAGGAAACTGAAAGGGCCTTTACCAGACTGTCTCCTGCTACATTCCCTCACACTAGTAATGCTCAGTTTGAGCGTTGCGAAGGAGAACTTTTGACCATTCAGAAATAATTGCTATGGCAGCAGGGCTCAATTTTCAACACTAAAGATAAAAGTAATCGTTACACTTAGTATATATGTTTAAAAATGATGAATTAATGACAAACAGGACCCTAAAACAAACACAAATAAACACAAGTGAGCATTAAAGGGCTCATATTACACAGTTTTCTGATCTGGGTTATAATGTTTCCCCATCAAAACATACATGAAGTTTTGTTTGGTTTTGTTTCATTCGCACATATTTGACACACACATTCTGCATATTTCTCAAACTGAAAACGCTGTTTTCTGTTCCACCTTGTGATGTCACGTGTAGGGCCAGTGATTTTCCGCTGATTTGACATTTTCTGTTTCAGGAATTTTGAATTCCGTTTCATTTCTGTTTCATTGAAACACAATTGATAATTCTGTTGACAGTGTTGGGAAGGTTCTTTTAAAATGTAATCCCCTACAGATTACAGATTACAGACCCCAAAATGTAGTTTGTGACGTAATTCATTAAATTACTTAAAGTGAGTAACGTAATCTTTGTAAAACTTTAGATTACTTGATATTGTCCTGCTTTTTAAAACTACATGAATGTAGCAACCAACTCCTGCAAATTCTTGTTTGGTTTTAGACCTGGTTTTAGTCCTGGTTTTAGTCCTGGTTTAATGTTCGTATAGTCCTGGTTTTAGATCTGGTTTACACCTTGTTTAGACCTGTTATAGACCTGGTATTAGTCCTGGTTTAGTGTTCGTTTAGTCCTGGTTTTAGATCTGGTTTAAACCTGTTTTAGACCCGTCTTAGACCTGGTTTAGTCCTGGTGTTAGTTCTGGTTTAGAGGCGCACAGGAGGAAGTGCGGTCCACGCGCAGTGTCCTCGCCGTACGGGACGAGGCGCATACGGTCTGTGGGTTCACGCAGCGTACACATCTAAACGTATAGCAAAACCGGAAAAAGACGTCTGTTACACATCGATTATCAGTTTTAAGTGCCGTTTTTTCAGATATTTTAAAGAATTCAGGTACATTTTTGTGCAATATTAAAGAAATGTATAAATTCCGTTTCACGCTGATGATTCCGCGTTTTCTGTCCGTTTATCTCAGAAAATCATTGGCCCTTCACGTGGTAATACAGGAAGTGCTCCAGACTGTGTTATTAGACTCATTTCACCTTCACTAAGATCATATGGATGATTTCAGCCTGGGAATTGCCGATCTCTACTGAACTAAAGGTAGAAAGGAAACTTTATGACATCACAAGGGGGAACAGCGCATTTTGAGCTTTGGAGATACAGACAGATAATAATAAAGGATTACTTCATGCGTGAATGAAACCAAAAGCAATTCTAAGTATGATTTTGATGAGGCAACAACATTATAAAATGGCTTAAAGCTCACAAGAGTCCGTTTTGTATAATGTCAGACCTTGGTTTATGGTTTATTTCGAGCATAGTTCACAAAATCATAAGTACAGACAAGCAAACTCCAAATACAAGAAACAAAAAGAAAGAAGAAGAGAGAAAATAATAATAAATTTAAACAAGGACGATCAAATTTGTTTACATGCCCGAAAAGGAGTGGGAAGAAGTAAAAAAAAAAAACGTATTAAATCCCACCCCTTCTCCAAAATTAGAAATAGTCCTTTTTCACTTCCTGTTAGTCTTTCTTTAGGACTTAACCAAGAAACTTTACAGACCTAAATCACATTTAAATTATAATGTTCTGATCAACCACAGTAAACATTAGATAGTTCCTTTCAAACCAACAATAACAATAAGTATCTCAAAAAGAAGCTTCTTCATTAGTGCAGTGTATCAAAGTAATTTCTTTAAACATTTTTTAAAACTGTTTTAAATTTGGACGTTCCTTGAGCTCCACATTTAACTTATTCCACAGTCTTACTCCACAAACAGAAATACAGAAACATTATTATTATTTAATTTCATTCATAAAGTATAAAATGACATTGACAGTATCACAATATCAAACATACAAGAGATGAATGAAAAAGAGCAGAAAGAAGAGTTATGTTCTCCGCCCCCTTTTCCTTTTTTCTAGACATATTAACACCGATAATCACTGTGAAACCTTTCAAATAAGTACATTTCATTTCAGTCACAATTATGGATCAATGTGGATCAGTTAGTTTTCTTTTCCATACATACACATTGCACTGGATTTTATGTGTTTTTTAAAACACATTGTACTTGATTCTTTGATTTCTTTTTCAAGACGCTTCCATAACTGAACTCCTGTCACACCGACGCTTCGCTCCATGACTTTGGTTATGATTTTGGGTTTTTTAAACACATAGGTTCCTTTTAAATTGTAGTGGTTTTGTTCTCATCTCAAACAGTCTTTGAACATTTACAGGTAACACTCCGCACTTTGCTTTGTACATGACTTTGAGGATACTTAAGTCAACAATATCACACATTTTTAACACTTTAAGTTTAACAAATAATGGAACCTCTCCTCCTTGTTTTCACCCTTGTAACTTTATAATCAAATTTCCGCCTCAAGACCTTTAATGAATCTGGATCACTGAGTAAAGTTGTTCCTCGCTGTGCTGCAGGTGTACGGGGTGCGAGGCCGTGCTGTGCGGCATCGAGGAGCAGGTCTCACGGGCGAACCAGTACAGAGAGAGCCAGCTCAAGGTCAAAGTCCAAGTGGAAACCGAGGTCAGTGCTCATTGCGCCCCCTGCAGTCAGTCCCGTAAATGTGACTCCTTCAGACTCTGAGCGACTCGTGGTATTTGGACGCGGCCACATTTCTCCTTTTGCTCGTCTCCCTCAGGTCTCGAACTTACAGAAGACGCTAAAGGCCAGCGCCGCCTCCCCCTCGTCAGGCCCCGCCCCCGCAGGAGGCGCGTCCAATCAGGACGCAGACCAGCCCGCCGAACCCCGAGACCCCGCCTCCTCCCAGGAACCACGGCAGCCCGGCAAAAAGAGCTCCAAAGTGAAAGGGTGAGGATGCTCTCTGAATACAAGTGGGTTAAACTCCATATTTACACTGCAAAAATGAATATGTATCTGTGGGTGTGACACGGGGAGAGCAAAACAAAAAAGCTCCTGACGTTTTACAATTGGTGTTCAAGGGAAGTGAGGGAAATTATATGCTGTATAATTTGGTAAAAAATGTTTATCTTATTAAACAAACTGTATGTAGCCTGCGCTCTTACAGTTTAAAACCATAATCACAGCTGAACCTGGGTTGCCAGTGCCTAAAGCTGCAGATGGATGACACACAAACACATTTTTCTCTCAGGACTGGGGCTGGGCGATATGGCTGAAATCTATCACGATATAAGTGTTTCATATCGGTTGATATCAGTAATTATCGAAATATTGTATGACCTGTTTAAAATAAGGACCAGGAGGGAAAAATGCTAATTTAAACATTTTTATTTTAAACTTAACCTTCCTCTGCTTGTGTTACCAAATAAAAACAGTGAGAGACAAGAAAAAGGCGCCTGGTGTCCTGTGCACGAAGCAAACGCGTGAATACTGGTGTTTCATCGTTCTGCATCGAAACCACACAAACGATGCTCCAGCGTGAACGACACAGGTCACGAATCAAACACGCAAAAACAAAGCTCCTCACCTGGACCGAGACATCAGAGCACATAGTCTGCGTCAGGTGCTGCGTCAGGTGCTGCGTCAGGTGCTGCGTCAGGTGCTGCGTCAGGTGCTGCGTCAGGTGCTGCGTCAGGTGCTCCGTCAGGTGCTCCTCGCTCCATGATCCAGGAGCTTTAGTCCCAAACTCCACTGAAAGCTTCTGTGTGCGGTAAATCCTGTGAGTGTGTGGGTCATTTCAGACGGGTCCTAATCAGAGCACTTGAGTGTAAATAGCAAAACGAAGGCTGATTCTTTACACAAACCAATCCACGTGTTCTGCAGTGGAGCAACACGTGAGTTTTAATGTGCGCGGGTTCGGGTTGGGTCCTAATCATGGATCGTATATATTTTTTATACTGTCTATGGTCCCAGTATTTGCTACGCACCAGGGGACGAGTGTCTTTGCTCGTGCACCAAGCTTCACAACAAAGATTTAAAGCGGAGCTAAACCAGAAACGGCTCTGGCTAAACATACGCCAAATACATTCTATCGAAATGTTCTATCAAACGCATTTTGTGTTGATTGAGCACATGTCTTTCGAGATACATATCGTTATCGTTTTATCGTCCAGCCCTGCTCAGGACTGAGTAACGATTGGCTGTAAGTGCTGAGCTTTAGGTCGTGACGATTCACATCAAAGTCCTTTTAGGCTTAAACCAGCTGGATTTCAGCATTAGACCTGGCAACCCAAAGGAGAGACTCATGTGAGCCTCATTCTGCTTCTCTGATACATATACACAGAAATAAATAGGACATTTAATGCAATGAAGAATAAAATTACCTTAGATTTATGATCAGGAAGTAAGTGAAATCTAAAATAAAAATCTTTCCTGCAGTTGCTTTAATCTCTAAAACCTTTGGCCGATTATTTAGCCTGAAAAAGCGTGAAACAGTGTCCGTATTCTTGGTCCATGACATATGAGCTGGTCAAACATCCTCAAATCTAAGAAACACATTCTGGACTCGCATTGTTTAAACTCGTGGAGATATTCATTGTCGGCTGTGTACACATTGAAACACTTTGACTTTGCATAGAAATTACTTTCCACTTTTCTCGAGGACTGCACACCGCGGCACACAAAATCCATTTGGCCATGTAGAATAATTTTATCGTTTATTCCAAATTGTCGATCCGCACTTAAATCACACTGTTTTTTTTCCCCGAAAGGCTGTTTATTTCTTCGAGTCACACACAAGCGAAGGAAGAGGCTGAACACCAAACACTTAAACTATTAAATTTCTTTTAGCGTTGAACCTTTCTTTTCGTGGAGCACTTTGCGACACTGTTTTGAAGGAGTTCCATAATTTCAGAAGCACAAACTACTCTTTTTAAAGCTATTTGTCCATGTTTTTCTGAGAGCTCACAGCGAGGAATCACAGGGTCCCTAACGATTCAATACGATATGTGACACTTGCATGGCCCACGATACTGATAATATCACAAGACGGCCTCATTGTGCTCATCATTATTATATTCAGATCACTGTTTGCAAAGATTAAATCCATAAAGACGTTTATCTGAGCTTTATTTGCATTCATAAACTAGCTGGTTAGTTTTTTGTATTGATCACAGGCTCCAGAAAATGTGTTGTTTAATCAGTTTTATATTTTTTCTAGAGTTTTCAGACTAAAAAAAATGACTTCTAAACATTCCTCCATAGACTTGCAGCACATTCGGTTCCCTTTGAGCATTTTCTGTGCAAAGTATCAATACATTAGTTAATTTAAATGGGCTTTCAGTGTATTTAAAGGGATAGTTTGGGTTTTTTGACACGAATCTGTACGTCTGTGTCAGCAGTGTCGTGCATCAAAAAACCCGAACTATCCCTTTAAACAGAACACCTACAGTCTAAACGCAGACAATGTTCCTTAAGTCAGATGTGGTGTAGGTCTGTAGCAGCGTTTATCTTAACTTATAGTCGATTAGCACCAAAAATGACATAATAAACCACATGATAAACACGTCCTAAAGGTTATACTGGGCTAATCGCTCTGGAAATATAGGGAGCCACAACAGTTTGACATTTTATTATGTCAAGCGCCACAAATCCAACATTAATTACTGATTTTAGAAACTGGAGCTTGTAGTTAGACGTTGGCTCGTCTCACTCGTTGGCAAATGTAACGAGCATGTAAACAAATCCATTTGTTTGTGCCCTCTACAAACGTCAGAATCCATGTTTTATATTTTCTGTATCCTCATTAAAATGAATGAGATGGAACAGTTATCGCAGTACCAGGCTCTAACGGTCTATATCCAAGAAATTCTGATATTTTGGGCTGAAAGATTGGGGAATAATTGCGATATTTCTGATAAGTATCGCGATTGTTTAGATTTACAATTTATGTTTTAAGCCTGAGGTTCTAAATTCCCATTATAAAGTACAGGAAAATTGATAAAAAGCTATTTGAACTAACAAGCTTAATACAAGAATCACATTTCAGATGTTTACAGATCTAAACTAGAGGGTTTTTACTGTTTTTATGTAGATATTTTGTAGTTTGGGGATGAAATTGTAGTATATTTTTTTATTCTCTTATCGATCAATTAGTAGACTGAAATGGGAGCGTGGCAAAAGCTCTCAAAACTATTTGTTATCTCTTGGGGGTGGGATGAGAGGAGACACGCCACGAGATTGGGTCCACGAGAACAAGACAAAACAAAATTTGTAGATAATTTGTTATAAATTGGTAGTACAGTCCATTTCACAATTTTAGTTTCACCATTTTCATCCATTTGAAGAGATAATTGTAGTGCTGCTTTTTGGAACTACAGCTTCTCAAATTAGATAGATCACCCGCTCTTAAAGTTGAACTCCGGCACGTTTGAAGCTAAAGTCTGTTGCTAGAGGTGGTGGAATTCTGTCAGAAGCCAAAAAACGGCACAGATCAGCGTTTCCTTGGTGGAGATCTCAATTCGTCAATTTGCACAGAAGAGGATTAAGACCACTTTCTAACCCATTTTACAACAGCCACGAGTCTAACAAACAAAACGCTCTGCCTGGTTCACACATTAGTGTCTGGAAACGTTAGAAAACAACTTTATAATCAGCCTTAGCATTACCTCTGTTGATTTCCCACTGCACAGGCCAAAGCCCAAAAGACTCGATCGCTGATGTCATTTCTAATCCCATTTATTTACGAGTGAATTATATTTTTGGAAAACGCTAAAAAAATACATTCCCGAACCATTTTCTTTTAACAACTTTCAGTTTCTCTTCTTCTTCACTGTCAGTAGTCGATTCTCACTTGTTGCTTCTGGCGGCTCGAGCCTCTCGCCGCCGCTGGAGTCGACAATCGAGTCTTTTGGGCTTTGGCCTGTGCAGTGGGAAATCAATAAAGGGAAGTGTAAGGCTAATGAGTGAACCAGGCAGAGCGTTTTGTTTGTTAGACTTGTGGCTGTTGTAAGATGGGTTAAAGTGGTGTTAAGCTTCTTCAGTGTGAAGCAAATTGGCGTTTTTTGGCTTCTGACACAATTCCACCACCTCTAGGAACGGATTTTAGCTTCAGACGAGTTCCCCTTTAACTCTTTTTTTAAATTTTTATTCAGGTTACAAAAAATCTCACAAGATCATTTTTCTCGTGTGCACGATCTTGTGGCACAAGATCCTGTCCCATCGCTTATTATCTCTACGATCTGACCATTTAATGCACCAATAATATTACAACTTCATGACAACTTTTCATACAATTACTATAAAAAAGCGCAGTTATATGACAAAGGCCGATTAAATCCAGGGTTCACTCTAAGATCAACCTTCTCCTTTCTGCTGCTGTCCCATAGAAATCCTAATAATGTTAATAAAATCTAGTCAATTAGTCTTTAGCCAACAATACAAATATAACTGTACACATTTTGGTCGACTAAGGCACCACTGAGCGATTAATCGACAAACTGCGTCCATACAAACAGCTGTTTCACTTCACTTTCCCTTCACCCTGCAGTCCTACCCTCAGCGCAGCCAACTGAACAGTTTATTTCCACTCTTTCAGTAAACACTAAAGCCAGCTGCCTCACTGTAAGTGGTTGGCCTGCGTTTGTGTGCGTTTGTGTGTGTGTGTGTGTGTGTGTGTGTGTGTGTGAATCTGCATGACGTGGCTCTATTATCAGACGCTAACCCTGCTATCAGCCAGTCCCCGCTCCCCCGTTTGCCACAATTACCACGGGCTAATTTCACATCTGTCCCGCACTGCAAAATGTCACTGGGACTCACAAAGGCCCGCATGCCCTTCCCCAAAAGAACCGGCTCCCCCCGCAGCGATGGGAGGGGAGGCTGCACCACTCGCTGTGCTCTGCGGAGCTGCAATATCCAGAATGGGCTGAAATGATTTAAAATGTTGGTGTTGGTGTGTTTTTGAGTAGCTTTGAGTTAGATTCATTTGCGTGTTTGACCAAAATTACGTGTTTTCTTTTAACACTAAACCCCCTAAAATACAAACAGAAATAACAACAGTAATACTTGTGTGGCGTAACACGATAAACCAGGCTTAATATTGTTGACGTAGATCAGTTTTTAGGGGCAATTTCCTAAAAAGGACATTGGAATTAAACTGTATTTGAATAATGGTTCTGTATACGGTAATTTAGTATAAACGTCATTAAAACAAGAAAATATAAGACTTACTACTGTATTTTTTGGACTATACGTTTTTTCAGGGTTTGGGCGGTTCCTGCGACTTGTATATCACATTTTTCACACTGACAGCCCATGGACCCAAACGTATGAATCATATATATGAATCAAAAATGAAAAAACAAATCGTTATCTGTTTTTTTTCATTGGTTTTAGAGACAAATAATAAAGAAAATAGTTGTTTTTTTGTTTTCTTATTTTTGGTTCTATATTGAAAAACAAATTAACAAATGATACACGGATTCTTCTCTATTCTGTTGTTTTTATTACTATAACTTCTGTGTCTTGCTATTCAAGATGAAATGTCGGTTCTTGGTTTCTGATTTTATAAAATAAATTTCTCCCAAAAATGACTTATGGTCCGAAAAATACGGTACTGGAAAATGTTAAAGAGCTCATATTACGCTGTTTCCAATCTGTTTCCTCATCAAAAACTTACCTCAACTTGTGTTTTGTTTCATTCACACTTGTTTAACCCTTTAACTACCCCACCAAGAAAAAAGCTATAGAAAATGTTTTTGTTTGCATTTTTTATAGCTTTAACCACAATCTTGTTTTTTTTTTTTCAACAGACCTTTTAGTTTTAAAAATATTGACCTCTACCAAATGGTCGAGGTATCATTTTATGAATAACGTATAAAATTTCATATGGATTCATGTGGATTTCTTCAGCTTTGCAAACCTCTACCAATTAGTAGAAATGGCTAAATCAGTTTCAGTTAAATTCAGTTGGTAATTTGTTGAAATATAGTGACTCAAAATGTGCTAAACCATTTGGTCGAGGAGGCAGTTAAAGGGTTAACACACAAATCCTGCGTATTTATTAGACTGAGTTGTTCTCTCAAAGACTTTGGCCAATAGCCGATATGTTTCCAAGTGCCCATATCGGCCAATAACATTGACCGACCGATACACTGGTCGGGCCCTACTGTACACCCCAGTAAAATGCTGAGAAGGTTTAACGGGATCAGAATTTGGATACCGCCCGACCCTAAACTCCACACACCTTCACTAGAATCATTTGTATAATTTGAGGAATAAGATAAACAGTCTCTGAAAACTACTGCTTCATGACATCACAAGGTGGAACAGAGCATTTTGAGCTTTGGAGACGTAGACAGACTAATAATAATGCAGGATGACTCAAACATGTGAATGAAACTGAACATAATTCTGGGTATGTTTTTGTGTAATAAGGACCTTTTCTCACACTCGTCATCAGTGTAATCAGTAAAACAGCAGTTTCAGTCAAAGCAAACAGGCGGGAGTCGCTGACCCGGATGATTAAACTGTTTGTGTCACATGTCTGACAGGCTTCAAGATAATTGAGCTTGAAACTGGAAAATATCTCCGACAGCTGGGTTGGTGCAGTTTGCCCGGGTAATAGCCGCGACATGCGCTCCTACTGGTTTAATAATGGAAATACAATCACTCGGAACCTGGGATCCCATTAGCCGTAATAAACCGAGGCCACATCGTATCACGGAGACACATTTTGGGCTTATTGCAAACTGGTTTTGGTCATAAGATCTGGGAACCCAAGGTGAGACGCTCGTTCTGCTTCCGGACGAGATAATTGGCAAGGGGGAAATCAAAACCCAAAATGTGAAAATAAACTGTTTTTACGTCAACGCAATTATTACGATTTGCCAGCGGTTACTGCCGTTTTACCGCAAACTTCACAACACACTGGGCGTAAACGGGCGACTTGAATGTTGCGCGAGGTATTTGTTTAAATGCGCACTGTGTAACTTTATGGCGGTGCTCGTTTCCATGGAGATTAGATGCTGTTTTATGGCATTGCACTATTTAATCTGGCATTTATTCAGTTTCAGGTGTTTTTTTTTGTTTGTTTTTTATTGCTAAAACTATAGTTGGGGCTGTGGGCACCTGCTTGTCACCATGGAGATACTGTATGTGTAATGCTATACCGTGGAATTTTCCTGGCAAAGCAATAACCTACACATGGAGACAAGCTTCACCAAAAAGTTACGTAGTGCACTTTCTTTTTGATAAATCCTGCGTATAAACTTTTAAACCTTAATAGGCTCGTATCACAGAGTCCTGCACAGGTCTGATTTTTATTTTTATTTATTTTTTGCATATATATTTATTGGTTTTTAGTTCAAACAAAATACAACATAAATACAATACAGTGTAATAACAAAAAATATATGCATATACGGTATATAATAAAAATATTGTCCTTATGATGAAGCCGACACGTCAGGGAATCGAGAGAAACAAAACCAAGAACCATCTTCTGCCACTGAGCTTTAGAGGCAGCCTGGTCACATTTCCAATTCACTAGTGACTTTTTCTAGCACAAAAAGCCAGAATCCCGTAAATTTTCTGTAGTGTTTGTCCTTTACAGCAGAGTCAGTTAAACCAAGCAATAGCAATAAATAAATAGTCAGATTTACAGATTTTTTTGTATTTCTTGCCCAATCACGGGTCTGATTTTGACAAAGCGCGCCCGCCCGTACCCGTCACACCTCACTCCAACCCGACACGTTTTCCGACAGAATTGAACTAAAATTCCGCACCTGATCTGACCCGTTATAAACACAGACCGACACCCGAACCGCACCCGAATGAAAATCAGCCCGACAGCCAAAAAAGAGCCACAAATTTACACTCTCCACTCGCTAATTTTCTTTGCGAGTCACTTTGCACCGCAGGACGTCACGCGTGCGGTTTGAACATGAAAAGTGGCCGAGATTTCTGGGAACGTGCACATGCAGCAAAGATATGGATCTCACATTTAATCATCTTCGTTTCTGTGTAGTCTCTGCACACCTGACTGGGCGACAGGTGCGTTGGAGGCGAGGCGCGTAGCTGTTTTTCAAGAAAACTCCCACACACGGTCTCAATCCTGGTTTTTCTTTTATTGATACGACGTTTCGGTCCCTGTGGCCCTTCCTCAGGTATGAGGACAGCCCCTTCCGCTCCCCTTAGTTAAGGGACGGTCCCCTCAAGAGTCATCGTCCAGTCATATCAGTGAGAAACGCCGTATCGATAAAAGAAAAACCAGGAGTGAGACGGTGTGCGGGAGTTTTCTTGAAAAACATCTAATCATCTTGTAAAAACAGCGGCATTTTTGCATTTCACTAAAATACAACCTTGTTTTCTGTTTTGTAAACGGCAGATTAGACCCGCGCTCTCCTGCGTCCGACACAGCACAACATTTTTCACCTGTTCATTAAAATTTGAGGTTCACCCGTCGGGGATCCGCGGGCACCCGAACCCGTGCAGGACTCTGCCCTGTCGCGCTATTTTTTCCTCAGTTATAATGACGTTTTCCTCGTCACAAACAGACCTGGAGTTGTGTTTTGTCTCATTCACACATGTTTAACGCACAAACCCGGCATGTCGAGGCTGCGTTCTTCTCTCAAACGCTCTGTTCCACCTCGTGATGTCATGCGGTAACACGGGAAGTGCTCCACTGTGTTTTTAAACTCCACACGCCTTCACTAGAATCACTTGGATGATTTCAGACCTGGACATGCCCAATCTCTACTGAGCAAAAGCTAAAAAGGGGCCACTTTATGACATCACAAGGTGCAACAGAGCGTTCTGAGCTTTGGAGACGCAGAGAGACTCATAATAACGTGCGAATGAAACAAAACACAACTTTAAGTACGTTTTTAGGAGGTAACAACATTATAAGACGGCTTAAAGTTCACATAAATCCTTTAATCGGGTCTGAGTATTTGGGTCAATCATGTAAAACTCTAAACTGCTCTAAACGACTCAAATCTGCTCCGGCGTTGCGCATTTGAGTCATTTTCCCCATTCTAATATTCATTTGGCAGCGTGTGTTGTTGCCGCTTCACAGAAAGCTCTGATTATTTGGGCGAAGCTCACAGCTCTATAATTTTCATCACTCCGCCGCCGCTCTCTGTTCAGACGCAGACCCACTTAAATGTTTTACCCACAAATTAATGATTGCTTAACCTCAATCCACAAATAAAATGATTCTGTTTCCATCTGCGTCGCCGTTTCGGGACAAGGAACAACGACGGGCTCTCCCTCCGCGCTGTAGTGATTCATTATATGTTTTTAAGCACAAATCTTTCATGTTTGTCTTTGGTGTTTTAATTAGCCGCGGGCCCGCCGGGAGCCGTCGAAGCGCTGATAGAACACATTTGAAACCCCGACTTTCACCCGTGTTGCATCATAATTCGCTTTTGTCAAGTCTGCCCCCGGAACTGTGCAAAACGTCGATGTTAGACAAAGGGACTGGATCTTCCGCCAAATCGACTCGTGAGCTTTTAGACGTGTCATTACGCCGAATCTCCCTCATCAGAACGTACCGGAGATGCGTTTTGTTTCACCTCGTCCGGCCGTTTGAGTAATTTTATCCGTTTATTACACTATGTCCTGATTGATGTCATAATAAAGTTTCCATGTCACAAATTCACCTGGACTTTTTACCGTTTATTTCCGCTTCTTACAAATCACTGCAGTTTTCAATAGTCGGGATGGTCCGATAAAATGTATTTATCTGCAGTTTAGATAATTTGTGACGCGGTTGTCTAAACTTGCAGCCATATTTTTAGCCTAAATGCTTTTCTGTTTCCATTTTTACCCGTAAGTCTGTTCAAGGAGACAAATCTGATGCACCGAGATCAAACTGGGAATGACACATGGGCACAAAGACTCGGCCAAGGCCAAATATCTGCGAAATTAACAATATCAGACCAATACGGATATTTTAGGAAACTCTCCGATATCGCCAAGATATTGATTGAAACCCACGTGTGTCCAAAATGCCTCAAAGGGATAGTTCAGGTTTTCTGACATGAATCTGTACATCTCCGTCAGCAGAGTCGCATCAACACTGACTTACCTCCAGTTTTGGTGCTGATGAAAGTGTCCGGCAGGTTGGCTGGAGTCACGAAAATAAAGCGTTTTTTTACCAAAAACAATGTGTGTTCAAAAGAGTGAAACATTTGCGTCACAAAACGGGGAAGCTCAAAAAAGTCACAGATCATAATCTCTTGGTACTATTTTCTCTCCGGTCGTATCACTGCGCTGCCTCCAGGTGAAGCCGCGAACGAATCCAACACTTTTTTCAGTAGTTCAATGTTTACGTGCTCGGACTTTTGATGCTGCGACGCTGACGTGAGCGCTACAGCTATAAGTATACAAGCTTCTATAAGATATAGAAGAATATATATAAAAATGGTGCAGACTTGTGATTCTCCAGGAACAACAAAACTCCAGGTTCTTCAGCTCGTCCCTCTGTCCCTCCTCTCTCTCTCTGCTGTTCTGACTCCATCTGCTGAATTTGGGCATCAGTATATTCGTATATGAAGATCTCCTCTCCTACGACCGGAGAGAAAATAGTACCAAGAGATTATGAGCTCTGACTTTTTCGTGTTTCACCGTTTTGTGACGCAAATGTGTCACTCTTTTGAACACATATTGTTTTGAGAAGAAAACCGCTTTATTTTCGTGACTCCAGCCAACTTGCCGGACACTTTCGTCAGCACCAAAACTGGAGGTAATTCAGTGTTGATGCGACTCTGCTGACGGAGACGTACAGATTCATGTCAAAAAACCCAAACTATCCCTTTCACACCTACTATATTTTGAAATGAAAATGTTTTATTCTAATTTATATGAGGGAAAAAAAAGTCCAAGCCCAGAATTTTGCATAAGATTGTAGCTTTTAATTTTAGTTCATGTTGCTCTTGTGTCCACAGGCTGCTCCGAACGCCTTTTTTGGGATGTGAACTTACAAATAAACTGCTATGAATGATTTTGACTGACTTTTGCACTAACCTAAACTAAATCTCCGTACGGAAAGTTCTCACGTTAACCTTGTTTTTATTTGTCGTCCTGCAGGTTGCGAGGAAGCGGCAAAATCTGGTCAAAATCAAACTGAAGCTGGGCTCTGGGGGACAGTGGCTCTCACGGACACTCAAACCTGGACTTTTAACAACAGCAAACGCCCCCAGAGGCCACTGCTCCCAGCGAAGCCACTTTGGGGACTTTCCTTTTCACGTCGCTTAGGATAAAATGTGATGCAAAAGCTTTTCTTCGACTGTGGGCGTCTGTGGTGAACTTATTTTATCTGGAAACTGTGTAGGCGCTGCAGAAAATGATGTCTATATGAGCGGAAGTAACGTGGATTTCTCAGATATTTACTTTGGTGTAGTTTGGACGGGTTTAAAGCAGCACTGTGTAACTTTTCTGTACTTCTTCTACTTCTGTTATTGCCTGGAATGTCCCGCAGTACGGCATTAAACTTCTATTTTGCGTTTTCTTTCAATTACAGGTATGTTTATTGCTCAGAAATACCTTAAAAAACACGTGATTTTACTGTGAGCGTCGTTCCACAGACTTGTAAACGACCTGGTGGTGTCTCCCGGTTGTCTCCGTGGCAACAGATATGTTTAAAACCGCACCGCGGAACATTACGGTTAAGATTGTACAGATATTACATCGTCCAATTTGTTTGTTTGTTTGTTTTGTGGCAGAAAATTTAGCTTAAAACAAAATTAAAATCTGTTGAAAAGACCTCCAAAAACAAAAGCAGCACTGTGTAACTTTTCTGTACTTCGTTATTGCCTGGAATGTCCCGCAGTACGGCATTAAACTTCTATTTTGCCTTTTCTTTCAATTACAGGTATGTTTATTGCTCCAAAATACCTTAAAAAACACGTGATTTTACTGCGAGCGTCGTTCCACAGACTTGTAAACGACCTGGTGGTGTCTCCCGATTGTCTCCATGGCAACAGATGTGTTTAAAACCGTACTGCGGAACATTACGGGCATAAGATAAGATAAGAACATAAGATTTTCCAGATATTACATAGTCCAATTTGTTTATCTGTTTGTTTTGTGGCAGAAAATTTAGCTTGAAACAAAATTAAAATCTGTTGGAAAAAACCTCCCAAAAAAATACAAATAAATAAATAAATTTAAGTCAGAACTACTCAGGATTATTTGTGTGAATTCATCTTATTTAAACTGATTTAGATCTCGCTTTTTCGCAGCGTAACTTTGATTTAAGCCGTTTTAACTTAAACACTGAGCGTAAAACCAGCCTGTGTGATATTTTCCTTCTTTCCGATGGTTTTTGGAGTTTTAATTTTGAAACTTTCCATGTTTTTTTTGTTTTTTTTCCCTTTTTGTACTTCCGTCTGTTGACACGTGTTTGAAAGCCCAACATAAATCCGATTCCCACAGCCTCATTAATGTCACTGTCGTTTCTTTTATTAACTGCACTTCAGAGCTGTGCCTCCGGGGGGGGCACCGCTAAACTTTAACTCACAGAAGGGGGCGAATCCGCGAGCAGGTCGAGCCGTTAATTAGACCGAGTCCCCAAAGAGACTAAACATGACGAGTTTGACTTTTGCTGCTCCGCACAGATTCTCATTCATATTTCATGGGGCTGTGTGACCCCAAAGCCTCGGTGTCGACGGCAGAATTTCCTGTTCAGTTTTAGCCGCCACTCTCCACCGAACACTGCACAACCTGCTCCCTACGCAGGAAAACCCGCGTTAAAGTTGAGAAGAAGTTTAATCCATGTTTAATTATTCAAATAGACGCACGTTACGCTCTTTTCTCATCGATGTTTTACTGTTTTATCACCGTTTCGCAAATACCTGGAGCTGTGTTTTGTTTTCGTTCACACACGTTTAACGCACAAACGCCGCGTATTTAGTTTTTCTCGAGGGTAAAAGGCCCCGGTCCACCTTGTGATGTCATGTGGTAATACAGGAAATGCTCCACTGTGTTTTTAAACTTTTTTTTAAAACTCCATATTCCTTCACTAGAATCATTGGGATCATTTCAGCTCAGGAACTGTCCATCTCAACTGAGCAAAAGGTCAAATAATACGTCACAATAATAAAAGGATCAGAGGATTTTGAGCTTTGGATAAATCGACAGACTAATAATAAATAGTTACTCCAACATGAATGAAACAAAACACAACAGCGGATATGTTTGTGATGAGGAAACCACATTCTAACATGGCTGAAAACTAAATTTTGTGTAATATAGGACCTATAATCTAATGTTCACTAATCAGATGTTTTTACTCTGTAGATAAAGATTTTAAAACATACTAAACAATTATTAAAATAGACACATTGTGCTGTTTTCTCTCCGATGTTATAATGTTTCCTCATCACAAACAGACCTGGAGCTGCGTTTTGTTTCATTCACACACGTTTAACACATAAACGCCACATATTTAGTTTTTCTCGAGGGTAAAAGGCCCCGGTCCACCTTGTGATGTCATGTGGTAATACAGGAAGTTCCTTCACTAGAATCATTGGGATCATTTCAGCTCAGGAACTGTCCATCTCAACTGAGCAAAAGGTAAAAGGACGTCACAATAATAAAAGGATCAGAGGATTTTGAGCTTTGGATAAATCAACAGACTAATAATAAAGAGTTACTCCAACATGAATGAAACAAAACACAACAGCGGATATGTTTGTGATGAGGAAACCACATTCTAACATGGCTGAAAACTAAATTTTGTGTAATATAGGACCTATAATCTAATGTTCACTAATTGCGTTGTAGATAAAGATTTTAAAACATACTTGAAAGCATTTTTCTTTACACTGTAGATGATTTTCTGAGACTTTCTTGACTCAAATTGGCTTCACATAGGCCGCCTGATAAAGCAATCATTTAGTTTTTCTCGCTAGAAATGAATAAAATGAACTTTTCAGTTTAAATGTCACATTTTTTCCCCTGAACTCTTGTCCGAACTCTTTCTGTGTTTCTGTGTAATCCCTCGGTCGTCCAGGTAGGATCCACAGCAAAAGAAAATACCAATTTTGTGAACTGGATAAAAGTTATAAAGAAAAGACATTTGGCAGCAGACATGCGGACGGAAAAAACAGACGGAGCGTTTCATTGTTCTTTTGTTATCGTCTCCACAAACGGAAGCTTTTACTGAACTGAACTGTCTGCTCTGTGGAATCTCAATTAAAAAGCCCCAAACTGATCACTGGCTGTTTGGGTCTCGGGCTGATGCGATTACACAGGCCTCAGCACAAAGCACGTCGGCCAACCGGCTTCGGGGAGACGAGGAAAGACGAGGAAATCGGGACCGTTGCCATAGCAATTCCAATTTCCAACCCAATGTTCCACCTCAGGACGCCCGTTGTCCCTTTGCTTTTTATGTAATACCCGGAAGACGTCCCTCCTCATGAAAAAGGACCTTTCATTCATCTGAGCAGCGTCGGATCGTTCAGACCGGCTCTACAGAAAAGGCTAGTTTGGACAGTCTCATAATAATCTGATCTCGAAAAGTCTTCAATATGGCGTCCATAAGGAAGCTGAAACCCAAACATCGCTCTTATATTTATATTTAACTCCGTCTGTGTCTGTGATCGAGCCGGGATTATTCTCCATACTCGAAAAAAACAATGTAAGTCTCGCAAAAATACATAAAAATGAAAAGATGCGGCATCGTTTCACTTTCAGTAAACATTTTAGGAGTAAATCAGATTCAGGTTATTTTATTTGACACGAATACATTAAAAAACAGTTGACATATTACAGAGAAGAAGATAAGATGGTGCACAAAGATATGACAGGGAAAAGAGATTAGAAGAACGTCAGGAGACCCTGAACTAAAACCGAACAGATCTCCACCTCAAACGGATCTGTGTTTCTAGTTTTCATTTATACAAGCAAAACTAAATCATAGACCGTATTTTTTTTTTTTAATAAGTCTATGGAGTAAATATAAACAGCTCAAAAACATGAAAGGAACACTGTGAAAACGCACCAGATCTCAATAAAATATAAATATATGTCGGATATCTGTACAAATAATGTGAAAAGGATGTCGTCTTTCTTACTTCATTTGTTTTTCACGTTGAGCTCTGATGTGTTTTCGACGCGTTCCTTTAATTTTCTTTGAGCAGTGCACTAAGGCATATCTGTGTTTATTCATGAACCTCTCGAGACCCCGCGGCTTCACACGAGGACATTACATTTTTGCCTCTCAGCGCCGCGATTTTTCATTTTTTAAAACTTTAAAACTTTTTTTTTTAAACTGCCTGTGCGTCTTGTGCTGATATCATAATATTACAGCAATTACAGTGAAAAAAAAACATGACGGGAAATCAACAAAAAAACCTCCCGAAAGAGAAAACACGGCACGGTAAAGTTTATATCAAAATTTTATGAATGAAACTAATGTATTTAAGTACAATAACGTCTCTATCTTCATACGGCATTAAAATGTGACCGATTTTAGTGATCACAGCCGACGAGCGCATCAGGAAATGTCATGTCGTCGTTCGAGGACATCGGGACATCGTGTTGTGAGGTAAATTTGGGAATATTTAAAGAATTTAAAGTTGTAAATCGCTGGACGGTTCTGCTGCCTCCGTTTTGTACCTTTTTGCACTTTTTGCACCTCCACTTTTTTTGTGACGATTCAAAACCAGAAAAAACGAAAAGTGTGGACCACCTTTTCACGCCTTTGTCTGTGTTTTTAACCTCGCTCACTGAACGCCGACCTGCTCACGGTCGACCTACGTCACATTTGGCCTGTTTAGGGCTTGAAATAAACAGCAAAAACTAGTTATTCTACTCATGAGGTCCTACGTATCCCACATAGCAAGAAGAAATCAAACATGCACAGACAAACGCTCAGGTCTCAGGAGGTTGAACATGTGTCAGCACAGATGTAAATGTGCCAGAGTTTGTCGTGCTCGATCATTTTCAACCATAGTCCCGTTAGCAGGTTGATGGCGAGACAAAAACAGAACACAGAAAACATTCAGTCCATCACACATGACAAAGACATTAAAGGTCAGTGAATATTAATAGTGAACAGATTAGTAAAATTGGCTTTTGGCTGCCCGGAAACTGGAGTGAGGGCAGAGCTTCAGGTACTCGAACTGTGTGACTCTGGGCCAGGGTCTGGTGGACGTGCTTGGACGTGGAGGCTCTAAATCGCAATTTTTGGATAAAACCTGGAGGAAACTTGGAGTTCTGCACAGAAATGACCTTGAAGACCAATGGACAAACAGAGCAGTGTTATGGAAATTCGACGTAGCTGCTCTAAAACTAATTTAATCTTATCTTTGGACTCCCCAGCGCTGGACAAGGCTCAGCCGCCCTGAGGTGCAGCAGAGAGAACCTGACCCCCTCCCATAAACCCCTCGCCGCCTCGTCCGGCCTGGTGGGCAGGTCTGTTTCTGGACACTGCTCCTGGACCATCTCCTCCTCCCTGACTCCTCCTCCTGCTGCAATGTCCTGTCATAATGTTTATATGTGTTCTTTTTGTCGTTCTTCCTCTATTTTCCTGTAGTAGTTAGTTATTATAGTTAGTATAGAGAGTTCTAAAGATCATCTGTCACTGTAGTAATCTCATAGTTTCCTGTTTCAGTTCGTAGTAAATAAAGAAGTTATGTCACAGTTAGACTCACTTGTTTAGTTCATCTTTATGTGGGATTATAATCTCTAGACTCGTCTGTTTAGTTTAGTTTGTGGGGGGCGGAGGGGAAATGTGGGATTGTTCTTTTTTAATCACTGTAAAGCGCTTTGTGTTGCATTTTTGTATGAAAAGCGCTCTATAAATAAAGTTTGATTGATTGATAAAATGAGAAGCTGCTGAAACCGCACACAGATTAAAGACACGAATCACAATCACACAACAAGACCGAGACATTTGCTGTGATGTTAAAACACAAATACAGATTAGTTATGTTCACATTTTCCACAGTTCTACTAAAACTGTAGAGCTCAGGTTCATTATTTCTGTGGGGACCAGATCCCAGGAGCGTGCGGCACGAACTGAAAAGGCCGAGTGTCCAAATGAAATCCTTCTGAATGTGGCTTTTTTTACGATATTCGGCCAAATATTCGGTGCATCCCTGGTTTTTTAAGCAATCGCAGACGGTCACCATTGCGGATGACAGGTTCTCGGCAGCCTCCTGCTTTGTTTTTGCGTGGACATAGACTCTGGTGTCGTCAGCGTGTAACATGAGGCTGCAGAGCACACATCAGGCAGATCATTGATAAATAGACTCAATAATAGAGGGCTGATATCTGAATTCAAGTCTCAAGCTCTTATATTACACAAAATGAACTGTTGGAATGTTGTTCCCTCATCAAAAACAACTTTTATTATTAGTCTGTCTACATCCAGCTCAAAATGTAGTTGTAGTTTTCAAGTTAACAGCTTCATTTTACCGTCAGTTCAGTAAAGATCGGCATTTCCAGCTCTGAAATCCTTCGAGAGCCTAAACACGTAGGATTTGTGTGTTAAAAATGTCTGAATGAACCAAAACACGACTCGGGGTGTGTCTGCGATGAGAAAACAACACGACACTATTCAGAAAATGGCGTGATCTTTCCATTCATTATCCTCCTGCAGACGTGTTTTCACCTGGCCTAAAGTAACAGAGAGTGGAGGAGACAAAGTTCAGATTTACAGCGTCTCCTCTTAACACTCCCCTGTTTCTTCTTTATCGCCTCTATAAATAGTGTGTTAATTTCAGGCCGTGTGATTCAGCGTCAGGAGTTTGCAGGTTTTCTTTCTCCGGAGGAAGCTGTGAAATCCAGCAGCTGTTTGGGGCGACTGTGTTACTTAGTGAGTGATTCATGTGGGGCTGACGTGAGCCGAGGACGAGCGCAATAGAGACGCCCAAGATAAAAGTGAGTGCGATTTAGGCTTCGGGCTTTAGTTCGCTTCACTTCCATGTGTTCCTGCTTCATACCCAGTCAAAAGTGCCTGTTATTAATGCCCATAATGTAATAATGGCCGATAATGTAATAACTGCCTATAACGTAATCATTTTTAATGTAATAAAACCAATAATGTAATAACTTACCAGTAATGTAAGAAAACGTAAGAAAACGTAAGAAAACGTAAGAAAATGTCTGAAACAATCATGTAATAACCTGATGCTAATAATGGAGTAACATATTACATTAGTTAGTTATCACATTATTGGTCGTAGAGGATCGAGAACCATCAAGAAACTAAACGATGACTTTGAAAATGTGGACATAGTCAAAAACTATTGAATCGAATAATTTATTTCAACTTTGTAAATAGTAAATATTTTAACCCCTGGACAGGGTTTTAGAGTTTTTTGGGGGGGTTTTGTTTTTGTTTTTTGTTTTTTTGTTTTTACATTTATTTGTATATTATAGTTTTACCTATTGAGAGATATTGTTAATAAAGTATATTTTATATTTATTTATCACATTATTGGTTAGTTATTACATTATTGGTTAGTTTAATAAAAAAAAGTCTTTAAAATGAAATAACTGCAACCACTAATGTAATAATTTCTTCTATATCACTTAATCAAAGATTTATGTATTAAATTAAAAGTGTCGCTCTACATTCGAATGTGTTGTTACTATTTTCTCTTTCAAGGAGCTGTTCAAGGAACTGGTCACAGACACTGAGGAATCAGGAGAAGTTTAAATCCTTTTATCACTGACAGCAGTAATCCAGCCTGAATCTTCCCTTTCCCATAGAAACTGCCGCCCTCAGCTTATGTTTTGTTGTCATTCTGTGTATATTCTGTGTTCTGACCTTCATCTGTCTGATCTGTGCAGCTGCTGACCTCTTGTCCTCTGCTCTGCAGTATTTCATACATGATCCAGTAGCAGCTTTGGCCACACACTCACCTGCTGCTCCTTTAATCCTTTAACATTTATTCACTGAATTTAAAGTGTCGCACTTTGAGATATATTCTTACTTTTGTCTCTTTCACATCCATCTATCCATCTTCTTCCGCTTATCCGGGGCCGGGTCGCGGGGGCAGCAGTCTAAGCAGGGGCTCCCAAGCTTCCTCCTCCCCAGCCACTTCCACCAGCTCCTCTGGACTCTTCCAAAGAGCTGCTTAAATACCTGATCACTCACACAATGGACTTACACTTTCTCTTAGTGTGTTTCTACACTTTCTACTGTTATACCTGCACATTTATATAATTCTGCCTCACTTGTGGTGGGGAGGCTCACGATTTTACACTATTCTACATAATAACAAGACTGACATGATTCGATTTTAAGATTTAGATTTTATTTGCACATATAGAACATTTCAAAAAGGTAGAAACAACAAGAGCAAAGAATGAGAGTGCAGGAGGAAATGAGAAGAGCGTTTTATAAGTTCACCTCCTCTGTAAACATATGAACAGGTGACTGGACTCATATTAAATATCATTTCAGATCAGTGTTTGTTTTAATCGTCTTTTAAAATAATCCAGTGAGGAAATCGTTTTGAGGGTCTGGGCTGGATTATTCCAGAGGTTCGGCCTCTAAACTTGAGTGTTTTTTGATTTGTGGATGTTCTGCACGAGGGAAGATAAACGTGTCTGCAGTGTCTCGTAGTAAAAGTGTGAACATCTGAACAGCGCATAAAAATGTGCCAGAAGATCAGGGTAAAACATCTGACAAATGCACAAAGTTACACATGAACAGACAAATACAACACATGTTTACGGGAAATATTGTCAGAATATTGTATTTTCTGGACAGAGGAGCAGATGAGGACGAGCTACTTCAGGCCTCTCCAAACTATGGTCCTCAGATCAATAGTTTTGGCCCTCAGGCTTCCAGGTGAATTGGCCCAAACGACCGGAAATTGTACTTTTTACTGCATGTTTTATAAATCTACTTTGATCAAGCGAAAGTAGTTTGTCCTTTTGAGGGTCTGAGCCTGAACAGAGGTCTGGAGGGTCATTCAAACCTGTTATAAAAGCACAGATTTGAGTTACTCACTGTTTTGACCCTCAGTCTGTGGCCCTCGATCGGCCTCACGCTGCTCTGTGCTTTAATACGTGGCCCTGGATGAAAAAAGTCTGGACGCCCCTGATTTAGGTGAATCATTCATAATTGTTAAGAATTTCTTTTGTATGAATAAAATTTAGTTGATACGTCTCACATGTAGAAGCCCGAACCATGTTATATACTGATGATTTGAAGGCGCTGAGAGACGTGGGTATGAAAGAGGATTCAGAATGGTCACGATGCTCCGGTCATTACAAAGACATTTCCTTTGTATGTTTGTATTTCTGAACTATAACATCCACCTGCCCGGGGACGACAGGTGGAAATGAGCTCTGACGCTACAGCCTGGTACAAGCATCTGTCCTGCTGAGGGTAATGTGACTGTGCACTGTCCCTGTGGCATTAGACAAATAAACTGAACTATTACACACGGCAAAAAAAGAAAAAAAATACTAATTTTAAGGTAAAATGCCCTATTTTAAGTGAGATTTTCTGCCAGTGCAGTGAGGAATTTTCACCTACCAAGTTTTCTTAAAACAAGACGAAATACGAATCTTGTTCTAAACAGAAAACACGAGTTTCAAGTATTTATGGCAAGATTTTTCACCTTATTGGTTTGAGAAGAAGTTAAAGAGGCTTAACCTGGACTGAGTTAATATAAAAAGTGCTTAGAATAAATTGTAATATGTAGATAAAATAAATCAGGATGGAATATCTAAAAAAATCTCATTTTATTAAGCAAAAAAATTTATCTTTTAAGATGAATCTGCTTAATTCAAGTCAGTTTAACTCTGCTAGAAAATCCTTTTTTGTAGTGCAGTAATGATGTCAGGATTAAACTATAATCTAATGTCATCATGAAACATTTATACTGGAGCCAACTTTAGTCAAAATACCAATGGCTTTCATTATTTTTCTGCAAACATGTTGGGAATGATGTTTCCAGTTTGGTTTTTGATCAATAATCACTCGTAAAAACGGTGAATTGTGACACCATGAACAGACAGCGCCACATCTTGACTATTTGTACTGAAAATCCTAAAATTTGTCCTTTGTACATTTAGAGAGAGTCAGAAAAGAGTCCGATAATTCCTCTCTTGCTTCTCGTATCAGACCGGTTAGATTCAGATGAGACAGAAGGCAGGTGTCCTCTGCAAACATGAGGAGAAACACTTTTTTTTACAAACATTTTTCAGGTGATTAATATAAATGATGAATAATAAAGGTCCTAAAGTGGAGCCCTGCGGGACACATAGATTATTTTACCTCTATATGATCTTTGGTTGTTAGACAAATTGTTCTTGTACCCAAAAACTTGCATTCTTCCTGGGAGCTTGCCTTTCCACAGATCTGACACTGTGCTTTAGCTCTATGTTCTGCTGTCTGCGCATAGAAAAATAAGAATCTGTGACTGACTCCACCAGAAGAGTTACACGCTGCACCTTTAAAGTACATTTAACAGATTTTCATGTGTTCATCCATCCATCTTCTTCCGCTTATCCGGGGCCGGGTCGCGGGGGCAGCAGTCTAAGCAGGGGCTCCCAAGCTTCCCTCTCCCCAGCCACTTCCTCCAGCTCCTCCGGACGGACCCCGAGGCGTTCCCAGGCCAGCCGAGAGACATAGTCCCTCCAGCGTGTCCTGGGTCTTCCCCGGGGCCTCCTACCGGTGGGACATGCCCGGAACACCTCCCGAGGGAGGCGTCCAGGAGGCATCCGGACCAGATGCCCGAGCCACCTCAGCTGGCTCCTCTCGACGTGGAGGAGCAGCGACTCTACTCCGAGCTCCTCCCGTGTGACCGTGTTCATGTGTTCATATTAATAATTACTTGTAAAATAATATTAACACTTGAGATATTTATTAAGTGGAAGAAAAAGTCTAAACTTCACTTCCTCAGATCGTTTATTGTAATTGAAACTTTTGCAGCACAAACGACTGACAGTTTTTGTGAAGGTTTGAGTTTGACGGGCGACTTCATGGAGGTTTATTTAATGACTGATAAATATATAAGATTATTATCTGTCCAGGGACAACAGATGAAAAACGGCCTTTTCTGGTGCATTTACAGCTGTTCATGAATGTGCCCCGTCCCTGTCAAAGAAACCAATGAAGAAAATGAAGCTTATTTCAAGAAAATGTTTCTTTTTCTTATGTCATTTTTTCTATCTCTAAACTAGTGAGAATGTGCACAAAACAAGTGTTAAGACGGAGTTTAAGACGTTGTTTTATGGATGTAAATTAAACAATCTTGGAGGTTTTTGGGTTTTTTTTTTGTTTTTGTTTTTGTTTTTTTGTTTTTACTTTTTTTGTATATTATAGTTTTATCTATTGAGAGATATTGTTAATAAAGTATATTTTTATTTAAACAATCTTGGACTGAAATTGTCCAGTGTCTCTGAACCTTCTGTTTGTAAAATGGAAAAATTAAAAGATTTAAACGTTTTAGGAAAGTGCTACGTTTGTCAATTTGATGGTAATTAGTATTAAAATAAGGAAATAAAGACTTTCATTAAGATTCATGAACTAAAATCAAGAATAAAACGGTCGGTAACAGCTTTATATTCTAGTTTTGAGAGATTTTCTTAATTATTCTTAATTTATTCTCAGAATTAGTGTTTTATGCTTTATTTTAGATCACTTCAAACTTAGATTGTTGCTTTGAATAAGTGATTTTATTTTGAGATTTATGAAGGCCTACGTATATTTTCTTATTTTAAAATTTCTTGAGTAAATTTCACTTAAACTGCAAAATCTAGTCAAACTAAAATGACTTGGATTAAGAAAGTTTGACCAGGATTTGAGTAAATTTCACTTGACAAGTAAAATTATCTGTCAGTGCAGTAAGATTTTTGTACTTAAAATATGAAAATACATTTTGCTACACTTAAAATAAGAAAAAACAACTTTTTGCACTTAAAATAAGAAATAAAATTAAATGTTGTTTGAATTAAGAGAAAAACACTTATTCACTCGCAGATAATTTCACTCATATAAAGTAAAATGTTCTTAATTTAACTCATTTTAACTTCTAGATATAGTTTTTTCCCCAGTTTACTGCACTGGCCGATCATTTCACTTGTTTCTAGAGCATTTTAACTTAAAACAAGTGTATTTTTCTAGTTTTAAGAAGGGGTATTTTTGCAATGTGCCAGGAATGTTCCACAATAGGGCATTAAACTTATCTATCTCCATGGAGACAAGTAGGCAGGACAGTACTCGACCCTGTGACAGGTCAGATCTGTGTAAGAATACATGTTTTTCAAGGTATTTCTTCAGCCATAAAAACACTCAGAACTGAATAAATGTAATAAATCTCCACGGAGACAAACAGGCGACGCTCCCTCGGGCAGAAAAGTTCCGTAATGCCCCTTTAACTTGCTGCTCTCCTCTTGTTTGTTTACACATGGTTCTTGAAATGCTGCAGAGCCTGGCAGGGACGTGTCTCATAGACGCTCATTAAAAGCTCCAATTGGACGACGGCCCGATCAATTAGTTTGATTGATCAGTAAAAATTGCCCACAGGAGATGAAAACACGAGCGCTGCAGAAGAGAAGCTCCTGGCAGCGCCGCACGACACGAGCCGGAGCCGCTTTTCCCGGGGCTGGATTTTTATTATAAATAAAATGTATGAGGAGCAGAGAGTTCGTGCTCAGTTTGTTTCTAATGTTACAGAAGCGACAGCGACGAGATGTATGCTGCGGCGCCTTTCAGAGCAAAGATCAGAGCAGGACTAAACCAGGACTAAACCAGGACTAAACCAGGACTAAACCAGGACTAAACCAGAACTAAACCAGGTCTAAACCAGGACTAAACCAGGACTAAACCAGGACTAAACCAGGACTAAACCAGGACTAAAACAGGACTAAAACAGGTCTAAACCAGGACTAAACCAGGATCAAACACCTGTGTGAAGTCGCCCTCATCAAACTCAAACCTACACAAAAACTATGTCAGTCGTTTGTGCTGCAAAAAGTTTCGTTTGTGCTGTGATGGAAATTTCTTGTCGAGCTAAAGAATGTATTGTTCGGGTTTAGAGAACTAAAGTGTTCGTGGTCACAGGCAGTGGTGTGATCGGCTCTGGGCCTCTTCAAGCGAGGGCAGATGCTTGAGAAATGATTTAACAACAACTCTAATAAATGTAAATATGATTTATTTTACAGAGAAGAGAGTCAGACAATTAACAGACAATTAGAGTTTGGATCTTCTTAAAAGCCCAATGCAAGAAAGACCCAGAAGAACATTTATAGTTCCTATAAGGACATCTCACTCTTGACCATGTGGATTAGCAGAAAAAACAGACTTTGCACAGGACAATTCTCCATGGACGACCTGCCGATGATCGACTGACACCATCGTCCCATTTGCCAGATGACTTTGGAATGCAGGGCCCCTTCATGTTTATACTAAAACCCCAAAGATAAAAGATCCACACTAGTGAGACACACTTTAAAGTAACAGTATATAAAGTATGATACAGTAGTATAACAGATAATACAGAGTCTGAGAGCAACGTCTCCAAACTGTCCAAGAGCAGTTTGGTGATGAGCAAAGCCTTTTCCAGCACAAAGGAGCATCTCACCATAAAGCAAACAGAATAACTAACAGGGAACAAAACATAAAGATTTTAGGTCCATCGCCAGAAACTCCCCAGATCTTAATCCCACTGAGAAGCTGTGGTCAATCCTCAAGAGGCGGTGGACAAAAAAACCCCACAAATTTGGACAAACTCAAAGCGTTGATGATGTAAGAACGGACGGCCTCAGTCAGGATTTGGTCGCAAAGGTCTTGAAAAAGAAGATCAACACTGCAGATATTGACTTGTTGCATGAACTCAGTGTAATTATCAATAAAAGCTTTTGATATTTATGAAATGCTTGTAATGATATTTCAGTAAACCATAAAAACATGTGAGAAAACACCTAAAAACAGTGAAGCAGCAGCAGAACCTGTGAAAATGTAATATTTGTGTCATTCTCAAAACTTTTGGCCAGGACTGTACTCTGATTACAATATTTCAAAAGGAGTTTATATTTCTGATTACTATGAACATTACTTGAAAAAGCAGCTTGAAAAACAGCTCAGGAAGCAACGTGTAACTATAAGTTTCTGTTCCAGAGCCTCATTTCAAGCAGAGGAGACACCACAGGCCTCTATAAACCAGCATTTGTTGTTTTTGTTCACTTCTGACCTGTGTCTGACACCAGGAGATCACATCCTGCGCCACCGCTTTTTCTTCTGGACTGTTTACGACACCTTTCTCTGGGCTACACAATGTTTGTCAGAGAAAAGTAACTAAGGCCCCGTCCACACTAGTACAGATTCGGGTCGTTTTCGTTGCAGACGCAGAGTTCGTCCGCACTAATCCGACGGAAAACGGCTCCAGAGACGGAGCGATCCGGTGCCGGCAGCTCCCACGGATTCATCTGATCCGGCGCCCTGTGGACGAGTGAAAATGCCGATACGCTGATGTAGTTTCTGCCCTTATTGGTCCGTGAATGTATCATGGACATCACTACGTCACTGTCACTGTTTCTGTGCAATAACCTGCTCCTCAACCCACGTGCAATACAATTATGTGCAATATGTTACTCATCCGTGAAATACTCTACCCACACCTTATTTAATCCTACCTGCACCTTGTATATTATATTCTATTACGATTTTATTATATCTGTATTTTATTATTTTTATTATATTTTTTACTATAGTGTTTACTTATTTCCCTTGTATTTGCAAACACTTTTTTAACAGTACTGTTTATTGCAGCTGTTAGTACTTGAATATCCTACGAGTCAAACGGTTCTTCTCATCCGGAGCCTTTCATCGCTCTGTAAACCTTCTGTTAAACCTGCATATGACAAATAAACAATCTTGAATCTTGACCGCGTCACTGTGACTTGCGTCTTCCTGATTCGTTGCGTTCGTGACATTGGTCATGTGACGCTACTGCGGGAATCCAGCGTTACGTTCGGTAACAGCTGAACCTCCACGAAAAGACTGTTTTAGAGTTTCTAGAGCAAGTAACTCTAATCGACACTTGTAACTCCAGGTCTTGTTCTCAGTGAGGGGAGGATGGAGCGTGAGGTCGACAGGTGGATCGGTGCAGCGTTGGCAGTGATGCAGTCGCTGTATCGGTCGTTGTGGTGAAGAGGAGCTGAGCCCAAAGGCAAAGCTCTGGATTTACCTCAGTCACGTTCCTCCCCTCACCTGTGGTCCTGAGCTCTGGGGAACAACCGAAAGAACCAGATCGAGGACACAAGCGAAGAAATGAGTTTCCTCCGCAGAGTGGCCTGGCGCTCCCTTAGAGAGAGGGGGAGGAGCTCGGAGTAGAGTCACTGTTCCTCCACGTCAAGAGGTCCAGCTGAGGGGAGGGCGAAGGAGGCCCCAGGGAAGACCCAGGACACGCTGGAGGGACGATGTCTCTGGGCCTGGGAACACCTCAGGGTCCAGGAGGAGCTTCAGTCACATGACCCTGTGCTGTATTTTTGCACCTCTGTCAGTCTGCCCCAGGGCAACTGTGGCTACAACAGTAGTTTACCACCACCGGGTCTGGAGTGAATGAAGAATGCTGTAAAATGCTGTGTAAAGCGCTTTGGGGACATGTGTCTGTGTAAAGCACTTTGGGGACATGTGTCTGTGTAAAGCACTTTGGGGACATGTGTCTGTGTAAAGCACTTTGGGGACATGTGTCTGTGTAAAGCACTTTGGGGACATGTGTCTGTGTAAAGCACTTTGGGGACATGTGTCTGTGTAAAGCACTTTGGAGACGTGTGTCTGCGTAAAGCACTTTGGGGACATGTGTCTGTGTAAAGCACTTTGGGGACATGTGCCTGTGTAAAGCGCTATATAAATAAACCTTACCTTACCTGTCTGTTTTACACTGATCGTCACCTGCACTGTTATATTCCTGTAAATTTGTACATTTTTATGTTACATTATAGAGTTTATTGTTTTCTACTTTATGTTATTCTGCTTTATTTGTTGCATGTTTAGTGTTTGTCTACGTTTCGCTCCAAGTACCGCAGCAATTTCCTGATGTTGTGACCCTGTTCACTCATACGGCAATAAAAACCTTTCTGATTCTGCTTCTGAAGTGTCTGGGGTGAGGGAAGTCTGGGAGTCCCTGCTTAGACTGATGGCCCCGGAAAATTGGGAGAAAATGGGTGGATGGATAATTACAATTACTGCATCACTAAAATGTTTTCTGATGACAGTAAAACCATGACTTTAACGGCCCAAACGAACTGGGACTAATCTCAGAACTAAACCTGGACTAGACCAGGACCAAACCAGCACTAAAACAGGACCAAGCGAGAAATACCCTCATGTTAAATCCTCCTGGCGTAGTCCTGATCTTGGTTTAGTCTCGGTTTAGTCCTAAAGGTGCATTGTGTCGTCTTTTTAAGCCCACATTTGTGTGTTTCAGAAGTCAATGCCGTACGGCGCAGGTTTGCTTTTCAATGCACGGAGAGAAACAAACCTCAGGAAACAGGACGGCTATTAAAATGCACAGTGTACGCTTTATCCTACCCATAAAGCATCGCTCCGATATCGCACAGCTCGCAGGGGAATCCGTCCAATCCGACACAGAGGCATGAAAAACACACAGACAAACGCGGGGCTAAAACGCTAGAGCCTTTATTGGAGCTTCATGGTACAGGAAAACCACAAATCTACACTGATGCTACTCAACATCACAAGACTGGATGATTGTACGGGCTACAGGAGGCACCAGGACTATGCCTATCAAATCTGTGGATAGGATCACATTTCAAAGCTGTTTAGAAAAAAGACACACTCTGGAGAAAGCAGAAAATAGCATTAGGACATTAGCCTGGTTCGTTAGAATGACTCTCAGGGGTTTATACAGAGAAATTAGCCGTTTTTTCGCTAATATGTGTTTGTATAAATGTAAACAGATCAGGAAAAAATGTAAATATTCAACTCAAATACACACAGCAACATCTTCCACTGAAATATTGTGATATAAAATGAATTTGTTCACGGTTTTGCCTTGAGTATTCCACAGTTTGGACTTGATAATCACAACAGAGACGGGTTAATGGTCGGATCTATGGAGAAGCGAGCCTGCACATGGTCAGAATTCATGTACAGCTCTGGAAAACAATAAAACACCACTGTAAAATGATCAGTTTCGCTGATTTTACTACGAGCTGTGTGAATTTCTCCCAAATTCCAAATAAAAATATTGTAATTTAGAGCGTTTATCTGCAGAAAATGACAAATGGTCAAAATAACAAAAGATTAAATGTCTTCAGACCTCAAATAATGCGAAGAAAACAGGATCATATCATTTTAAAACAACACAACACTAATGTTTTAACTTAGGAAGAGTTCAGAAATCAATATTTGGAGGATAAAATCTGAAAAAAAATGCAGTGGTCTCTTTTTTTTTTTTCCAGAGCTGTATTTTTGAGCTATAAAACCCACGTAATTGAACATATGCAAGGGAGATTCATGTTTAATGCCCTACTGTGGAACACTCCAGGTAAAGAAAACAGCATTTCCAAGGAGACAAGCAAGTGGAAGCCAAAATTTAACCAACGCCCACCAGACTGTAGTTTTCTTTAGCATTCAGAGTTTTCAGTGTGATAAAAAAAAAGGACACTGTTGCTGTAGAAATGATCGCTCTTTAAATAACAATAAATCTTAAGACTGAAACTCATAAATATTAGAAAACGATGAGAGGGAAGTTCTGACCAACCAGGCTGCAGGACACGGCTCACTGATAAAACACAGTAAAATGACGGATATAACAGGTTTGGTTACTGTTACATGCAGAAGTGGAGGAAACATGTCGCTCCTGGATGCTACTTTCCCTTTGGCGCACACACACACACACACACACACACACACACACACACACACACACACACCCACATAGACACACACACACACACACACACACACACACACACCCACATAGACACACACACACACTCTTAGGTACAGAAAGTTCGTATGATGTTATCTTAGGGTGACCACCACAAATTTCTGTAAAAGTGGAATAAGTTGAGAGTTTTGTCGGACTTGGAGGGATGAATAAGCTCGATTCACACAGAAGATGACGTTTGGAAACATGCGGATGAAGATTTCTGGTGTAGTTACCGACAGTGGTGTAGAGGGGATTTTTTTAAAAAGTGTAACTCCGGCACGTTTGAAGCTATAGTCCGTTGCTAGATCAGGTTGAATTCTGTCAGAAGCCAAAAAACGGCACAGATCAGTGTTTCCTCGGTGGAGATCTCACTGTGGCAGTGAGTCTGTCAAGGCAACAAACTAGTGTAGTGATGGGGGCAAGTTCTGAACTTCCACGTAAAACACCAATTTGCTTCACACTGAAGAAGCTTAACACCACTTTAACCCATCTGACAACAGCCACGAGTCTAACAAACAAAACGCTCTGCCTGGTTCACTCATTAGTGTCTGGAAATGTTAGAAAACAACTTTATAATCAGCCTTACACTTCCCTCTGTTGATTTCCCACTGTACAGGCCAAAGCCCAAAAGACTCGATTGCTGATGTCGTTTCTAATCCCATTTATTTACGAGTGAATTATATTTTTGAAAACACTAAAAAAAGACATTCCCGAACCATTTTCTTACAACAACTTTCAGTTTCTCTTCTTCTTCACCGTCAGTAGTTGATCCTCACTTGCTACTGGAGAGTCTCTTCCTGCAACAATGAACTCACTTGTGATTTCAGAGCGAGAGTTCAGCTCGGGGTCAGAAGGATCGACTGCATAAGCTAGAATAGCCCATGTCTATTCATGTTGTTACAGGCTCTGCAATACTGTGCTGATGATTTAAATACTTACGAAATACAACAGCATTTATCAAAAAATATAATTCACTCAAATAAATGGGATTAGAAGTGACATCGGCGATCGAGTCTTTTGGACTTTCACATGTGCAGTGGGAAATCAACAAGCTAATGCTAAGGCTGCTTATAAAGTTGTTTTCTAACGTTTCCAGACACTAATGAGTGAACCAGGCAGAGCGTTTTGTTTGTTAGACTCGTGGCTGTTGTAAGATGGGTTAAAGTGGTGTTAAGCTTCTTCAGTGTGAAGCAAACTGGTGTTTTACGTGGAAGTTCAGAACTTGCCCCCATCACTACACTAGTTTGTTGCCTTGACAGACTCACTGCCACAGTGAGATCTCCACCGAGGAAACACTGATCTGTGCCGTTTTTTGGCCTCTGACAGAATTCCACCACCTCTAGCACAGTGCACCCGTTTACCGCGCTCACTACACCGCTGGTCACCGACTCTGGACATGTGATAAAACCGTGGATTCAGCAGCAGCGTCTTCACAACCTGCCAAAGCTTTTCCATCCTCCATGTCACTTACAGAGAGCTGGTCATAACTGTTGATCTGCTCAACATAACGTAACGCTACAGTGACGTCTTTTTTTTTTTAATTAGACAAATTATAACACAGAAATTATTAGGCAATTTATATAGGAAAAATAAAGAATACAGTGATATCTAGATGAGGAAAACTGGGCCATTTTCTCAGTTTTCCCAAGTTTCGTCAGAGTTACCATCACCAACAAAGTCGAAATGAAGTCGTCATCCACATGCTTCCGAACGTCTTGCGGTTTTGTGATGTAGTTTTGTGACAAATATATCCCGTTTGAACGGTTTATGTTTTTGAATATATTGACTATTTTGCATGTGACAGTTCTGATCTTATTCGCGCTACAGTAACATTTCTCCGATAAGCAAACCAGGACACTTGAAGCTTTAGGTAAGGCAGAGGCATTTCACATTACACGTTTTATTCCATTTAAAGGTACGGTGAGCAACTTTTTCTGGTTGTTTGTCCAGCACATCCTCATTTCCAGGGAGATGTTATTGCTTTGCCTGGAAGGTTCCGTGTTATAGCCTTAGAGTCCGTGTCGCATTTGTGCTTTTGTATTTCTATTAAGAAGGAAAAACAATAAAATGGGGAAAGTTTGTTGTTTCATTTTAGTGTCAAACAAAATATAGATTTCAACCTTGATTTCCTGTATTCAATTTAAAGTTTATTTCAGATAAAACCAAACCAGTCTTGGTGCCTATTTCAATTCTGATATTTTATTCTCTCTGGTTTATTTGTTCTGAAAGTTCTGCTGCTGGAAGGACTCACCTGAAAAATCGTTGCAGTTTTGTAGAGAAACATGTCGTCTTCTTTTAGAGCGACGTATTTACTTTCATGTCTTAGAAAGTAATTGTTAAACTCCACGAGGAGAAACAGGAAACGGCGATAAACTCTCCTTTTTTCAGTCGACTCCACAGAACTATAATAAAAATAGTTTTTATTATAGATTCATGGTGACACTGAATTCACAGGCAGCATAAGATAAACCAGAGAGAATAAAATATCAGAATGGATAATAAACTTTAAATTAAATATTGGAAATCGAAGTCAAAAACTGATTTTGGTTTGTTTGACACTAAAACAGAATAATGAAATAACAAACTGTTTTCCCTTTTTATTATTTTTCTTAATTGAAATCCAAAAGAAGGCGGCACGGTGGCTGAGTGGCAACACTCAGGCCTCACAGCAAGAAGGTTGCGGGTTCAATCCCCGGGTTGCCCGGGCCTTTCTGTGTGGAGTTTGCATGTTCTCCCCGTGTCTGGATGGGTTTCCTCCGGGTACTCCGGTTTCCCCCATCAACCCAAAACATGCAGCACCCCTATGAACTAACATCAAGGACCATGTTGTCCACCCTCCTGTGGGCTCACCACCTGCAGAGGGGTTCATAGGGGGGGTCAGGTGCTATGAGTATTGGGCAGCAAACTGCCCCCGCGACCCAGCCGGATTAAGCGGGAGAAGATGGATGGATGGATGGAAATCCAAAAGAACGAACGGTACACAGACCCATTAGTATCATCTAAAGGCCGCTACACACTACAGGATTTTTCGGTCGTAAACGATTTTTAAAAAGTTATGAGACTAAAAATCTGCGATCACAAAGATGCAGCAGGATCTGTGTGTGGACCACAGGATATAAAGCTGTGAGGCTGTGATGGCGTCAACTGTTTCCTGTCCTGACGCTGTTTAAAGATCACTGAAATGTGGAGCAATACTTCAGATACAGGATTTTTAAAGCAGAAAAGAGGAGATAAAGTCCACAGGAAGTAGAGTCACTGTCGCTGATCTGCAGCTTTAGGCTCTGTGGACGTAAACAAACACATGTGAGGAACAACTTTCACCTTTTTACTTTCAAAAAACGCTTCAAACTGGATTAACAGCGCGGTTTTGTGGACTGGAGTCATTATTTGCAGAGGACAATTTCTATGGATAATGTGGATCAGACGCTGCACTTTAAATGTTCCACTTTACATTAGGTGAGGAATAAAGTCTTTATTTTCGCTCTATCCTGAGTTTGTTTGTTGCGTCTCTGTGTCCGTCGCTCCTCTGCCCCTGACTCTGTTTTATCGTCTGTTTCCGTCGCGTTGTTGATGTTCGGTGGTTCTGATCTGACACTGACTCCACACATGAGGAGCAGCGGCTTCAGAATCGCACACGGAGACAAAAAGTCGGGTCACGTCTCCCTGAACTCGGGGAGAAGAAATCGCAGCCAAAAATCGGGCAAATTCTCCTGTCGTGTGCGGCGACCTTAACAAACATGCAACACCACAGAGTTCAGGGTATTTTTGGCAATAAAAACACCTGTATAAACACATAAATGCCTAATAGACACGTTTAAGACCTTCCAGGCACAACAGTAACACCTCAAAGGAAACAAGGAGGTATTGGACCCCACACCAGAACAGCTACAAGTGCATCTTTAATAAAAACGCAGGACAAACTCTATATTTATGGGGCAAAAGTCTGCGCAGGATGGTCACCCTAACTCCGCTTTTACACATTTTAATAAGTCAGTACAGACCTGTATTTGTCCACCCCTGGTTCCAGAAGTAAATTTCCTATTCATTCTTTTCCATAAACTTTCCAGAAACAAAATCATACCAAAAGCGTTAAAGTTTCCTCAGTTTCAATCAACTATGTGGTATCTAATGACGAAAAGATTTAGATTTTGTATTGTGTTTAAAATATGTTCTGGAAACGTTATAAACCGTAAAGTTATTAAAACATTTCCCCAAACGCGGCTTTTTAAATCTGCTTTTTGGACATGAAACAATCGCGTTATGCACATTTGTTAGCATATACCTCGTTAATTAATATAAAACTTTTTGAAAATATATACGGAAATTTGACTTCCAGACGTCAAAGTGAACGGGACTGTTGAGTTTCCATTTCCACTGCACATGAATTCGTCTCTGCACTCCTCTTTTAACTTAAACCTTTGGCAAACAATCAATAAAGCAACGATTTTCTTGTGAGTCCCTCCAGTGTGGTGAAAGTCCACTCCGGGTTTTGCGGGGCCCACTCTGAACACGGCCAGATAATTAACAGAACAAACGACGAGGAAAAGTAAAACTAAACAGATCTGGTACAGGCTGCGGTGGAGTGTTTGCACGGGAGGCGCCCGGAGCAGAGAATAAACAGCGATTTCTGGAGCGTGACGTGTTAAACTCATTGGCTTTTGGCTATGGCTGAATCTGCCCCGCTCACAAATGCTAAGAACTGCTCCAAACCAACTAATCCACGGGAGCGATACACGAGACACTTGCATTATCGAACACTGGAGTTAGCCTGGTTTAAACAGCGCTCAGACAATACACCAGGACCGGGACTAAACCAGGACTAAACCAGGACTAAAACAGAAGTGTGAAAAGAAAACCCTTCCTAGTTCCGTTTTTGGAGCTGTTTCATTTCTGGTGTAATCCTATATTGGTTCAGTTTGGGGTCTAGTCCTGGTCTAGTCCTGGTTTAGTCCTGGTTTAGTCTTGGGCTGGTTTCACACTTGCAAACTGCACATGATAAATCAAAACTGTGACTAAACCCAGAACTAAACCTGGACTAAACTGGGACTAAACTTGGACAAGAACAGGACCAAACAAAGTCCACATCAGGACTAAACCAGGATGAGACTTGTGTATGGATTTTTCCTCCTGGTCTAGTCTTGGGACCTGTTTAAGACCTGGTGTGGTCTAGTCCAACTTGGGTTTAGTCTATGGTTTAGTCCTGGTTTAGACCTAGTTTAGTCCTGGTTTAGTCTTGGGCTGTTTTCACACTTGCACACACCACATGATAATGCAAAACTGGGACTAAACCCAGAACTAAACCTGGACTAGACCAGAACTAAACTTGGACTAGAACAGGACCAAACGTTACCTGTTACCTACATCAGGACTAAACCAGGATGAAACCAGAACCAAACCAGGACCAAGTTTGACTGGACTTTTCCTCCTAGACCGAAACTAAACTTGACTAGAACAGGACCAAACCAAGTCCACATCAGGACTAAACTGAGACTAATCAGAATCAGAATCAGAATTAGTTTTTTTCTTCTTAAATCAGCACCAAATCAGGATTAAGTGTAAATGGAATTTTCCTTCTGGTGTAGTCTTGGGACCTGTTTAAGACCTGATATAGTCTAGTCCTGGTTTAGTCCTGGTTTAGTCTTGGTGTAGTCTGTTTTCACACTTGCACACTGCACACACCACATGATAATGCAAAACTGGGACTAAACCCAGAACTAAACCTGGACTAAACTGGGACTAAACTTGGACAAGAACAGGACCAAACCAAGTCCACATCAGGACTAAACTGAGACTAATCAGAATCAGAATCAGAATTTTTTCTTCTTAAATCAGCACCAAATCAGGATTAAGTGTAAATGGAATTTTCCTTCTGGTGTAGTCTTGGGACCTGTGTAAGACCTGATATAGTCTAGTCCTGGTTTAGGCCTAGTCTTGGTGTAGTCGGTTTTCACACTTGCACACACCAAATGACAATTAAAAACTGGAGTTAAACCTAAAACTAAACCTGGACTAAAGTGGGTCTAAATTTTGACTAGAGCAGGACCAAACCAAGTCCACATCAGGACTAAACCAGGATGAAATCAGTACCAAACCAGGACCAAGTGTGACTGGACTTTTCTTCCTGGTCAAGTTTCAGGACCTGTGTAAGACCTGGTGTAGTCTAGTCCAACTTGGGTTTAGTCTATGGTCTAGTCCTGGTTTAGACCTAGTTTAGTCTTGGTATAGTCTGTTTTCACACTTGCACACTAAACCTGAACTAAACTGGGACTAAACTTGAACTAGAACAGGACCAAACCAAGTCTACATCAGGTCTAAACTGAGACTAAACCAGAACTAAACCAGTACTAAACCAGGAAAGTGTGAATGAACCTTTAAGTATAATCTTCCTGAAATGGTCTTGGGACTTTATAAAGACCTGATGTAGTCATATATGGATTTGGTTTATGGTCTAGTCCTGGTTTAGTCCTGGTTTAGTCCTGGTTTTAGTCTTGGTGTGGTCTGTTTTATGGAAGTGTCTTTGTTTTGGTTTGGTTTGTACGAAGAATCGACCCTGCTCAGAAAACCCGCCATAATCCACATGAGCCAAATACATACACCATTTGCATTATCGAACATCCTGGTCCAGACAGAGCTTAGACTTATATTTAGGGTCTATTTACAGCACAGCACAATTGGGACTAAACCTGGACTTAGACCAAGACTAGAACAAGACTAAACGGTCTCAAACCAGGACAAGAATAAAAAGGTGATTCAATTTTTCCCATGTTTTTTGTCTTACCCAGGTACAGATATATGGTGTAAACAGCTCTTGAGGTCTGGATTTATCCTGGTTCAGACAGAGCTTAGACTGGATTTAGTCCTGGTTTTAGGGTCTGTTTACACACCAGAATTGGGACTAAACTCAAAACTAAACCTGGACAAGACTGGGACTAAACCAGGATGAAAAAACACAGGACGAAACCAAGTCCACGTGAAGATTAAACCTGTTTCCTTCTTGTTTCTATGAAGATGTTTATGTTTTGTGTAAAATGTTCCTTTGTATTGCATTAAACGTAGATCCTGGAGACAAGCAGGCGACACCACAAGGCAAAGGTCCAGGTGAGATCTGTGGAGAGGTGACTCAGCTCAAGGTGAGAATCCTTGTTTTTCAAGCAACAAAAGCACGTGATTGGGAAAAAAAAAAACGTTAAATGCCATACTGTGGAACATTCTAGACAAATTCTAAACATCTTCAGGTACCAGAAAAGTTACATAGCTCTTTTTAATTTACATCTGATTTGGAAATGCTAATCATTTCCAAATCAGATGTCAGATGTCAACGTTAACGCGAACAATAAAAAAAATATCGCACTAATGTGTTTTTTGCTTTAAACATGTCAATAATATAACTTTTTGATAATACATTGCATTTTTGTCCAATTATTTTGAAGAATAATGAACTGCGATTAATCGTCATTATTCAAAATTCTAAAGTGTGATTAATCTGATTTGAAAATGAATCGTTTGACCGCACCGGAAATTACACAGTTCTTCTTTTTAATGAATTTGTTTTGTTATTTGAAACATGAAAAGAGAAAAACTAAGAACCGCTCTTCACCACTGATAATCCACATGAGCCAAATATATTTTCCATTACTAAACACGGGATTCAAATTAAAGCAGGGAAGTGGAAGTAGTGAAGGCGGCGGAGGGAGGGGATCTCAGGGGTAACAGGACGGACGCGGCGTGGATGCTAAACCCAGGCTGAATTAGACATGCCGGGCTGAGGTGCGTTGTGGTTGGGCGCATTGGCAAAGCTCGGGGCCATAGAAAACAAAGGAAAACAAGCGAGCGGGTTACAGTGACAGAGCTGCAAACAAGAATCTGTACTCACACTGAACGCACACACCCACACACAACCGGGACTGAACTAGGACTAAACCGGGACTGAAACAGGATGGGACCAAACCAAGGCTGGACTAAACCGGGGGTAAACTAAGTGTGGACACACCGATAGAGTCAGACAAACAATTAAACCATCATTGTATCTAGCAGTTCAGTTATTAGTCCTGGTTTAGAACTTATTTTGGTCTTTGTTTAGTCCTGGTGTAGATCCATGGTAATTCTGGTTGGGATCTTGTTTAGTCTTGGTTTAGAGGCCTCGATATGGTCCCATTTTAGGTTTACTCTTCCTGGTCTAGTTCTGGTTGAGTTGTTTTAGTTTAAACCCGCCTTAAAGGGATAGTTTGGGTTTTTGACATGAATCTGTACGTCTCAGTCAGCAGAGTCGCATCAACACTGACTTACCTCCCGACAGCGTCTGAGCCGAGTTCTTCCCTGGTTTCGGTGCTGATGAAAGTGTCCGGCAAGTTGGCTGGAGTCATGAAAATAAAGAGTTTTTCTTCTCAAAACAATATGTGTTCAAAAGAGTGAAACATCTGTGTCACAAAACGGTGAACCACAGAAATGTCAGACCTCATAATGTCTTGGTACTATTTTCTCTCTGGTCGTATCACCATGCGCAGTTGTTTCACTGTGTTTCCTGCTCTGAAAGTTCACGACAACATGTGTGACTCCGACAGCGACGATGAAGACATGGCTTTTAGCACAGAGCCAAGGGGAGATCTGTATGAACCCGAATATACTGATGCGATTACCTGAGGCGCAGGTACAGCTGAACTCTTCAGAACATATTTCTTCCTCTGTCCTGGGCATAAAGGAACATAATTGTCGTCACTGAAGTGCGCACTGCACACACAAAGCTTTTTTATCTTTGACAATCTGGTTTCCACATTGAAGCTTATGGCAAAAAGCCAACGTTTCCTCAGAGAAATGACAGGAAAACGGTGAAATGGTTGCCGAAATTCAGCCAGATTTTTGTTGTTACAGCCTGGATAATCACAAGCCCGCACCATTTTTCATATGCATAGTTTTATATAGAGGACCAAGCAATTATGAGGTCTGACGTTTTCCTTTTATGACGCAAATGTGTCGCTCTTTTGAACACAAATTGTTTTGAGAAGAAAAACTCTTTATTTTCATGACTCCAGCCAACTTGCCGGACACTTTCATCAGCACCGAAACCGGGGAAGAACTCGGCTCAGACGCTGTCGGGAGGTAAGTCAGTGTTGATGCAACACTGCTGACAAGGAAGTCATATAGCTTCATGTCAAAAACCTGAACCATCCCTTTAAGGGCCATTCCTCCATACGACAGGGATGTAAATATGTTTATCCATCCATCCATCTTCTCCCGCTTAATCCGGCTGGGTCGCGGGGGCAGCTTGCTGCCCAATCCTCATAGCACCTGACCCCCCCTATGAACCCCTCTGCAGGTGGTGAGCCCACAGGAGGGTGGACATTATGGTCCTTGATGTTAGTTCATAGGGGTGCGGGCATGTTTTGGGTTGATGGGGGAAACCGGAGTACCCGGAGGAAACCCATCCAGACACGGGGAGAACATGCAAACTCCACACAGAAAGGCCCAGGCGACCCGGGGATCGAACCCGCAACCTTCTTGCTGTGAGGCCTGAGTGTTGCCACTCAGCCACCGTGCCGCCAATAGTAAATATGTTTATGTTATTTTAAAGTCAATGTGTCTCCATAAACCAGGGGCACTCAGCACTGAAATTTTAGACATTTTGGAATTTTGACACCAATGGTCAAAATGTCACCTGAAACCCATGAATAGTACTTTATTAAGCCCCACTGAAATCCTGTGTCCTACTTTTGATAGTTGTAGTCTTACACTTAGTTTAGCTTCCTTAATTAAACTCTGTTTTAATTCACGCTTTCCCATTATAGAACTGGTTTAGTCCTGGTCTAGTCCACTTTTTTCCATTTCAGACATGGTTTAGTCCTGGTTTAGCCCACTCTTTCCAGTTATAGACCTTGTTTAGACCTGGTTTAGTCCACTTTTTCACATTATAGACCCGGTTTAGCCCACTCTTTTCCATTTCAGACCTGGTTTAGTCCTGGTTTAGCCCACTCTTTCCCATTACAGACCTGGTTTAGCCCTGGTTTAGTCCACTTTTTCACATTATAGACCCAGTTTAGTTCACATTTTTCCATTTCAGACCTGGTTTAGTCCTGGTCTAGCTCATTCTTTACCATCATAGACCTGGTTTAGGCCTCTCTTTTCCATTATAGACCTGGTTTAATCCTCTCTTTTCATTATAGACCTGGTTTAGCCCTGGTTTAATCCACTCTTTCCCATTAGCGACTTGATTTGTGCTGGTAGGAAATAACCGGGGCAGCAGATGGGCAGTAAGCAGGCGGTGGAGAGCTGATTGGGGCCTGGGAGACCCTCAGGACGGCCTCAGACTTGGTGATGGCGGTAACCTGGGGTCCGCGATTTCATTTCACAGTTTCAGAGAGAATAAAACGCTGCTACAGGCACACCCTCCAGTCCAAGTAGAAGTTTTCCTCTCCTCCTCGGGCTTCGCTGAACTGTTTAAAACTGCATGGATAAACAAAGTCGTCTCAAAGGTTCACAACAGGGATCCTATCAAAGAGAGAGAAAGTCCACAAGTTAGAAAAGCGGGTTAGCATAAAGTTATAAAGATGCACTCCAAAAAACAGAGAGTTATGTTGTGAATTCAGAATCATATTTCAGTAGTTTTGATAAAGTTAAAGGGCCCATATTACACTATTTTCTGATCTATGTTATAATGTTTGCTCATCAAAATCATGCCTGAAGTTGTGTTTTGTTTCATTCACACATCCTGCATATTTAGGCTCTTCTGTTCTTCTTTCAAACAGAAAACACTGTGTTCCACCTTGTGATGTCATGCGGCGATACAGAAAGTGCTCCAATGTGTTTTTAAACTCGCTTCGCTAAAATCATTTGGTTAAATTCAGCCCTGGAATTGTAAATCTCCACTGAACAAAATCAAAACAAAAGAGGTAGCTGCAAACTTGAGAACTACTACATGACATCACGAGGTGGAACGGAGCATTTTGAGCTTTGGGCATGTAGACCACAGTCCGTACATATGAGTGTATTAAGTGAGTGTGACGTCTCCACAGCGTCAGCGTCGCTCAAACGAGGCTCCTGATGCCACAGTTACAGGAGCAAATCTGGATCCAGGCTCCATATTTGGAAATCTGACCGCGAGTATCATAGCAACCACAAGAGCCAATCATGACTGAGGTGGTTAAATGTGCCGCCCTCCTCAGAGCGGAGATATTCTGCACCTGCACAGACCACTGGATTTCACTGATTCTTGAGAATAATAAGGAAACTTTTAGATTTTATCATCAAACTTTAAATAGTAAGTTTAAGTCATTAATTTATGTTCTATGTTCTGTTACGTACAAACAATAGATTTGCAAACGAAATTCACTTTACTTTATGCTAGTGAAGATTCTAGTAACGTTAACTATTGTAATTGTTTGATTTATTTTGTCATTTTATTTCAGAAATAGTCAATCGGGGCAGGAAAGCGGGAAGGGAACTTACTTAGCAACACAACGCACTAGCTGTCAATCAAACCTGTTGCTAACGCTAAGGGGAGGGACCTCGGGGAATGAAGGCGTCTGATTGGTCCGTTATTTATGTTCATATCTTGATTTAGGAACAAAACAGCGAAATGTAAAGTTCAGGATCCTGTGTCGCAGGTTCATACAAACATTTTAAGACCAAAATGTCGAGGCCACAGCAGCAGGTCCAGAGAGAGGAGCCAGAAGATCCCAGTGTGAGTCAGTGGGGAAAAGGGAGAGAAGGAGCCGGAAGAGCCTCCTGGAGCACTTCCTGTTTGGCACGCGGCGGCTAACGGGTTAGCTTAGTCCACTCATATATACGGACTATGGTGTAGACTAATGTGAATGAAACAAAAGACAAATCCTGGTACGTTTTTGAGGAGATAACATTATAACATGGCTTAAAGTGCACAAGAGTAAATTTTGCATAATATAGGACCTGCATTAAGTAACTTTTATGGTTGAAGATCTGCCATCTGCTGTTTTATTGTTGCTCCAGGGTCTTAGGGTCTCAGAATTCAACCCTCAACCTAATCATTTATATTAGACGGGGCCCAGGTGAGGCTTTTTGCCCCATATCCCCCACATTTCTGACAATGACCCTGTTAATTATGCATGTTTAAAGGTGTTTTAAGATTCCGGGCTAAGCAAATCCATCTCTAAGACAAGTTACATAACAATGCCTTTGATTTATACAACCCTCAAAGAAGCCTTACAGTATATTATTCATTTATTCTGCAGATATTTTCCTAACAATCCTGTACGCACTGATAAGCTGAGTGGACTTATGAACGCTATAGACCTGCGTGGGTGCTGTTTGATAGAAATATGTTTTAAATTAGATGTAATACAGATGAACGGTTTAAAGGTCGTCAAAAATGACACTTTTTTTCCATTTCAGACCTGGTTTAGTTGTGGTTTAGGTAACTCTTTCCCATTATAGACCTGATTTAGCCCTCGTTCAGTCCTCTCTTTTCCATTTCAGACCTGGTTTAGTTGTGGTTTAGGTAACTCTTTCCCATTATAGACCTGGTTTAGTCCACATTTTTCCATTTCAGACCTGGTTTAGTCCTGGTTTAGGTACCAGCACTAAACCAGGTCTAAAACAGCATTAAACCAGGACTAAAACAGGTCTAAAACAGGAGGTGGGTGTGCACGTCATAAATCACGTGCCCCCACTTAAAGAATCCCCACTAAACCACTGAAAATGACAATATTTGCACTACACTAGGTATTAGCAGTGTATTTTTTTATGTTCTTTAGTCCTGACTTAGACCTGGCCCAGTTCTAGGTTATGTTCAGAATTGGTCCAGAATTGGATGAGAGACGGGGTTTGAGGGAGGGGGTCTGGAGCGCTGACAGGGACGGAGTTGTCAGGATAGGCCGTATAAATAGGGCTTCTGGGTAATTGAAGATGTGGTAAAGATACTGCGGTGGCTGGAGAGGAGCTTGAGGCCAGGTCCAGCTCCTGAACCTCAGCTAATCATATTAACTCCATTTAATTTAGTCCCAATTTTGATACACAAGTGTGAACCACCTCTAGTGTGTAGACGTGATGTTTGGATAAATCAATACGGACTGAGGTACGATTCTCATATATAAATATTTATACTTGAAAAGTCTCAAAGAAACGCTGTTTTGCAATCGCCAGGCTGGTGCCACCTCGTGCCTCCGCTCGATTTCATTTCTCTCCAGCCTCTAGGTCAGGAATGGGAACACACTCCACAGTTTGCAAGACCCCCACAAGTTGTAGTTGTCGCTCCGCCCAAACAGAGAAGCGGTGTGTTGGCCAGAACCAACCTGAGTTGTGATAGCAGACTGCAGACAACAGGAGTGGACAAAATACGGCCCAGGGGCCAAATGTGGCCCATTAATCTGTTTAATCCGGCCCACCGAACTTGAATAAACTATAATAAAACTTGTTTAATTTTCCTGCAATTCTGGCATTTCCCAATAGATGGTGCACTCCAGATACATTGATACAAAGGGCCAATCCCTATGGGCCTGTGACACAGGGCCCAGGGGTAGAACTATATCCTGAACACGTCTTCCTCACTCATGGTCCGAAAACCTTCCCATAAAGCACTGCGGCCAAGCCTATACCCAGGAAAAAAGCAGGTTATGTTGATGTTTGTGCGCATGTTCAGCAGACAGTGGCAGACGGATGGAGCACAGATCTATGATGGATATTGTAGGAGTTTGAATATACTGACATGTTCTGTATATAGTAGGATGCTGTTAAGTTATTGAGAATTTTAAATCGAGACATTTGAATATCTGGTGCACATTTTGAATTGAGACATCCGAATATACCACATGTAAATCGTTGGATTCTGTAAGTTATTTTCAGGCTGATGTAGTCACACCAGAACAGTCCATCCATCTGCTCCTGGTCCGGCTCTTCCATCAAATTTTAGAACCCTTTGTGACCCTCGAGCCAAAAAGTTTGCCCACCCCTGGCACTATCCTCTGGACTTCCTTTGTCAAATAATAACTCTGCACTTTTTATCGTACCTTTAATTCACAAGTTCACCTCACAGAAACAACAATGCTCATGGACAGACGTGTTCACTTTCTGCTTTGTTTGCTGTTGTGCAGGAATTACTCGGACACCACTGAGCGTTCTGGCACATTACAGACGTCACCACCAAACAGCAGCGACTGGTTAAATCAAAAAAGTACCCGCCGACCGTCGAGCGAACGAATCCTAAAGCTGCGAGGTCAGACGGTTTCCGCGAAGTGAACCCGGCTGATGAATCAAGCTAGTTTTGAAATCTACTGTTTATGAATTTTTGAAATACGTAATAAAATGTAATATGTTTTTGTTTATTTGCATATGTCTTTAATTTCTAAAGTAGTTTCAATAGTTTGAATTCAAAACATTAGTATTGGTATTGGATTGATCTCCCATTTTATTACTTGGTATAGTAAAAAAAAAAACACTTTTGTCCCTCACTATATCCTCGCTTTACACCTGGTTTAGCCCTATTTTCCTGCTGCAGTCCTGATTTCGGGTACATATTCAGATACAATGATTGAAGTAGAAATAAGTAGAGCACCGGCGCTTAAATCGTGTTATAAAGAGAATGTGAGAGGCTCTTCATGGGGGATTGAGAGGGAGGCAGCAGGAGAGGAGCTGATGGGGGAGTGTTCCTGTACAGCGCTATAATTACCCAGATTGAGATTAACTTTAAATACCCCGGAAAAAAGGCCTGGATTGGTGCACGCGCTCATTCACGGGGCCCGGATGACTCACGTGCGGTGGGATTTTAAAACAGCGCTGCGTCTTACAGCGGTGAAAACACTGGGGGCTGTGAGAGAGCTCCTCTGGGAAAACTGGAGTGTCCAATTATACCGTCTTGCAGTGAACGCAACGCGAAACGAATGAGGCGCCCAAACAAGGAATAAAAGGCTTGTTAAGTGTGTTTGAAATGGCTACAATTACGATGAAAGATGTTGTTTATTAGGCTATTCGTGCTGATCATAATAATTTAGAGGCAAAAGCAAGCGGAATATGAATAGACTGACATGCTTTAAAGGGCCTGGGTTCAATTTTCTTTCCAAATATTTGACTAAAATGTGTTTTGCCCCAGTACAGATATATTGCATAAGCAGCTCTTGAGCTTAAAAAAAATATATATACATACAGTACTGTGCAAAAGTTAATGAAAATGAATGATGAACTTCCATTTTTGAAGGTATTCCTAGTTTACAGCATTTTTTCACACCTGCCTAAAACTTTTGCACAGTTTTTTTGCGCTTTCTTGTCCAATGATGAGAGAGTGCACAGTTAGCATGCTAGTTGTTGGTAGTGTTACAGTGACGGCAAAACTCCGCTCTGGTTTTTGACAGTTGTGAGCATTGATAAACTCACTTGGGTGAATAATTAGGATGCTCAGAATGCATAAGGTAAGTGAGGAATAATAAAAACCATCTGACGTGATATTGATAAAAACGGATATAATTAGGGATGCACCGATACCACTTTTTTGAAAACTGATACGAGTACAAGTACAATCACTTCTGTACTTTCCGATACCGAGTACAGATACCGATACTTTACCAATCTTACAAATCTGAGCAAAAAACCCAGAAATAATACAAACAACTCTATATATTCTCTCTCTACACACCGGGCTGTGTCCCTAAGAAGAACTTTGAACTTTTCTTTAATTTTATTATTATTTAATTTAGCTTTGATTGAGAGTCAGAAACATAATTCAATTTTTTCTTATGTGGATATGAAAATTTGACAGTAAACATTGAATCTTGATTATAACGTGTTTAATGCAGCTTTGAGCACATTTGGTTTTACATTTTATAGAAATGAAACTTAAAACCACATTTGGCTCATTTGCATACAGTATGAGCGCTGATGTGGTTCAGCTTCTGCCGGACTAAAGGACACAACTCAGTGGAATATGAGTGTTCTCTCTGTGACAGAGGATGTTCTGCTGATGCTGAGTCTGTTCTGTGCGTATGTCGTGTTGGAGATGGTTCGTGTTAAACTTTTCAGAGATTGTACGAGTGCAGCAGCTCTTTCACTGATGTCGCTACAGTCGCTTTAATTATGTCGCTCTGGTTTCTCATAACCGGGAAACTGCAGAATGTGTCATGTAAAAGTGGTATCTGTGGTATTGGCAGATGTTTAACGAGTATATTATGGAAGTATCGGTCCAATACCTGATACCAGTATCCGTGCATCCATAGATATAATATTAATACATCAATAATCAGATTATAGTTGTCCCCTTCATCAAAAATCTGCTAAACATGATTTGAGTTTTAAATATTTCCCAATTAAAAGAGCTCAAATTTAACAAATAAAATAAAAAAAATCACTGCTTTTGTCTCTCTCTGGCGTCTAGCTTCAGTTTAGCCCTATTTTTCCCTTTTCCCTTGTAAATATTCAGATACAAAGATTGAAGGAGAAATAAGTAGAGCACCGCCGCTTAAATCTTGTTATAAAGGGACGACAGCAGCTCCGTTTGTAGAGCTTTTGTCCTCACATCCCAAGGTTGGCAGTTTGAATCCCTCTCTCAACATAAACGTCACTGGTTGAGCTCTCAGATATCTGGTCTACAGCTCCCACAGATGAATGCTGTTGTTGTGTCCTTGGGCAAGATGCTCAACCTGCTTTGCCAGTGTCTGCGTGCCCTGGTGTGTGAATAGGTGAGTGGTTTCTTGTTGTAAAGCGCTTTGAGTGTCTTAAAAGTGGAAAAGTGCTGTATAAACATGTGACCGTAATAAAAAAAACATATATTTCCATGTGATACCCACTTTTTACGATTACACTGCATTTTTTCTTTGTTTTTTACTTTGTGATTATGTAATTTAGCATTTATTCAAAGCCATTATTTTACTACTTAAGGCTGACACACACTACAGGAGAATTTGCTCAATTTTGGATTTCTTCTTCCCGAGTTCAGGAGGCGTGACCCGACTTTTTGTCTCCGTGTGCGATTTTGAAGCCGCTGCTCCTCATGTGTGGAGTCAGTGTCCGATCAGAACCACCGAACATCAACAACGCGACGGAAACAGACGATAAAACAGAGTCAGGGGCAGAGGAGCGACGGACACAGAGACGCAACAAACAAACTCAGGATAGAGCGAAAATAAGTGTTAATATGATTAACTTTGGTTCGGGAGGAGGACCACACCTCAGCCGCCCTCGACTCCTCTCCAGCGAAACACAGCTCACTTCTACCACACCTCAATTTCCCAGAAGCCTTTTTGTAGCAGTCAATCCCGGCAACCCAGTTTGTCCCGAATAACTCGACCCCACCCTCCCAACCCCGATCTGTTCGTCTTCCGGACATAAGACGCCTACAAGGGGGGTCCCGACCTGCTGGGCCATGTGAAGATTGAGACTGAACCCCCACCTTGAGTCTCAACCCAGCCAACCCACCTCGTCTCCATAAAATAAACACTTTTTGCTTCGCACATGTACTGTTGGCGTGGTCCTTGCTAGTCAAAGACTTTATTATTCACCTAATGTAAAATGGTACATTTAAAGTGCAGCGTCTGATCCACATTATCCATAGAAATTGTCCTTCACAAATAATGACTCCAGTCCACAAAACCATGATATTAATCCAGTTTGAAGCGTTCTTTAAACGTAAAAAGACAGTGTTTCCGTACGTGTGTTTGTTTACATCCACACAGCGCACGGTGAAGCTGCAGATCAGCGATAGCAACTCTACTTCCTGTGGAATTTATCGGCTCTTTTCTGCTTTAAAAATCCTGTATCTGAAGTATTGCTCCACATTTCACAAATAATAATAACACAGTTTTGACTTGTGTCTAAACTAGAAGTGCAGAGTCTGATCTTTGAACACTTCAGAGTCTCAGAGCGAGTGGTTTTACTGTAGACAGGAAACAGCTGACGCCATCGCGCTCTCAGTTTTACAGCCTGTTTTACGCAGACAGATCCCACTGATGTCTTTGCGATCAGAGATTTTTAGTCTCATAAGTTTCTCCTCGTGTCTGTGGTTTTGTCACACATTTAAAAATAGTTTAAGACCGAAAAATCCCATAGTGTGTAGCGGCCTAAATTGTAAATAAGCATCTTACCCATATACTTTAATATTCCACTTGGAAAAACGGCCATATGTGCATTTAACCTATGATTTGCTGTCTGTGTTTGGGGTATAGGAGGGAATAATAAAGCTGGTGAATAAATAATACACGGTACATGATTCGTTTTCTCTACAATAGCTGGACAAGAGTCAAATTGTGTTTTCTCTATAGCTCCACTTCACAGAGGAGCAGCTTAGAGGCTTGGACGGATGGTCTCTGGTATTGATTTTTTAAAGAATTGTTGCAGAAGATGAAAAAGTTTAGATCTATGGGTCCATTGGATTAAAAGTAGAACGTCTGTGCTGTGTTTGGTCTGAAATTTACTTCACAACTTTACTTCACAGTCACTTTTCTGGTTTGTGTTGACGCTAAAGGGCTCATATCACGCAATTTTCTAATCTATATTATAATGTTGGAGATTTGTTTTGTTTCACTCACAGACAAATCCTGCATATTTAGGCTCTTTAAGCTCTCCTCTTCTCGTTACGGTGTCATGTGGTAATACAGGAAGTGCTCCAAAGTGTTTTTAGACTCTACACACCTTTACTAGAATCATTTGGATCATTTCTGTCCTGTCTCCACTGCACTTAAGGTGAAAAGAAGGTGTTAACTTGAAAACTACACAACATCACAAGGTGGAACAGAGCGTTTTAATCTTGGGAGATGCAGACAGAAAGAAAGAAAAGTCCAAAAGAGTCAATGTTGTGTGATATAGGATCTTTAAACTATTTAACTCCACTATGTTAAAGGTGCACTGTGTAACTTTTCATTGGAGTTGTTAAAGGGACAGTTTGGAATTTTGGACATAGGGAGTGTTGGAGACGTGTGGAGACACTTTTTAAAATCTTCCCTCCAGTCCTTGTATTTGCAGAGGTGGCTGGTGCTAGGCTAGTGCATGTCAATGGCCATAGTCGACTAAAAACACTAAAAACAGTCTGACCCACTCCACAGGCCTGAGGCAAAACTATTAGAACTCCAGACTGTCCATGTGAACGTCTGTGTTGATACAATCATTTTAGAGTCAAACCAAACGTTGCATTTGAAGGATTTCTGTCTGAGCAGCAGCAGTTGTACTTGCAGATCTGGAGAGACGTATCCATACGTTTGTCTCCAGTAGGTTAGATTCTGTAACAGCCTCTCACTGGCCTCTCCAAACGAGCTGTGAGAGCTGCAGAACATCCAGAACATCCAGAACATCCAGAACGCTGCAGCTCGGGTCCTGACAACAACCAGGAAGTCCAAGCACATGTGTCCTGGTCTCAGGTGTCTGCACTGCCCCCTGTGGCTCAGAGACTTAAAAGTGGCTTTACTTGTGCACAAGTCTCTCCAAAGTCCATCTGTGACATGTTCGTGCCACATGAACCATCTGCATTTGAGGACCTCAGGGACCGGCCTCCTGCTCTAGTCCTGGTTTAGTCCTGGTTTAGTCCCGGCCTCCTGCTGGTCCCAGAGTCAGGACTAAACTCAAGGAGTCAGAGTTTCAGATTCATGCAGCTAAAATCTGGAACAGTCTGAACATGTGAGACAGACTCTGACTCTGTTTAAATCCAGGCTCAAAACAGTTCTGTTCAGCTGCGTTTGACTGAAAAGTTTTCATTTTTCATTCTGCACTCTTCTCTTCTCTCTAATTCTCTCTAATTTTATGTCCCATCTCTATTTAAAAATTTTATGATGATTATTTATGTTTTGATTTGTTTGTATTGTGATTTTAATGTATTTCTTATTCTGTAAAGCACTTTGAATTACTTTGTGTACGAATTGTGCTGTACAAATAAACTTGCCTACTTCCTGACAGAAGCTCGGCAGCGGCGGACTGATAATAAGTCCCTCAACATGCGACGATTCAGGCGATGCAAGGTTAGTTTTATTTCAAACATTATTCTGTCGACACAGACGTTCACATGGACAGTCCGGCGTAATAACTGATTTGTTTCGGGTGCTTTTTGGAGTGGATAAGACAATTTTAGTGTTTTTAGTCAACTATGGCCATTGACATGCACTAGCCTAGCACCAGCAACCTCTCCAAACACAAGGACTGGAGGGAAGATTTTAAAAAGTGTCTCCACACGTCTCCAACACTCTGGATCACCAGGAAATGAGGCCCTATGTCCAAAATTCCGAACTGTCCCTTTAACGTTAATGCTGTGCCTGGTGTTCTATAGTATTGCGTTACGCTTCAGTTCCATTAGAGATGTTTTTATCGCTCAAAAATACCCGGTAGCTTGGCCTATATCCTCATCTGCTTGTCTCCATGGAGATACATACATACAGACATGTTGCCATAGTGTAGAACAAATGAAGATTGATCGTGACCATAAATAATTACAGTGAGTGCCTCCGCCGTTCTCTTTCTTCTCTAAAAGAATCCAACCCCCCTGGTCTGACAAGCACCTGTGTTTGTAAGTTTTGATCCAGTGCAGCGCTCCAATATCATCATTTTTTTTTTAAACAAAGGCTGATACTTTGCAGTGACGCCGTACTGGGGGTGTTGTACATGCGTCTGTGTGGTAGAATGTTCTGCAAACACTGTCAAGAAAAAGTGTGAGAGCGTGAGATTGGCAGGTGGTGAAGAAGGAGCTGAGTTGAAAGGCAGAATTCTCGATTTACTGCTCAGTTTACGTTCCTCCCCTCACCTGTGGTCATGAGCTCTGGGTAATGACCGAAAAGGACGAGATCGCGGGGTACAACTGGCCGAAATGAGGAGCTCGGAGTAGAGCCACTTCTCTTTCATGTTGACAGGAGCAGCTGAGGCTCGGGCAGCTTCCAGACGCCTCCTGGACGCCTCTCTGGGGAGGTGTTCCAGGCGTGTCCCACTGGGAGGAGGCCCCGGGGGAGATCCGGGACTGCTGGGACTACAGTATGTCTACTCTGCTCAGACGGCTGCCTCTGCAACACTTTCCCCAGATAAAGCTGAAGAAAATGAATGCATGGATGGATGTCAAAAAAGTTTTAAGACTGTCTGGAAAATAACAAAACAAAACAATATGGATTTATTCGGATTTTCAGAAGCCTGTGATCAATATGAGCATCCATGGCCACGTTTAGGGGTTTGATTTTCAACAAAAAGGTGAGTGTGACTAAGTGAAAAACTGTCGGCTAAAGCGAGTTAAGGCCGCTCCACGCTACAGGATTTTTCGGTCTTAAACAATTTTTAAACGTGCAATAAAAAGCGCAAACACCACAGACACGAGGAGAAACTTATGAGACTAAAAATCCGATCGCAAAGTCTGCAGCGGGATCTGTCTGCGGACCACAGGATATAAAGCTGTGAGGCTGTGATGGCGTCAACTGTTTCCTGTCTACAGTAAAAGCAGTGTTCAAAGTGTTCAAAGATCTGCACTTCCAATATAATAATAATAAATCTTCATTTATAAAGCACTTTTAAAAACAAGTGCTGTACAGGCAGCAATGAACAATACAAAACACATAAAAATAGCACATAAAACGAAAAAAAACAGTCAATGAAGCAACAAATCAGATTAATTCTAATAAATAAATAGAGATAGAATTAAAAGAAGTAGGGGAAAAAAAGATCTAAAACCAGTTAAAGGAAGTCCAACCGATAAAATAGGGCTTTAAGAAGTGATTTAAAAGTCGATACTGATGGTGCAGCTTCATCTCCTCAGGCAGGTCGTTCCTGGACTGAAAATGCTCCATCACCTTCGTCTGGAGCCTGGACTTTGGAACAGCCACAGGGACCTGGGGATCTAAGGCTGCATGAGGCTCGTACGGGGTGAAAAGTTCTCAAATGTAACTTGGTGCAAGACCGAAACGAGCTTTAAAAGTGTTTAAATGTGTTTAAAAGTCTAGTTTAGACACAAGTCAAAACTGTGTTATTTTTATTTGTGAAATGTGGAGCAATACTTCAGATACAGGATTTTTAAAGCATAAACAAGCCGATAAAGTCCACAGGAAGTAGAGTCGCTGTCGCTAATCTGCAGCGTCACTGTGCGTTGTGTGGATGTAAACAAACACATGAGGAAACACTGTCTTTTTACTTTCAGAGAACGCCTCAAACTGGATTAACAGCGCGGTTTTGTGGACTGGAGTCATTATTTGCAGAGGACAATTTTTATGGATAATGTGGATCAGACGCTGCACTTTAAATGTTCCACTTTACATTAGGTGAGTAAAAAAGTGTTTATTTTCGCTCTGTCCTGAATTTGTATCTTGCGTCTCTGTTTTATCGTCTGTTTCCGTCGCGTTGTTGATGTTCGGTGGTTCTGATCTGACACTGACTCCACACATGAGGAAATAAAGTCGGGTCACGTCTCCCTGAACTCTGGAAGAAGAAATCGCAGCCAAAATCGAGCAAATTCTCCTGTAGTCTGTGGCGGCCTTTAGTCTGTCCACCACAAAAAGTTACACAGTGCACAGTCCACAAGGTCCTATTGTCACAGGAGGGAAACTTACTGTGAGAAGTAACAAACAATTATAGTTTCTGCAGTAACGGATCCAAAAGTAAACTTCCGCCCGCCTCAGCTGTGGCGTGACACTGACAGTGCTCCACGGACTCTGAGGTGTTAAAACTTTATACAACAGTGTCAGAATCTTTTAGTTTAGTTTCAAACCACCCACATTGTGCACCAGGCTCTAACAGCCACTCAAAAGTGACAACTCATTTGGGCTCAAAATACCAGAAAAGCTCCAACTCTAATGAAATCTAATGTCGGTGCGGTGGTTAAGGCCCTACAGCCAGAAGTTTATGGGTTTATCCCCGTCCTTTTAGTTTCCCATCGGTCCTAAAACAAAAACATGTCGGGTTATATGAGGATCTGTTGTAAAACTGGTCTGCGTAATGACATATGGAGGCAGACTTTTAAAGCTCTTATATTTAAAAAAAAAAAAAAAAGGCTGTTGTGAGCTTTAAGTTATAATGTTGTTACCTCCTCAGAAACATACCTGGAGTTGTTTTATTCAGACATTCAGAGTAATTGTTTAAACTGCAAAAAAGCTGGGCCAAAATCTAAGATATAAACACTTAAATCTATCAGAAAATGACAAGTTTTCTTAAAACAAACGACCTCTAGACTAGAATTAAGCCGTTTCCGAACTAGTAAATAGATAATAAATCAGAAAACAAGATGAATAACCTGATGTAAGTGCTAAAATCTTGGCCAGATCAGAGAAATTTGCAGTGTATTATTAGTCTGTCTACATCTAAAAAGCTCAAAATGCTCTGTTCCACCTTGTGATGTCATGTAGTGGTACGTTTCAAGTTAACAGCGACGGTTTACCTTTTGTTCAGTAGAGATCGGCAATACCAGGGGTGAAATGATCCAAGTGTTTCTAGTGAAGGTGTGTGGAGTTTATAAACGCAGTGGAGCACTTCCTGTAGCGCGGCGTGACATCACAAGGTGGAACAGAGTGTTTTCAGTTTGAGAGAAGAACTTTAAATATTCTAAATAGTGGTGAGTTTGTGTGTTAAACGTGTGTGAATGAAACAAAACACAACTCCATAATAACACAGTTCAGTAAATAGTGTAATATGGGCCCTTTAATGCCACTGTGAAGCCTTCGATAGCATCGCCACGGAGACGAGCAGATGGCAGAAGCCCCTCCAGAAAAGTTACACAGTGCATCTGTTATAACTCAGTTTACGTTTACCTTGTTTCACCAGTGTCATTTGGTTTTGTGATGCGTTTATCTGAGACCAGAGCTCGAGCGAACCTGCCCTCTGGCCCCGGGGAACTAAACTTCAGTGTGTGTGTGTGTGTGTGTGTGTGTGTGTGTGTGATGTGTGTGTGTGTGTGTGTGTGTGTGTGTGTGATGTGTGTGTGTGCGTGTGTGTGTGATGTGTGTGATGTGTGTGTGTGTGATGTGTGTGTGTGATGTGTGTGTGTGTGTGTGTGTGTGATGTGTGTGTGTGCGTGTGTGTGTGATGTGTGTGATGTGTGTGTGTGTGATGTGTGTGTGTGTGCGTGTGCGTGTGTGTGTGTGTGTGTGTCGTGTATCGTGTGTGTGATGTGTGTGTCATGTATCGTGTGTGTGTGTGTGTGATGTGTGTGTCATGTATCGTGTGTGTGTGTGATGTGTGTGTCATGTATCGTGTGTGTGATGTGTGTCGTGTATCGTGTGTGTGTGTGTGTGATGTGTGTGTCATGTATCGTGTGTGTGTGTGATGTGTGTGTCGTGTATCGTGTGTGTGTGTGTGACATGTATCGTGTGTGTGTGTGTGTGTGATGTGTGTGTCGTGTATCGTGTGTGTGTGTGATGTGTGTGTCGTGTATCGTGTGTGTGTATGTGTGTGTGTCGTGTATCGTGTGTGATGTGTGATGTGTGTGTGTGTGTGTGATGTGTGTGTGTGTGTGTGTGTGTGTCGTGTATCGTGTGTGTGTGTGTGTGTCGTGTATCGTGTGTGTGTGTGTGTGTGTGTGTCGTGTATCGTGTGTGTGTGTGTGTCGTGTATTGTGTGTGTGATGTGTGTGTCGTGTATCGTGTGTGTGTGTGTGTGTGTGATGTGTGTGTGTGTGTCTGATGTGTGTGTGTGTATTGTGTAGAGCTCGACCGATATATCGGCTGGTCGATATTATCGGCCGATACAGGCTCTTGGAAACACATCGGCCTAAATCTTGCCGATATGAGCCGATATTCCATGTGGATGTGTTTTATGTTATAGAGATCAGACTCTATATATTCTGCACATTTAATCCAGTTTACAGACAGATAAATGTCCTGATCTGTGGCTCCGGATCAGGATTTATCTGAGGAGTCATTTGTTTGTCTGTAATGTCGTACTGACCCTGAACACATCACCATGTGTGTTTGTTTACACCCGCAGCCACAGATCCACCTGTGCAACACTGAGATTCTCTTCTTTTTCCGGACGCTCAGTGTGAGTCTGGATTAAAGGACAGTTCTTGGTGCAGACTTGTGATCTGACAGGAGCCTGTGTGAGGCTGAGTGTTGAAATGTGTCGGTTTTGAAGCTCGTTTTGGTTCTTTCTCATTGGTTAGCGATTAGCTGCTGTAGCTCGCACACATAAACAGGCTGTTTTCTCTTCTATTAGCGACTGTAAAGTGACTATAGTGGCCGTATATATGTTACTGGACTCGCACTGATATGTAAATGAGCTGTGAATAGAGGTGTGAATTATCAGTATTTGGCAGATCATTAAATACAGCGGCGCACACGCATTTACCGCTAAAAGCTAATAGCGGTAGTTCACTTACAGGACTTTCTTTACTGGCTTGAATTTCGTACAAAAATGTGTGTGTCATGTGTGTGTTGTGTGTCGTGTGTGTGTCGTGTGTGTGTCGTGTGTGTGTCTTTACCTCTCTCTGTCGGTGAAGGAGGACGAGGTGCTGTGAAGCGTCTGCCGACTCTCCTCCGAAGCGAGGGAGCGAGGGAGGGCGAGCGAGAGGGGGGGGGCCACTCCACGGGACAGAGGAGGGGGGTGACGGGAACAGCTGCGGTCATAACTGAGGGGGGGTAAGAGAGAGAGATAGGGAGGGAGGAAGAGAGGGAGGGAGAGAGACAAACAGAGGGTGAGAGAGGGGGGGAGAAAGAAGCAGAGAGAAAGAAAGAGGCAGAAGGAGAAAGATAGGAAGGGAAATAGAGAAGCAGAGAGAGAGTGACGGAGAGAGAGAATAGAGAGAAGCAGAGCGGGAGAGAGAGAGGCAGAGAGGGGGAGGGCGAGAGAGATGCAGAGAGGGAGAGGGAGAGAGAAGCATAAGGAGAGAGAGACAGAAGGAGAGAGAGAGAAGCAGAGAGGAAGAGAGAGAGTTAGATGTAAAGAGAGGCAGAAGGAGAAAGAGAAGCAGAGAGAGAGAGAAGCAGAGAGGGAGAGATAGAGAAGCAGAGAGGGAGAGGTAGAGGCAGGGAGAGGAAGAGAGAAAGAGTGAGAGTTAGAGGCAGAGAGAGATGGAGAGAAAAGCAGAGAGGGAGGGAGAGGTAGAGAGTAGCAGAGAGAGAACGAGACAGAGAGAGGCAGAAGGAGAGAGGGAGAGTTAGAGACAGAGAGAGGAAGAGAGAGAGTGAGAAGGAGAGAGAGAGCGTTAGAGACAGAGAGAGGAAGAGAGAGAGTGAGAAGGAGAGAGAGAGAGTTAGAGACAGAGAGAGGAAGAGAGAGAGAGTGAGAAGAAGAGAGAGAGAGGGAGAATTAGAGGCGAAGAGAGGAAGAGAGAAAGAGAAAGTGCAAGTTAGAAGCAGAAGGAGAGAGGGAGAGAGAGATACGCGGAAAGCAAGAGAAAGAGGAAGAGAGAGAGGGAGAAGGAGAGAGAAAAAAGAAGAACAGATTAAAGTTACGGAAGTTAAGAAAGTCTTTATCAGCACCAGCACCAATAATCATATCATTGTGTCCTTAGGCAAGACACTTCACCTTCACCTCCCTTAATGTCGCTGTACTTAGTGGAAAAAATCTCTTATATGGTAAAAATGAGTCAGGAAGTGCCCCGTTACCATGCTAGTAGTTGTTCATATGACTGTGAAGGCCTAAGTCACCGTTTCAGAGGCTGTTGGTGCAGATCGGCCCCGGGGCAGCTGTGGTTACAACATTTACCCCCAGTCAAGTAGAGACTCTGGAGATAAGGTGAGTGAAGTCTCTTGCCCATGGACACAGCGGCAGTATCCACAGACGGAAGGAGGACTGAGATTTTCTTTTGTTTTTTTACTTCAATTTGTGCGTCTTGCCATTGATTTTCAAATAGATACAGATAAAAACAGATATCGTGTGGACAAATATCAGATTTTGGAAAAACGAAAGTTCATATTGGACCGTCTCACTGCAAAATATCACTGCAGTTCATCATATTTTGAAGAAATGTTGTTTTATTTTGTATATTTCGCACATTTATGCACCCTTGACAATATCCGCCTTCGTTGTTAATGTTATGATCAGATGTTTTTCGTCCGCAGTGGTCAGTATTTATCAAAATAGGGCCGGTAAGAGCCATTATGTACCGCACGCTCGGAAATATACCCCTCAATGTGCCTCAGATAACAACTGTCAGTCATGTCCGTGGAACAGAAATGATGACCTGTAATCTGCTTCTCTATTACATCTACTCACAGGAAAATACGGCAGGAAATGGGTCTGTTTGTACGAGCTGCGCCCGTAAACCAATATGACGACAATGATGTGATTCGTCAGGGAGTCTGTGACCTGTCGCAGCGTTATGTTTGTGCGCTCCAGGACAAAGGGCGGCGGAAGTTTTGTAGTGGGTTAAGTTTTCGCCCATGAATCATACGCGAGCCGGTTCAAGCTTATATGATTTTAGGACTTTTTTAAATAATGTGTTTGCCCGGGATCAAGAATACACACTTCTTTAAAGGGGAACTCCGGCACGTTTGAAGCTAAAGTCCGTTTCTAGAGGAGGTCGAATTCTGTCAGAAGCTAAAAAACGGCACAGATCAGTGTTTCCTCGGTGGAGATCTCACTGTGGCAGTGAGTCTGTCAAGGCAACAAACTAGTGTAGTGATGGGGGCAAGTTCTGAACTTCCATGTAAAACACCAATTTGCTTCACAGTGAAGAAGCTTAACACCACTTTAACCCATCTTACAACAGCCACGAGTCTAACAAACAAAACGCTCTGCCTGGTTCACTCATTAGTGTCTGGAAACGTTAGAAAATAACTTTATAAGCACCTTACACTTCCCTCTGTTGATTTCCCACTGCACAGGCCAAAGCCCAAAAGACTCGATCGTCGACTCCAGCTGTGAGGATCGACTACTGACGGTGAAGAAGAAGAGAAACTGAAAGTTGTTGAAAGAAAATGGTTTGAGAATGTATTTTTTTAGCGTTTTCAAAAAATATAATTCACTCGTAAATAAATGGGATTAGAAACGACATCAGTGATCGAGTCTTTTGGGCTTTGGCCTGTGCAGTGGGAAATCAACAGAGGGAAGTGTAAGGTGCTTATAAAGTTATTTTATGATGTTTCCAGACACTAATGAGTGAACCAGGCAGAGCGTTTTGTTTGTTAGACTCGTGGCTGTTGTAAGATGGGTTAAAGTGGTGTTAAGCTTCTTCAGTGTGAAGCAAATTGGTGTTTTACGTGGAAGTTCAGAACTTATCCCCATCACTACACTAGTTTGTTGCCTTGACAGACTCACTGCCACAGTGAGATCTCCACCGAGGAAACACTGATCTGTGCCGTTTTTTGGCTTCTGACAGAATTCCACCACCTCTAGAAATGGACTTTAGCTTCAAACGTGCCGGAGTTTCCCTTTAATATTTTACGAAGATGTGAGTTTGTGATTGACAGGTGGATCAGCCAATCAGGGACATGCATGGTCTGTTCGTATTAAAACAAATATGGCAGCTTTAGAGGAAAATTAAAGGGGGAAAAAAGTCTCACAGGGAGAGTGAAAAACATTACAGATTTCTGTTGAATTAATGAGCGAAGCAGTAAACGTTTAATGTGAGGTGAGAAAATCTATTTTAAGTGTTAAAAAAATAATAGGTGATCAATGAGCTCCTTCGTTTCACGTGGAAAAAAACCTACTCTAACTGCACCGTCATGTTTGTTTCTGACTCTGTATAAAAAAATACAGAGAGAAACCTTTTTAGACTAGCCAGGTAAATAATTTGCATCTTTACTGATCTAATATGAGCCAATATGAGTCTAAATAAATGTATCTCTAAATCATAGACTGTATATTGTTGTAGAAGTGATGCCAAACCATTGTAGAATTTTTCAGCTTGTCCAAGAAAAGGTGGAAGTAAAAGGCTGGAAACCAACTGGACGTCTTAACCTCTGAAGACCTGAGGGCAATTTTAGTACATTTCTCCTCACCTGGATTTTATTCTTAATTTTGCTTTTAAAACTGCCCCTTTTACCCCATAATGAAGTGTTCTACCTCCTTTTGTTCAGTCCAACCTGTTATTTCACAATCTGCTGCTGTAGTTGTGTCATGAGGCTGTGATAAAAGCTACAGGACCAGAAATAGAGATGGAAAAAAAAACACATAAAATAAAATTCACACTCTTTTATACAAACACACAGCAAACACGTAGAAACAACTTTTTAGACATAAAAAATGCTTAATTTAGGGCCTTAGCTACAAAAACGCAAAATATCAAGTTTGTAAGTAAAAAATCTCCTTATTGCCCTAAAAACAAAAATAAAGTGCAATTGCTCCATTACTTTTCTGGTGCCAGTGATGGAAACAGCTCCTATAAAGCCCAGGGCCAGAGCATAGAACAGAGCCAAATCACTGGCATTTGGATTTGTTCCTTTTGAGTGAAATAAACCTTTCAAATCAAAATAGAAAGAGATGCACAATTACACCAAGATGTGTAATTTTCCATGTGTGTGAGAATTAACTCCACTTAGAGCGACTTTTTCCCTCGTTATAAACACACACAGTCAGAGGAGTCGACCATCTTGACTCACTTCACTCTTTGGCAAAGTTTGGCTCGACCAAAATGGACGGAGCGCATGAGTTTGGGGAAAACAAAGTTCCTATTGGACACTCGTTTTGCTCACGTCATCACACAGCGTGAGTGTGACGTAGGATAAAGCCGCAGAAATGTACGGAAACCTCTATGTCTGCACTTTCAGAGGGGAAAAGGAAGTTTCTGTCTTTTACGGTTAGAAAGTTCTGCGCGGTTATAGAAAACATATTCCTCGGAGTCGTATAGGATAACGTAGGTCTTCGAGGGTTAAGCAGGAGAAGTTTATTTACCATCAATAATACGGGCCCGGGGGAACTTGAAATGTCAATAGTCTGATTCCAAAAGAGAACACAGTCTCGTCTTTGAGTGTTCAAGACCCTTGACTCTGTTTCCAAAGGTTTATAAAGCGAGTGTGGGGAGACTATGAAGACCAGCAGGCTCCAGTTAGACAGAAATATGCCACAGTGTAGACAGTGGTGCCAAAGGTGCCAAGAGAAGATCCTGGTGTAAATACAGCTTTTGTGAGTCAATGTTAAACTGAAAAATGTAAGTGGAAGATAAGTTCTCTCACATATATATAAATGGATGTCGCTAACGCACAAGCCGCTGTTTTCCAAATCGAAAGTTCACATGTGGCTCTTCCAGCTCCTTCTGACTCTGGCTCCCATTGACTCACATTAGAAAACTGTTGTGCCTCTCTGTGTAACCGCTCCACTGAGCCTCGTCATTTTGGTCTTAATGTTCGTATTAAGCCGCTCTACATGATCCCGGTGTTTCTATTTGGCCGTTTTGTCTGTTAAAAAAAACCCTGTTCATAATATGGAGCCTGGCGAGTGACGACACACTTGGTCCAAAGAACAAAAAAACAGCTTAAGACTTTGTTTTTTAGACAGGCGTTTATTCGACTGTGTATTCTCCTGTTCTTGTTTTTTCCTCTGTTCTAGTTTATGTTGTTCTTTCTTTGCACTGTAAAGCACTTTCTGATTTTTAACTGTGAAAGGTGCTATATAAATAAAGACTTTTTTATACGGTCTTTGGTCTAAATGTGAAATATTTAGGAGTTATGGTGGTGACTAGAGCTGGGTACATACCTCGATATAATATATGTCTCGATACAGTGAGCTCAATACGATATATTTCAAATCGATTCAACACGATGCAATAAAAAATTAAGGCTGAACCGTGGCTGTGATACTAAAAGTCTTTGTTAAACCACTTCTTGTGCAAAGTTGAGATGAAACACAAACGTTTTAATCATCAAAACAGTGAAAATGTCAAATGTGCTGCATGAACGAGTTTCCTTCCTCTGAACAAGCAACAAAACTGTAGCTCTGTAACAAAATAATTGAGTAAAATATACCATAAAACACTCTTGGAGACATATGGATACAGCAGCCCACGGTATCGATACTGTATCATCACATTAAACGATACAATAGGTCGATATTTCAATGTTTTTGCACACAGTGTGACACAATCCAGACTGAACAGATACAAAATGGATATTTAAAACACATTTTCAGGAGCCTGTGATGAATACGAGTGCTCATGGTCCTGTTTAGAAGTGACTAAATGAAAAACTGTTGGCTCATGTTACCTTGGAGCTGTAATGTTTTAATTAACACAGCGCGAATCACATCACCTGTTGTAGTTCTTTGGTCAGATTGTGTTCAAAAGCTCAGAATAAAGTCAGGCAGGAGACACCGGCCCATAAAAAACAAACTACAAAACAGTTTTTACACAATAGCCATTATTTCACGACCAAAGCATAGTTTTACATGTACGATTGTGGATGTGGCTGGAGTATGTGTGGGTGTGTGAGGTTTTATGCACTTTTTCATCTCCATAGTGGCACTACTTTTTTTATCATTAATTATTTATCGCTACCTTTGTACTGAACAAAGACTGCACTTCATTTTGTTATATCTGTTGCAAAAATAATAATAATAAATCTGTATTTATAAAGCACCTTTAAAGACAAGGTTTACAAAGCGTTTTACAAGCAGCAATGAACAACACAAAGCACATAAAAGTAGCACAGAAAACAAACAAAAAAACAGTCAATGATGCAAAATATCTGATTAATTCTAATAAATAAATAATAAAAGAGCCCTAGAATAAAAAGAAGTAGGGAATAAAAAGATCTAAAACAAGTTAAAGGAAGGTCAACCAATAAAAATGGGTTTTAAAGGGGAACTCCGGCACGTTTGAAGCTAAAGTCCATTTCTAGAGGAGGTCGAATTCTGTCAGAAGCCAAAAAACAGCACAGATCAGTGTTTCCTCAGTGGAGATCTCACTGTGGCAGTGAGTCTGTCAAGGCAACAAACTAGTGTAGTGATGGGGGCAAGTTCTGAACTTCCACGTAAAACACCAATTTGCTTCACACTGAAGAAGCTTAACATCACTTTAACCCATCTGACAACAGCCACGAGTCTAACAAACAAAACGCTCTGCCTGGTTCACTCATTAGTGTCTGGAAACGTTAGAAAACAACTTTATAATCAGCCTTACACTTCCCTCTGTTGATTTCCCACTGCACAGGCCAAAGCCCAAAAGACTCGATTGTCGACTCCAGCGGCGGCGAGAGGCTCGAGCCTCCAGAAGCAACAAGTGAGAATCGACTACTGACGGTGAAGAAGAGAAACTGAAAGTTGTTGAAAGAAAATGGTTTGAGAATGTATTTTTTTTTAGTGTTTTCAAAAAATATAATTCACTCGTAAATAAATGGGATTAGAAACGACACCAACAATCGAGTCTTTTGGGCTTTGGCCTGTGCAGTGGGAAATCAACAAGCTAATGCTAAGGCTGATTATAAAGTTGTTTTCTAACGTTTCCAGACACTAATGAGTGAACCAGGCAGAGAGTTTTGTTTGTTAGACTCGTGGCTGTTGTCAGATGGGTTAAAGTGGTGTTAAGCTTCTTCAGTGTGAAGCAAATTGGTGTTTTATGTGGAAGTTCAGAACTTGCCCCCATCACTACACTAGTTTGTTGCCGTGACAGACTCACTGCCACAGTGAGATCTCCACCGAGGAAACACTGATCTGTGCCGTTTTTTGGCTTCTGACAGAATTTCACCACCTCTAGCAACGGACTTTAGCTTCAGACGTGCCCGAGTTATACTTTAAGAAGTGATTCTCTTCTGCTCTAACGCCTCAGACAGAGCAGCGCCTACAGTTAGCATCACACACCCAGGGATCGTTGTCGCCATCAGCTGCAGAGTAACAGTTGTCTTATATAGCGCCGGTACCGTATGCAAACAGACTGACTGCTTCTGTTAGTGCTCCATTATCCTGCTATAGCATCCGGGCCCCCATAGCACAGAATAGGCCCATTACAAAGAGTGATTTTGCCAATACCCGTCTGTTTCAACATTACAAGCCGGGTGGGTGTTGTTGGTGGTGTCATTTGAATAGCAGCTGTAAATGATTGTTTGAGTTTCCCTGAACAAAAGGCATCGCCACAGTGGGTAGAACAGATGTAACAAAGCCTGCTGCACTGTCGACAGAAAAATACAGATTGAAACCAGGAGGAAACTATGCACAGGGTCCGGAGGGAACGTACGGTTTGAGAGTAAAGGTTAATCCTGTTTTTCCACTGACAGAGTGAAAGGCATATGAATTTTGATATGTATGACTTAAAACTGCCTGTCAGATTTGGTCTTTATTAAATAAGCGGAGGAATTGCGGTTTTAGAAGAAATAAAAATGTGCAAGGTGAAAGTTCAAGTGTGTGGGGTTTATAATTAGGATGTATCAACAGCAAAGAGATTTACAATTCAATTCTTATGCTAAGTCTTCGTGTTAAAATGCATCATGAACTGTTAAAAGGCCAATATTACCTTATTTTTTTTAAATCTGTTATAATATAGTTTCCGCATCATAAACATTCACATGTTTAACACACAAACCCTGCATATTTACGCTGAGTTCTTCTCACAAAAAACACTCATACAGGAAGTGCCTCACTGTGTTTTTGGCTGATTTTATCTTCAAAATGTGCAATCTTTACTGCACAAAGGTTAAGTGTGGTTGTTAAACTGATATTGCTTCATGATGTCACAAGGTGGAACAGAACATTTTGAGCTTTGGTGATGTAGACAGTCCAATAAAGCAGGATTACTCAAATGTGTGTGATTGAAACGAAACACAACTCCAGTTATTTTTGAGGAGGTAACAGTTTTCTAACATAGTTTAAAGTGCTCAAGAGTCAAGTTTGTATAATATCGGAAGTACTACAAAGACCTTCGCTCCATTTTAGACGTCTACATGAAAGAATTATACTGACACGTTAATTTTAAAGATCTACTGTGGCCATATCGGCCTGTCAAAGCCTGAACCCGTCAGATCTCAGAAGCTCAGCAGGGCCTGGTCAGTACTTGGATGGAGACACTGGGAATTCCAGGTGCCACAGGGGGGCGCCAGTCACAAAATTGTTGTTGTGTCCTTAGGCAAGACACTTCACCCACATTGCCTAGTATGAAAGTGGTGTGTGCGTGAGTGACGGTGGTGGTCGGAGGGGCAGATGGCGCAGATTGGAGCCTTGCTTCCGTTTACCACCACTGGGTCTGGAGTGAATGAATAATGCTCTGTAAAGCGTCTTCGAGTGTCCAAAAAAGCGCTATATAAAACGGATGCATTATTAGTAGTAGTAGTAGTAGTAGTAGTAGTAGTAGTAGTAGTAGTAGTAGTAGTAGTAGTAAGTAACCAGTACCATGGAGAGTTCCACAGTGTGACATTAAACCATGGATGTATAATAAGAGCTGGATAAGGCACGTCCCCTCTGTCCGTGACCACAGATTTATGTGTGGCCGAGCGAGGAACTGCCCAAGAAAACAGCCCAAGAAAAAATCTCCCACAGAAGCCCAATGCATTTTTTGTGAAATCAAACTGTCCGTGTTCGGCTGACAAGGCGTCCACAGCTTTCATAAAGGTCCGATTTTGTAGGGATTCTTCTGTATTTTTTACAATATGAACTTTATAAAAATGTTTAAATCATAAGAGTTAGCCTAGCCCCGCTCTGAACCCGCGTTAGCTCCGCTCAGCAGCTCGCGCTCTGATTGGTCAGAACGGCGTTTCTGGCGTCACACGTTGGGCTGCAGAAGTAAAACTTTTTTTGGGGTCATGCACCAATGAGCAACGACCATTGAAAACAATACGCCACCATCTTGGATTCATCTTCCAGATGTTATAATAGTTCTGTGCATTGAACCAGCCCAAGTTACAGGTCAGATCTGTGGAGAAGTGACGCTGCTCAACGTAAAAATACATGTTTTTGAATGTATTTTTAATCAATAACAACTGTAATTGAGTAATGCAAGATAATGAAGTGTAATACTAATTAATGGTTAGTATGTGTTTTGTTTGTTTTGTAATGAAATGTGTAATGTGCAATTCTAAATGTATCGCTTATAATGTACAGGAAATGAGGAGTCTTAATTTGGGACAGTAATTGGGGTTGTTAAATAAATATTTACTTCCGCCTAATCCTTTTCAGACACAAGCAAAATCTGTGATGTTTATTTGTTTATTGTTACAGAAAATAAGTATTCATTTGGTATTATATCTATGTTTTTTTACGTTTTCTATCCATGTTCTCTGTATTACTGTCCAAATAAGCATTCATTCATTCATTCATTCAAAGCCAAACTAGGGAATATTCCAGACAATAAAATAAAAAGCAATAAAATCTCTACTGGGTCAAGCAGAAAAGTTCCACAGTGCAACTTTAACCTTTTGACATGTAGGCCATAAATGTTTTAATTGTGAAGTCAATGGCATAATAATGAGTTTGGATAATGTTGGGTAATGCGCCTGGTGATAAAGGAGGTTGGAGAGAGTCACAAGTTTGGGAAAGAAAAGTCGTCCATAAAAAGAAAGTTACAAAACGCTTTAAAGTGTCGAGATATTTAACACGAGCGAGTGCAGAGCCCTGACGCTGTGGGGAAGAATTAGTGCGCTCAGTGGGGTCATTACTGCAGGCAGAGAGGGACAGAACGAGAGGGAAAGAGGGAGAGAAAGAGGGTGGGGAGGCAAGGAGAGGAGAAAGAAAAAGGAGAAGAGAGAGGAGAGAAAAAAGTGTGGCGGGCATAAAGGAGAAAGGAGAGAAAAACAGAGAGAGAAAGAGGGAGAGAAGAATGGTGAGAGAAAGAAAGAGGGTAGGGGGGTAGGGCCCGTCCCATATACTGGTTTGCCAATATTATCGGCCGATATGGGCACTTGGAAACATATCGGCCTAAATCTTGCCGATATGGGCCGATATTCCACGTGGACATGTTTTACCTTGTTATAAAGTTTAAACTCTCTATATTACACCCAGTTAATCCAATTTAAAGACAGATAAATGTCCTAATATGTGGCGCCGCATCAGTGTTTATCTGTGCGTTTGTTTACAGCCACAGCCACAGATCCACGTGCGCAACACTGAGATTCTCTGGTTTTTCCGGCCGCTCAGTGTGAGTCTGGATTAAAGGACAGTTCTTAGTGCTGACTTGTGATCTGAGAGGAGCCTGTGTGAGGCTGAGTGTTGTAAATGTGTCGGTTTGAAGCTCGTTTTGGAAAAGAGAGGGGAGAGAAAGAGAGAGATGAATGATGGGAGAAAGATGGGTCGTGGAAGGGAGAGAAGAGAGAAAGAGAGAAGAATGGAGGGAGAAAGATGGTGGGGCGTGGATGGAAGAGTAGAAAGAGAAAGAGAAAGAGGGGAGGGAGAAAGATGGTGGGGCGTGGAAGGAAGAGGAGAGAGAAAGAGAGAGAACAATGGGGGAGAGAGATGATGGGGCATGGAAAGAGAGGAGCAGAAAGAAGAATAGAGAGAGCGAAAGGGGGGAGCAGGGTGAAGAGACGAAAGAGCAAAAAGGAAAGGAGCAGGAGAACGCACAAAGGAGAGAAGAAGAGACAGACAAGGAGAGAGAAAGAGAGAGAATAAAAGCTACTCATGGGGGGAAATGGGGTGAAAAGAGAGAAAGAGCCAGAGAATAGGTCACAGGGCGGATGGATACAGGCCGGGTGAGGGCGTGACGAGGCACAAATAGGTCCGGGGTGCAGGTTTGAGCACAGGTCAGGCCGCCGTCTTGTTCCTCTCCAGTTTGGGGTTTAGCGGCGCTGGTGCTGAATATAAATGACTCCGGTGGACGTAGGACTTTGTGATTTAATAGCAGAAGTTGTGTCGTGCATTAGAAAAGCGCGGACAGGACGGCGACGCTTTGTTTATATTGTCAGTATTAGTTCATTAATGCCACTCCTGCTTCCCCGCTGAGGCTCAGTTAACTCTGTTATTTGTATTCGGTGGTGAGCGGCCCGCATTTATATTGTGCTTTAGCCTGACACGATTCTCAGCGCACTTTACACCTGTCCATTACATCCATTATCTGCTCTGTCTGCGCACTCTCCACAGTCACAGAGCAAACGAGGGCGGACAAACGTGTAGTTTCTACTACTGCTACACAAATCACAAATCAACACATATTCACATACTCACTCTAACCACCACTAACTCACTCACTCACACATTTATAGAATCTGGAGTGGCTCTGGTCTCACTGTGACACCTGTTATTCCCAGTGGTTTTCCATCCGAGTACTAACCTGGACCGGCCTTGAGCAGCTTGACAAGTCGGTACGGTTTATTTTACTGCCATCACTTTTCTTGAAATAATTCTTAATTAATATATGTGAGTAGAGAAAATGTTTTTATGCTTTTATTTTTTGGTAGTTGACAGGTAGGAACTGTTGTTGTTTGGTTCGGTTCCGTCGGACCGTAGTTAGAGACGCACGCCTGGTTGAAAGTGAAAATGTGGCGTGTCGGCAGCCAAGCAAATTAAAGCTAAAACAAAGTTCAGAAATAAGTTGAAAAGGTCATTCTACCTTCAAAATAAGGGTCGGCCAGCGGGATATGGTTTTTGTGAAGTGTTTATTTCGTGTCTTTTATATTATACCGTTTTAATTGTAATTTATGTTAATTCTTTTAGTTTGACAGTGGCGTTGGTGAAGTTGGTGGCATCTTTTAAGACTCAAGATTGTACAAGCCACAATAAAGATCAATCAAGCCGTCAGTAAAACAAACTCTTTACTGACTATACAAGGAGGTGCAGTGATAGTTTAACTTCAGCGTCTCCGTCTAATCTGCTCCATCCTGCTCAGGCTTCTGTCTGCAGAGCTTCTGTCTGGAGAGCTTCTGTCTGCAGAGCTTCTGTCTGCAGAGCTTCCGTCTGCAGAGCTTCCGTCTGCAGAGCTTCTGTCTGCAGACCATCTGTCTGCAGAGCCTCTGTCTGCAGAGCTTCCGTCTGCAGAGCTTCTGTCTGCAGAGCTTCCGTCTGCAGAGCTTCTGTCTGCAGAGCATCTGTCTGCAGAGCCTCTGTCTGCAGAGCCTCTGTCTGCAGAGCTTCCGTCTGCAGAGCTTCCGTCTGCAGAGCTTCTGTCTGCAGAGCTTCCGTCTGCAGAGCTTCCGTCTGCAGAGCTTCCGTCTGCAGAGTTTCCGTCTGCAGAGCTTCCGTCTGCAGAGCTTCCGTCTGCAGAGCTTCCGTCTGCAGAGAGTCCGTCTGCAGAGCTTCCCTCTGCAGAGCTTCCGTCTGCAGAGCTTCCGTCTGCAGAGCTTCCGTCTGCAGAGCTTCCGTCTGCAGAGCTTCCGTCTGCAGAGCTTCCGTCTGCAGAGCTTCCGTCTGCAGAGCTTCCGTCTGCAGAGCTTCCGTCTGCAGAGCTTCCGTCTGCAGAGCTTCCGTCTGCAGAGCTTCCGTCTGCAGAGCTTCTGTCTGCAGAGCTCCACTGGTTCTGCTGGGGCAGTACTAGTGTTATCACGATAACACAATTTCAAACTCGATTTCAATAATAAATAGTCTTGATATTCAATACAGATTTCGATACCACCATAATAAATAAAACACTTTTTAATCAGGACCTGGGCATTGTCCAGCTCCAGGGCCACATACGGCCCTTTGATCGACTCTGACCGACGAGTTTAAGCTCATTTGGATTTACAAAATAAAAATAGTTTTTACCTCATATATGGACAAAATCTGCAGTGCTTTTATTTTGGTTTTAGGCTTGGTTTTATGGTTTATTTCGAGCATAGTACATAAAATCACATGTACAGACATGTAAACTCCAAATACAAGAAACAAAAAGAAAGAAGAGAAAAAAATGTAATAATAACAAAAAATTTAAACAAGGACGGTCAAATTTGTTTACATGCCTGCCCAAAAAATAATGGGAAGAAGTAAAAAACACTTTTAAAAAACGACTTCTCCAAAATAAGAAATAGTCCTTTTTCACTTCCTGTTAGTCTTTCATTAGGACATATTTTAAAGTTTTGTTTTTTTTAAACAAAACTAACCCTAACCCTAACCCTAACCCTAACCCTAAGGCAGCCTCACTTTTTCATTGCTTAGTCATAACATAAACTCTTAACGCTCTTACCAGTGCATCAAAACAATGTTGTTTACTGCTTTTTATAAAGAAATACAATTAATATTATGCAGAATAGAGCTAAGCATGTTGGCCTGGCCCTCCACAATATTTTCTTTTTCTCATGTGGCCCCATGGAAAAATAATTGCTATAGACAACAGAATGTAATTGTTTCTTTTCTATTACCGTGTGGTTTTATATCTGTGTAATCCAGTCATGGCCAACCCGTGGCTCTCGAGCCTCATGCGGCTCTTTAACTAGTTTCATGCGGCTCTTCAGGAGCTTTTACATAACATGCGTCAAATATGCTTGGCTGGCGTTACCATTCATTCAAGGATTGTTCAAGATAAGGAATGCCAAAAGTCTCACTAAGCAGCATAGTAAGAGAAAAATTGAAAATGAAAATTATTTTATTTTTGTTTGTGGACTTGCTTGAACTGAGAGTTTGTGTGTGTGAGACAGTGCACACAATGTTAACTGTTGAAAACAACTTTTACCAACTTTTAAACAATATTATCATGTTGGTGTGGTTATTTTCATTAAATCTGGTTGAGCATAGGTCTGTGTGTGCGTGTGCGTGCATACATGATTGAGGAATGGGATGATGTTCATGTGTACCCATGTGTATAATGTGGCTCTTTGCAGTAACACAGAAAAAGAAGGGGCTCTTAGTCTTCTACTAGTTGGCCACCCCTGGTGTAATCCCTCGCGTGTTTGTTCCATAGTCGCCCATGTGCTCTTATACATGTTCTGACGCAGCTCCGGATTATTCTACAGTGTTCATACCGACCGGCCCAGTTGGACGAGAGACCACCGGGAAAATCAGGTGCCACAGGGGGGCGCCAGTCACAAAAAACTGTCATTGTGTCCTTAGGCAAGACACTTCACCCACATTGCCTAGTGTGAAAGTGGAGTGTGTGTGCGATAAACGAGTTTAGTTTTAGTATCGATTAGTATAGAATTTTCAATACTTTTGTCAGTTGTTGTGGGGCGGCTGTGGCGGGGCCGGTGTGGCGGCGCTATAGTCCGTACATATGAGTGGACTAAGTGAGTGTGACGTCTCCACAGCGTCAGCGTCGCTCAACGAGGCTCCTGATGCCACAGTTACAGGAGCGAATCTGGATCCAGGCTCCATATTTGGAAATCTGACCGCGAGTATCATAGCAACCACAAGAGCCAATCAGGACTGAGGTGGTTAAATGTGCCGCCCTCCTCAGAGCAGAGATACTCTGCACCTGCACGAACCGCTGGATTTACTGATTCTTGAGAATAATAAGGAAACTTTTAGATTTTATCATCAAACTTTAAATAGTAAGTTTAAGTCGTTGATTTATGTTTTATGTTCTGTTACGTACGAACAAGAGTCACAATTTAACAAAATTCACTTTACTTTATGCTAGTTAAGATTCTAGTAACATTAGCTGTTGTAATTGTTTGAGATATTTTGTCATTTTATTTCAGAAATAGTCAATCGGGGCAGGAAAGTGAGAAGGGAACTTACTTAGCAACGAAACACACTAGCTGTCAATCAAACCTGTTGCTAACGCTAGGGGGAGGGACCTCGGGGAATGAAGGCGTCTGATTGGTCCGTTATTTATGTTCATATCTTGATTTAGGAACAAAACAGAGAAATGTAAAGTTCAGGATCCTGTGTCGCAGGTTCAGACGAACATTTTAAGACCAAAATGTCGAGGCCACAGCAGCAGGTCCAGAGAGAGGAGCCAGAAGATCCCAGTGTGAGTCAATGGGGAAAAGGGAGAGAAGGAGCCGGAAGAGCCTCCTGGAGCACTTCCTGTTCGGCACGCGGCGGCTAACGCTTTAGCTCTGTCCACTCATATATACAGACTGTGGCTGGGGCAGTTGTTGTGGGGGGGCAGTTGTGTCGTTCTCACCGGGACACACAGACTTATGGAGTTTGGTGCAGGCGCCTTCTGCTCACAGCTCTTAAAAACACTCGGATGAATCACAGAGCCTCACACAGACGTTAAGCACCTCATTTACCCTCAGCAACACCTGTTTCACCACCTCTTCTCTCCATCTCTCCTCCACCTCTTCTCTCCATCTCCTCTCTCCATCTCTCCTTTACAGCTCTTCTCTCCATCTCTTCTCTCCATGTCCACTGCCCTTCAAACCTCAGCCTTTCCTTCTCCCTTTCTCTCACACTCTCTCAATCTTTTCCTCTATCCATCCCCCTCTCTCTTCCTCCCCCTCTCTCCATCTCCTCTTTATCTTCTTTTTCACCTTTTCTCTCTCCCTATTTCTATCTCTTCTCCGCTCCCCTCCGTTTTCCTTCTCTCTTTCCTTTCTTTCTTTTTCTCTCCTCTGACCTCCTTCCCACCCTCCCTCTCCAACTTCTCTTTTCCTCCAGGTCTCTATACTTCCATCCTTTCACTTCTCTGTACATACATCCTTCTCTTCTTCCTCCCCTCGTCTCTCCCTCCTTCAACTCTTCCATTCCTCCATCACTCTCTCTCTCTACTTCCACTTGTTTATTCGATATATCCCTCTCTTCTTCCTTCCCTCCTCTATACCCCTCTCTCTCCTTCAGCTCTTCTATTTCTCCAACTCTCTCTATTTCCATTTCTCTATTCCTACATCCCTCTCCTCCCATTCTCTCTTCTTCTATACCTCTCCCTCCTACATCTCATTTCCTCCATCTTTCTCTCTCTACTTCCAGTTCTCTATTCCTACATCCCTCTCTCCCTCCATCTCTCTCTCTCTCTCTCTACATCCACTTGTTTATTCCTATATCCCTCTCTCCTTCCTCTCCTCCTCTATCCCTCTCTTCCCTTCAACTCTTCTATTCATCCATCTCTCTCTCTCTCTCTTTCTCTGTCTACTTCTTTATTCCTATTTCCCTCTATTCTTCATTCGCTCCTCTATATCCCTCGCTCTCATTCAACTCTTCTATTTCTCCAACTCTCTTGCTATTTCCATTTCTCTATTACTACATCCCTCTCTCCATCCTCCCTCCTCCCTCTCCCTCCTTCAACTCTTCCATTCCTCCTTCCTCTCTCTCTCTACTTCCACTTGTTTATCCTATATCCATCTATTCTTCCTTCCCTCCTCTATACCCCTCTCTCTCCTTTAACTCTTCTATTCCTCCATCTCTCTCTCTCTACTTCCAATTCTCTTTTCCTACATCCCTCTCTCCTTCCTCTCCTCCTCTAGCCCTCTCTCCTTTCTTCAACTCTCCCATTCCCCCATCTCTCTCTCTCTTTCTACTTCCACTTCTCTATTCCTAAATCCCTCTCTCCTCTCTTCCTCTAGCCCTCTCTTCCTCCCTCAACTCTTCTATTCCTCCATCTCTCTACTTTCACTTCTCTATTCCAACATCCCTCTCTCCCTCCTTCAACTTGTCCATTCCTCCACCTCTCTCTACTTCCACTTCTCTTTTCCTACATCTCTCTCTTCTTCCACCCCTCCTCTCTCCTTCCTTCAACTCATATATTCCTCCGTCTCTCTCTAATTCCACTTCTCTTTTCCTACATCCCTCTCTCCTTTCTTCAACTCTTCCATTCCTCCATCTTTCTTTCTCTCTACTTCCACTTCTCTTTTCCTACATCCCTCTCTTCTCCCCCTCCTCTCTCTATCTCTCTCTCCTTTAACTCCTCTATTCCTACATCCCTCCTGCCACCCTCCCCTTCTCCTTCTATCCCTCTCTCCTTCTTTCCCTCCTCTCTTCCTCTATCCCTTTCTCCCTCCTTCAACTCTTCTATTCATCCATCTCTTTCTCTCTCTCTATTTCCAGTGTTTGCTTCCTCCTACGACTCGTATATTCCTCCATCTCTTTCTTTACGTCCACTCCTCCATCCCTCCATCCCTCTCTCCTTCTTTCCCTCCTCTCCCTTTCTCCCTCCTTCAACTCTTCTATTCGTCCATCTCTCTCTTTCTCTCTCTCTATTTCCAGTGTTTGCTTCCTCCTACGACTCGTATATTCCTCCATCTCTTTCTTTACGTCCACTCCTCTATTCCTACATTCCTCCGTGTCTCTCCTCTCTCCCTCCATCCCTCCATCCCTCCGTCTCTCTCTCCATCCCTCCATCCCTCCGTCCTCCCCCACAGACCCCCTCTCCGTCCCATGATCCTCCTGTGCCTGTGCGTGTTCGTGGGGAAAGCCCGGCTCTGGTTCCACATATGCTGTTGGGCTCAGAATGCTGTGGTCCGGTGCCAGAGTGCATTATGGTCCATCTGCTCTTATTTACACATTTATGACACTGACGAGGAGCTGCTCCACACACACAGTCTCCACCCTCCTCCCCAGTGTGGGCTGATAAAAACAATATATGCCACACTTTCCTTACACAGTGGCTTATGTCCACTTTTTATTCACTTTTCCAGGTTTTTATAGGCCTGGTTTAACCCTGCTGGGAGTTTTCCTGTTCCTCGCCACCACAGACCGTATATATGAGTGGACAGAGCTAAAGCGTTAGCCGCCGCGTGCCAAACAGGAAGTGCTCCAGGAGGCTCTTCCGGCTCCTTCTCTCCCTTTTCCCCACTGACTCACAGTGGGATCTTCTGGCTCCTCTCTCTGGACCTGCTGCTGTGGCCTCCACATTTTGGTCTTAAAATGTTCGTATGAACCTGCGACACAGAATACTGAACTTTACATTTCACTGTTACTACTAATAACTACTTTTACTACTACTAATAATAATATTATTACTATTACTACTACCAATATGACTACTACTACTACAACTAATACTGCGACTACTACTACTACTAACACTATTACTACTACTACTATTACTACTACTAATACTGCGACTACTACTAATAATATTATTACTATTACTACTACCAATACGACTACTATTACTACTACTAACACTATTACTACTACTACTAATACTACTATTAGTACTGCTGCCACTACTACTACTACTACTACTACTACGAATACTAATACTACTACAATTACTACTACTATTACTACTACTAATACTACTGTTACTACTACTACTACTACTAATACTAATACTTCTACAATTACTACTACTACTACTACAATTACTGCTGCTACTACTACTACTACTACTATTACTACTACTAATACTACTATTACTACTACAATTACTGCTACTACTACTACTATTACTACTACTACTACCACTAATACTAATACTACTACAATTACTACTACTACTACTACTACTATTACTACTACTAATACTACTATTACTACTACAATTATTGCTACTACTACTACTATTACTACTACTAATACTACTGTTACTACTACTACTACTACTACTATTACTACTACTAATACTACTATTACTACTACAATTACTACTACTACTATTACTATTACTACTACTACTACTGTTACTACTAGTATTGTTTTGGTTCTTGTGTTGCTATGATACTCGTGGTCAGAGTCTGTCTCCAGATCCACTCCTGTGTCTCACAGTCGACTCAAACGGACTGTGGTCGTCACAAACCTGACCTCCTCCTCCTGCTTGTTTCAGTGGAAATCTTCATCTGCAGCGTTTTCTATCCCCGTGGAAAGTGTTTCGAAGTCTGGTTTTCACTTTCTGCTTCCGTGGAATCAGAAACCACCTCCATAATTTACCTTTAAAACTCCATATTCTTTGTCTCCTGATAACGATGAAATAAACATGTTCAAATCAAAGACTTCAGACGACTGCTGACTGCTGAAAAAACGCCGCACTAAAACCTTATGGCGCCGAAGTTATTTATGTTCTCATTTCGAGTTTTACTTCTCAAGCCGATAAGAAAGAATTTAAAGAAAAAGCTGAATAAGCCGCTCATTTTGGGTTTCCAGATCCTACGACTAATTTGGAAGTAAATGGAAAGAGAGCCCTCGCTGTAATCTCCACGCGCTCCTCCAAACTCCTGCACCTGCAGCAGCTCATTCATTAGTGTTAGTGCAGCCTCCAGCGGTTTGGGCTTCGTGACTGTCGGGTTTGTGCTTTCAAATGAGCCGTGAGCTGTCCGTACACACACGGCGCGTTCAGGTACAGACGACCTCGATTAAACGGCGAAAATCGTACGCTTTTAAAATGAGTAAGAGCCGCTGTTACATCCCCACATGATCAGCTCAGCACCACAGACCGTATATACGAGCGGACAGAGCTAAAGCTAAAGCGTTAGCCGGCGCGTGCCAAACAGGAAGTGCTCCAGGAGGCTCTTCCGGCTCCTTCTCTCCCTTTTTCCCATTGACTCACACTGGGATCTTCTGGCTCCTCTCTCTGGACCTGCTGCTGTGGCCTCGACATTTTGGTCTTAAAATGTTCGTCTGAACCTGCGACACAGGATCCTGAACTTTACATTTCTCTGTTACTACTAATAACTACTTTTACTACTACTATTACGGTATGGTGGCTGAGTGGCAACACTCAGGCCTCACAGCAAGAAGGTTGCGGGTTCGATCCCCGGGTCGCCCGGGCCTTTCTGTGTGGAGTTTGAATGTTCCTCCCCGTGTCTGGATGGGTTTCCTCCGGGTACTCCGGTTTCCCCCATCAACCTAAAACATGCCCGCACCCCTATGAACTAACATCAAGGACCATGTTGTCCACCCTCCTGTGGGTTCACCACCTGCAGAGGGGTTCATAGGGGGGGTCAGGTGCTATGAGGATTGGGCAGCAAGCTGCCCCCACGACCCAGCTGGATTAAGCGGGAGAAGATGGATGGATGGATGGACTACTACTATTAATAATAATATTATTACTATTACTACTAACAATACGACTACTACTAATACTGCGACTACTACTAACACTATTACTACTACTACTATTAGTACTGCTACTACTACTACTAATACTACTACTACTACTAACACTATTACTACTACTACTATTAGTACTGCTACTACTACTACTAATACTACTACTACTACTAATACTACTATTAGTACTGCTACTACTACTACTATTAGTACTACTACTACTAATACTACTATTAGTACTGCTACTACTACTACTATTACTACTACTAACACTATTACTACTACTACTATTAGTACTGCTACTACTACTACTAATACTACTACTACTACTAATACTACTATTAGTACTGCTACTACTACTACTATTACTACTAACACTATTACTACTACTACTATTAGTACTGCTACTACTACTACTACTAATACTGCTACTACTACTACTAATACTACTATTAGTACTGCTACTACTAACACTATTACTACTGCTACTACTAACACTATTACTACTACTACTACTATTACTACTAGTACTACTACTACTACTACTACTACTACTACTACTACTAGTACTACTACTACTACTACTATTACTACTACTACTACTACTACTACTACTACTACTACTACTACTATTACTACTGTTTGTGCTTTCAAATGAGCCGTGAGCTGTCCGTATACACACGGCGCGTTCAGGTACAGACGACCTCGATTAAACGTTTTTAAAATGAGTAAGAGCCGCTGTTACATCCCCACATGATCAGCTCAGGCCCGAGTCCCTTCTCTCCACTTGAATGTTCCGCTCTGATGAAAAACAAGTGTCTGGGATAGTTACAGATCCCCCCCATCCAACAATGTGCTCAAATTAACAAAACGGGCCATCACATCTGCTTGTTCGTTTTTCTTCTCTTCCTAATTAAAATAGCCAATTAAGACTAATTGACAAGACGTTCTTTTCCTCGAATTCTTCTATTTTTGTCTCGTTAAAAAACAATATCGAAGCCTGATCTCGCCACAGCTCAGGCGCTGTTAGGACGGGGCCTGGTCAGGACTTGGACGGGATCACAGGGAATATCAGGGGCCACAGTGGGGCACCAGGGGAAAGGCTGTTGTTGTGTCATTCGGCAAAGCACTTCCCCCACACTGCCTGGTATGAACGTGTTTGTGTGTGTGTTAAAGCATGAAAAACACGTCTGGAAAAGCACAATATGGGACAATACGGGATGTGTTCTTATTATCTAGGGCTGAAACGATTCATCGAGTTAATCGATTAGAAAAATGCATCGATTATTTATTTTTTTTTTGCCTTGATGCTCCGCGTACCCCGCGCGCTCCTCATCTCCCGTACGCCGCTCACTCTGCGCGTGGATCGTGTCTTGTCGCGTACACTCCGTGGACCGCGCTTCCTCCTGCGCCTCTAAACCAGAACTAACACCAGGACTAAAGCAGGTCTAAACCAGGTCTAAACCAGGACTAAAACCAGGTCTAAACCAGGTCTAAACCAGGACTAAAACCAGGACTAAAACCAGGTCTAAACCAGGTCTAAACCAGGACAAAAACCAGGTCTAAACCAGGACTAATCCAGATCTAAAACCAGGTCTAAACCAGGTCTAAACCAGGACTAAAACCAGGACTAAAACCAGGTCTAAACCAGGTCTAAACCAGGACAAAAACCAGGTCTAAACCAGGACTAATCCAGGTCTAAACCAGGTCTAAACCAGGACTAATCCAGATCTAAAACCAGGACTAATCCAGGTCTAAAACCAGGACTAATCCAGGTCTAAAACCAAACAAGAATTTGCAGGAGTTGGTTGCTACGTTCATGTAGTTTTAGAAATCATGACAATATCAAGTAATCCAAAGTAATCAGATTACGTTACTCACTTTAAGTAATTTAATGGATTACGTTACAAACTACATTTTGGGGAATGTAATCTGTAATCTGTAGGGGATTACATTTTAAAAGTCACCTTCTCAACACTGATGCTACAACATCTAAACAGAACCGTACATTACATCAAGTAGAAAAGAAACCACAGGTGAGTCAACCTTAGCCCAGTGATAATTACGTTTTTCATGTCCAAAACACGTGTATCTGTCAGTGCACGTGGTGTGTACTTAACATGTGCAAAGTAGACACGACAATAACAAACGATTACTCGATTATTCGAACAAAATAATCAACAGAATAATCAATTACTGTAAGAATCGAGAGCTGCAGCCCTATTATTATCATTTTCAAAAACGCAAACAGTGTCTTTCTGAAACCGTCACACACTTTTTTAGAGCGGGTTTTCTCTACTTTTTATTCACTTTTTCAGGTTTTTATAGACTTGGTTTATCCCTACTGGGATTATTCCTGTTATTCCCATGGTTTTAAAGGCAGGGTATTACTTTTTTTTTATTTAAAGCCACAGTATGTAATGTTTTTAGGCTAAATAAAAGCCTGTGTTTTCATTTTGGTTGCATTTATTCACTGAAAAACTGGGGATTTGCTATAGGAGAATTTTCCCAGTTTTGGCTGCGATTTCTTCTCAGAGTTTTGTCTCTGTGCGATTTTGAAGCCCCCGCGCTCCTTTATGTGACTCTCGAGACTTTCCGATGGCAAAGACTGCAGCGGGATAAGGCTGCGGGATAAGCCGGGCGAACACTGTGCGATATTTTCAATCGTTTCACTCAAACTGTTTGACCAAATCTCAGGGTTTAAAAGTTACAGCTCACGATTCATGTTCTCACACTGTACGAACTACAGTCCTCCCTCACTATAACGCGCCTCACATTTTGCAACCTCAGTTTCGTGGAATTTTTTACGTGTTTTTTTACGTTTGTGTAAATCTGATTGGCTGTTCTGCGTAATCGAAGGTGGCGCGCTCCTCGGTTTAGAGCTGAGAAAAGTGTATAAAGTGTGTGATGAGGAGTTTTGCAGCCTTAAAACATATAGAATAACTGTAAAAAATAAAGCCGAATACTTTTCGCCTCTTGCGGCTTATTTTCAGAACGTAATTCCCGCGATAAATGAGGAACCACTGCACTTCAACAGTGAGAAACCCTCACGAGAGGCGACTGGATTGCAAACAGGTTTGATATTGGTTGGTTCCAGCAGGGGACTAAGGATGGAAATTAGCATTAGCTACAATCCTGCATATTTACAATTCTGTTTATCTTCTCTTTTAATATGCATTGTCCGTTTAAGGAACAAATACAAATATTCTTACGACCTACGACTGACGATCTGGATCATGTATACGACGCAAAGAACAACACACGATTAAGCCAAAACTCGATCCCGTAAACCAGGGGTGTCAAACTCATTTTGGTCCGGGGGCCGTATGCAACCTACTTTGATCCCAAAAGGGCCGGATCAGAAAACTCAGTTCTCTCTTCAAGTTATTGTATTTTTCTCCGTGTCTCGTAGTGGTGTTTAAGATTATATTCCTCGAGCAACGCCACTTGTTCCAAACACACTGAGCACAGATTTCCCATTCACCTCTGTCAACAAATAAGAATTAGACTATTTTTCTTGGGAAATCCTGAACTCAGTATCTGCTTTTCTCATTTTTTGACATTTTGCTGATGAGGGTCACGGTCGACAGTCAAAACGATCGTCCTTTAAGAGCGTTTGGAAAGAGGAAAGTCTTCATTTGTGCTGCTCTGGTGGGAGTCGCAACGTACAGAAACGCCGGAGACGCTGCTATGCTGAACGGTGCAGAAAATTAACAGAAAAATCTGAAAATTTTAAGTATTTTAACAGAAAAATCAGCCGAGGGCCAGATTAAGGGTCTTGGAGGGCCGGATCTGGCCCCCGGGCCGCATGTTTGACACGTGCCGTAAACAGTTGCAAAAGGGAAAAATTGGCTTAAAAAGGGCCAAAAATGACAGCGTTTACGGCCGGCATATGGTTTCTCCTCGTGTCTGTGGTCTGCACTTTTTAATAAGACCCACAGATCCTGCAGTGTGCGGCGGCCTTAAGAATCCAAAAACATCACGTGCAGGTCTTTTAGTATTGGACAATTAAACAAGCAGTGAAAACACAGAGTGGATTTTCCCAGGATCAGGTCACGACTTTATCAGAGACTCGACCGAAGCCTCGATCCTCAGACAAAGAAAAGAACAGAACAGAACAGAGATGACAAGAGTCTGAGCTTCAAGGGATCACAGAGAGGTAAGACTCTGAAACGAGGGAGCGACGGAGGGAGGGGGGAGGAAGGACTAGAGATAAAAAGAAAAAGGAAGAGAGGGGAAAGAGAAAGAGAGGCAGGAGGAGGAGAGAGAAGAAGAGAGGGAGAGGGAGAGAGGGGAGAGGGAGGATGAGAAAGAGGGAGAAAGTAAGGGGTGTCAGGGAAGAAGAGAGAGAAATAGAGAGAGACTGGGGAAAGGGAGGATGAGAAATAGGGAGGTGGGTAGGAGAGAGAGGGAGAGAAAGAGAGGCAGGGGGAGGAGAGAGAGAGAAGGAGAGAGAGGAAAAAAGGAAAAAAGGGGAGGAGAGAGAAATAGAGAGAGAGGGAGGGGAGAGGGAGACTGAAAAAGAGGAAGAGAGAAAGAGAGGGCGGGGAAGGAGAGAGGGAGAGAAAGAGGGGCAGGAGGAGGAGAGAGAGAGAACGAGAGAGACGGAGGGTGATAGAAAGAAAAGGTATGAGAGGGGGAGAGAAAAAGAGAGGGAGAGGAGAGAGAAGGAGAAGGAGAGAGAAGAAAAAAGAGAGGGTGGGGAAGGAAAGAGGGAGAGAAAGAGAGAGGGGGGAGAGGGAGGGAAGAATACCCATAGAACAAAAAAGAAAGAGATGGAGAGAACAAGAAAAAAGAGGCAGAAGCAGGAGGGAGAGGGGGAGGGAGATAGAAAGAAAAACAAAGAGAGGGAAAGAGAAAGAGAGGCAGGAGGAGGAGAGAGAAGGAGAAGGAGAGAGAGGGATGGAGGGAGATAGAAAGAAAAAGAAAGAGAGGGGGGAGAGAGAGAGCAGGGGAGAAGAGAGAGGAAGAGAGTGCGGAAAAGGAGAGAGAGAACGATGGAGTGAGAGAGAGGGGAGAATGATAAAGAGGGAGAAGAAAAAGGGTAGCAAGGCAGGAGAGAGGGAGAGAGAGAGAGTGAGGGTGAGAGAGAGGGAGTGGAGAGGGAGAGAGAAAGGGGTGGAAGGGAAGAGGAGAGGGAAAGCGAGAGAGGGAAAAAGGCAAAGAGATAAAGAGACAAAGAAAGAGAGGGAGAAAGAGCTCTGTCTTTCTCCCTAGTCTTGCGAGAGAAACAAGAGAGAAGAAGAGAGGAGAGGGGAGGAGAGAGAGAGGGGGGAGTCCACAGGGGACAGACAAACAGAGAGAGAAGGAGAGAGAGCCCGGGAGAAAGAGAGAGATGGAAAAAGAGGGAGGGAGAGAGAGAGAGAGAGGTCTTATCATGAATCAGCGACAGGAGAACTGAGGGATTATCTGTGGACGATCGACAGCGGGACTGGCAGAACTGGAGAGACACGAGATAAGAGGCTCCCAAAGAAAGCAGCTACAGCAATATGCGAAAGAGAGAAAGACGGAGGGAAAGACGGAGGGAAAGACAGGGGAATACGCGGCTAAAATCTAGAATAAAATAACACTAATATTCACTGCGAAAAGTAAAAAAAAAAATCTCGCAAAAAACGCCTCGAATTACAAAAAAAAAGTGCATCTCGGTTTGAGTCAAAACGAGTAAAAAAACCTTTTGTACTCAAGATGCAAATGTCAACAGCTCCTTTCACTTTAACTACCAAACAAAACAGCAAGAGGTCTTCCATCTGTTTGTGTCCATGGAGACGATACGGCATCGCCTGGAATGTTCCACAATATGGCATTACATCTGCCCGTCCCGCACATATTGGGGTTTTGTTGCCTCGTTGATTGTTCTGATGGAGATAAATCTAATGTTTTATGTTGTGATGTGTGAGCTACTGTGTCCAAATAGTTTCCCTTGCGGATCAGTAAAGTTTGTCTCAGTTTAATGCCGTACTGTGGAACATTCCAGGTTAAACGTTCAATATTGTATTACGAAAACTGGAACTCCTGTGAGCTTTAAGCCATGTTTTAACGCTGTAACCTCCTCAGAAACAGACCTGGAGTTGTGTTTTGTTGTGTTTAACCTCATAATATCTTTCTGTTGACATCTCCAAAGCGCAAAATGCTCCGTTCCACCTCGTGATGTCAAGAAGTCGTAGTTTACAGTTTAACAGCTATTTGTCTCGTAAGTCTGACGTCACGCGCGACCTCTGGGTCCAACGAAACGGTCGTTCAGTACGGTTTATGGTTCAAAACGACACAAACCAGAGAATATTTTCACCCTCACCTCCTTTTTTTTAGCGAGGTTTCAACTAGAGCACGAAAACCTGACGAGAACCCGACAAATATTTAGAGCCGACGTTCAAGCTTCGGCTGTTTCCTGTCGACAGTAAAACCACTCGCTCTGAGACTCTGAAGTGAAGTGAAGTTGTGTAATTTCTTTCTTAATATTTTCCCTTCACACGAGCAAAAAAAGAAACTGGTCAGACGAATTTGTGCAATATGGATTCACACGTGTGCACCAATAAAATATATATATACCTGTGTTTTGAATTAGAAAAAGACATATTTTATTTTTCCAGTTAAGAAGGTTCGGTGAACGTGCATAAGAAACTCGTGGGGTTCAGTACCTCCGACAAGGTTAAGAACCGCTGATGATTCTAGTGAAGGTGTGTGGAGATGATTCTAGTGAAGGTGTGTGGAGATGATTCTAGTGAAGGTGTGTGGAGTTTAAAAACACAGTGGAGCACTTCCTGTATCACCACATGACATCACAAGGTGGAACCGAGTGTTTTGAGAGAAGAAAACAGCCTAAATATGCAGGGTTTTGGCGCGAATGACACAAAACACAACTGCAGGTCTGTTTGTGATGAGATTATCACATTCTCCAGAAAATAGACCAAAAAAAATCACGACTTTTATACATGTTTTGACTTTGTGGAGCAACATTATTTCACTTTAAATATCTGCCGTCACGAGCTAAATGAATGAGATACATTTTCTTGCCCTTGGCGCATTGGGCAAACATTTATTTAAATCTCATGTCGAATCAGGTTTTCTGTTTTTCGCGCATTCATTTAGTCTTATTTAAGAGGAATATGACACGTTCCACTGGCAATTTGTTTCATCTCGACCCGTCAAAACGTATTAACATCAAAATACATTCTCTTCATTCGGGCTGTTTGAACTATGCTCCTCCATTTTGCACCGCAGATTTAGGCTTTTACTTTCAAGCGAGCGGCGGGCGACACGGGCGAAAATGAATCTCTATATTTCTTGGCTTTTTCTCGATGAATATTCAGATGGTATTTCAGCAGTGCTTCAGGAATCTGCGTCTAAATGCGCCGGTTTAGGTTCAAATATCGAACAAAACGTGTATGGACCATGAAATTATGTTAAGTAAGTCGGGTGAGTTTTGGACAGTTCTCAAATTTCTACTCAATATAGTGGGAAAACACGTGTTGTGAATATAAATTATAGTTTTGTACCAATTTAGAAGCAATTTGTGATGAAAAATATGTTGAAAATGGTCGTAACTCTGGGAAAACTGAGAAAATGACTCGGTTTTCTTCCAGATGTCACTACATTCTTCTTTTTCTTTTTATGAATTGTTCATTTGTGTATTAGAATTTGTCTAATTTAATATATAAAAAAAAGATGTTCTTGTAGTGTTTTGTAATGTTCGGCAGCGTTAAGAAAATCTATTACAGATGAAGCACAGTTCAGCAATTTACAGACAAGACACATTTTCTTCTACTTTAAACATTATTTCAAGTGTTTCTTATCATTTTATTTGCCAAATAATAATTTCTGTGTACATCAGAAGTTTGGGCCGACTGTACGGCACAGCTGCTACGTTACAGTTATGATTTCAAACCAGAAAGTAAAATATAAAACCAAAAAACATTTTATTATGATTATGATTATTATGGTTATTTTTATTTTACTTTTATCTAAATTAAAGTGATCCTGCTGTGTTTTAGTACTTGGTTTGGGAGATTACACAAGATGTTCCCTTCTCATTTTTTATTTTTTTCTAGTTTTTATAAGGAGTAATCCTTTATTATGAGCATGTTTATATCTGCAAAGCTCAAAATGCTCTGTTGCACCTTGTGACATCATGTGGTGGTAGGTTTCAAGACCACAGCTCCTTTTGAGGACGCACTGGGCACAGAAACTCCACCGTTTTTAAGTTTTATGGACTAATTTGAGTCCTTTCGCTGCTTTATACAGTATGTTTTATACAGCATGTTTTATACAGTATGTTTTATACAGTATGTTTTTTTGTGTCCAGTGTTTCTTTTAGACTATGGACCAAAATAATATTTGTGTCTGAAATAAAGAATAATCATAATTTTACCTTATGTTCATTAGAGAATGGCAATCCAAATGATTCTAGTGAAATTCTAGTGAAGGGGTAAAAAATAAAAGAAGTTTAAAAACACAGTAGAGCACTTTTACCGCACGACATCACAAGCAGATGCAGTAAGCGTCTGTTCACACTGAGGCCATGTCCACACGTAGCCGGGTATTTTTTTAAACCGAACATTTCCCCCCCTCCGTTTATAAAAATAGTTTTATCCACACCACCTCGTCTTCGAAAAAAATACTTTCCACACATAACCGAACATCTGCGTTTTCAACCACATTCATACACATTCCAAACCTGTAGATGGCGTTATTTCCATTGAGCCCTCACTTCGCCGTCACTTCCGCCTAAACTTAAACAACAGAAAACATGGCGCCGACCTCCTTTGTCTGGACAGACTCGGAGTCAGAATTGCTCCTAAACACAGTTTTGGAGTATAAACTTCAAAAGACACGACTCCGATCCATAGTCTGCTTTGGCTTTGGCTTTGGCTTTTGCAGTCGCCTAAACAAATGTCGCACGTTTGACGTCAGGGCAGATTCATATTTTTTGGCGCAGACAGTGACGTTTTAAAACGCAAAACCCCAGTTATCTCTGTCCACACAAACACGCATAAACGGAGTTTTCAAAAATCTTCACTTTGGCCGGAGTTTTCCCTGAATACTCGTTTTTGATGCGTGTTCGTGTGGATGACAGGCCAAAACGCAGCAAAACATCTTCGGTTTATCAGATACCCGGCTACGTGTAGACAAGGCCTGAAACAAATCACCGTATCAGTGTATTGGAAACGATTTGCGTCCACACACGTCGTGCCTGGATCGGCAGAAACGCTGGTCACATGACTCGGCTGGAGTCACGTAGTCACAAGGTCACGACACCGTGTGGGCGGTAAAAATGTTATTCCCTTCGCTCGCAGGATCGTCTCTCGCTCTGTTCCATTCGCTCGGACTGAACTCGACTCTGCACCTTCATCTTGGAACATGTTACAGAAGGAACTTGGTTAATTTCATTTCTCTGAGGCTTTAAAGTCTAATCTAAGAGTCCCAGAGGCCAACTCCATGACCTGCACTTGTTTTACGTAATAGTTTTTATCTCCTCTGTATTTGTCTGTAATATTGCGACTGTATGAATTCACTGCTGCCTCTTGGCCAGGACTCACTTGAAAAAGAGGTTTTTAATCTCAACGGGACTTTGGTTAAATAAAGGTTAATAAATAAATAAAAACGAAGAAGCGGAGCGCCGTATCTGAAGTTGTCGTAGTTCTACGGAAGTGGCGGCCGCCGATTTCGAGCCGAGGAAGATGGAAAGTGCGAACACAGTATTTTGTCTCGGGTTTGTCTAAACTTTTCCAGCTAGAGCCCCGATGTCAGCGTATCAGTGTTTTCAGTGTTTTCACTCATCCACACGGCGCCGGATCAGATCTGTGCTCAGGCGAATACGTGGGAGCTGGTGTATCCAGATCATTCCGTCTCTGGAGTCGTTTTCTGTCTGATTAGTGTGGACGAACACTGCATCCACAACAGTAACAAATACATACTAGTGCGGAAGGGGCCTAAATGTGCAGGGTTTGTGTGTTAAACGTGTGTGAACGGAACAAAACACAACTCCAGCTCTGTTTTGTGATGAGGAAACATTATAACATAGATCAGAAAATAGCGTAATAATAAACAATACACTTTAAATAATAAACTAATCTAGTCAAAACTAATCAAATCAAAATTCAAATCACAATTTCAAATGATTTTAACAGGAAAAAAAACATGTTTTTATTCTAACAGAAAGAGAAATAAGCCCGAGTTAATGCGGAGGCTGAGATAGAGCAGCGAATAAAAGGAGAAAATGAAAAACAACGTCCTGTGAAGGTGCCGACAATGGAATAAATATAATAAAGTGTTTGATGAGGAGATAAAAGTCTTATCACAAATGAGCAGAAAGCAAAACGGGGTGAAAAACACAGCGCCTCAGACTGTGCCGCTCACCACTGGACTGAGCAGAAAAGAGCTCCAATAATAAGCCAAATGTGTAATGTAATTAACTGAGAGAGAAGAATCACTATCGGCCAAATTCTGCCAGCACGGACAATATTAAACGTACAATATCGCACTTGTAACGTTATATTTTTTAGCTTGAATTCCTTTTATAGACTGAATAAGCAGATAAACCAAACACTAAACAGCTTTAATGCTTTCAATGTCCAACACTACGTGCGATTTTCAGTTTTTAGGACTGTAAATTATGCAGTAGATTAACTCACTGCTGTCCGGTATCTGTGAAAACGCTCAAATATAACAGAAAATGATATTAAATGTTTAACCATCATAAACCATACTCCCACAGCCCTTTGTGATACTGTGGTTTTGGTGTAAAATCCCACATCACTGAGGCCCTAAATCAGAAATACTCACTATTTTTTTTTCACAAAAGCCACATTGGAAGAGCAAAATCAAGAGGAGAGCCACTTATACCCTATTTATTACATTTCCTTAATCGATCACTGGGAGACTAAACGATCCATTATCGATGAATCAATGTTTTTAGATTAAAATTATCATCATTATTCTGACTGTTACTAATCTGCATAAAGAAACTCAACTTTACAACATATAAACCATCAGCACTACAGAGCCACATCAGTGTGAGATCAGAATGTGTTTAATGCAGCTTTAAACATTTGTTTACGTCTTACAGAAACAAAACTTAAAACCTCATGGCTCATTTGCATAAACTGTAAACGCTGAAAAAAGCAGCTCTTTCCTTGTGCTGATGGTTCAGCTTCTGTTGAACTAAAGGACACGACTCAGTGAATATGAGTGTTCTCTCTGTGACAGAGGATGTGCTGCTGATGGTGAGTCTGTTCTGTGCGTATGTCGCGTTGGAGATGGTTCATGTTTTCAGAGATTAGACGTGTAATAATAATAATAATAATAATACATCAAACTTATATAGTGCTTTTTTGGACACTCAAAGACGCTTCACAGGTCGTACGAGTGCCGACTGTACGTGTGCAGGTTTAGTGCAGCTTTTTATTTAATCTTTTTACTTTCAAAGAACGCTTTAAACTGGATTGGCGGCACAGTGGCTGAGTGGCTAGCACTCAGGCCTCACAGGCCCTGGGTCGCCTGGGCCTTTGTGTGGAGTTTGCATGTTCTCCCCGTGTCTGGATGGGTTTCCTCCGGGCACTCCGGTTTCCCCCATCAACCCAAAACATGCACTGTAGGTGTAAAAGTTGTGTGAGTGAGTGTTGGTGGTGGTCGGAGGAACCGTTGGCGCCGCTTGGCTTGGCAGCCGCACCTCTGTCAGTCTGCCCCAGGGCAACTGTGGCTATAACAGTAGCTTACCACCACCAGGTATGGAGTGAATGAAGAATGCTCTGTAAAATGCTGTGTAAAGCACTTTGGGGACATGTGTCTGTGTAAAGCGCTATATAAATAAACCTTAAACCTTATTAATAGTGCAGTTTTGTGGACTGGAGTCATTATTTGCAGAGAACAATTTCTATGGATAATGTGGATCAGACGCTGCACTTTAAATGTTCCACTTTACATTAGGTGAGTAATAAAGTCTTTATTTTCGCTCTATCCTGAGTTTGTTTGTTGCGTCTCTGTGTCCGTCGCTTCTCTGCCCCTGACTCTGTTTTATGGTCTGTTTCCGTCGCGTTGTTGATGTTCGGTGGTTCTGATCTGACACTGACTCGACACATGAGGAACAGCGGCTTCAGAATCGCACACGGAGACAAAAAGTCGGGTCACGGGGAGAAGAAATCGCAGCCAAAATCGGGCAAATTCTCCTGTAGTGTGTGGCGGCCTTTAGTGTAATGCAGATGTTTGTATTGCAGTCTTCACTATATGTTTCTGTAGCACATTTGGGAAAAAAAATATTGGCTGTGTTACTATTTTTGGCATATGCTTGAGAGCCGTGACCTCTCCACCTTCAAGAAAACTCTCATGACTCATGTCATTTACAAAAGCTTTTACACTTTCACTTTTTCCTCTCTATGATTCACTGTTTTGATCTTTTCAGTATTATTTGTTTATTGCTCTTCGGGCTTTTTTAATATTTGTTCCTTCGAGTGTCCTGAAAAATGCTATAGTTCTGTGCAAAAGTTTTAGGCAGGTGTGGGGAAAATGCTGTGAAGTAGGAATGCCTTCGAAAATGGAAGCGTGAATCATTTATTTTCATCACCAAAATGCAGTGAAGGAACAAAACAGAAATCTAAATCAAACCAGTATTCACACTCGATGATGATGAGGTCAGGGCTCTTCCACGACTTCTTCTTCTTCTTCTTCTTTACGCTGAAGAAAGTTCTTACTGACTTTGGCTTTTTCTTTTGTTCACTCACTTTGGTTTCTATTTTTGAAATCATTCTTTGTTTACAGCATTTTTTCACACCTGCCTAAAACTTTTGCGCAGTACTGTACCTAAATAAAACATTAATAACACTTCAAACTTCCTTCTTAAAGGGGAACTACGGCAGGTTTGAAGCTAAAGTCCGTTGCTAGAGGAGGTCGGATTCTGTCAGAAGCCAAAAAACGGCACAGATCAGTGTTTCCTCGGTGGAGATCTCACTGTGGCAGTGAGTCTGTCAAGGCAACAAACTAGTGTAGTGATGGGGGCAAGTTCTGAACTTCCACGTAAAACACCAATTTGCGCAGAAGAATCTTAACACCACTTTAACCCATCTTACAACAGCCTGATTTTGTCTCTCAAACGGAAAACACTCTCTGCCTCCTCGTGATACAGGACATAATTCAATTCAATTCAATTCAATTTATTTTGTAGCGCCCAAAATCGCAACAACAGTTGCCTCTAAGGGCGTTCCAAGATATGGATGAGCCAAACATACACACAGACATATCAAAACAGGAAAAAACATTCATGTAAAGCAGCAAATGAAACATTGTCCAGTCATCCCCTGTCCTTAGACCCTCCTTCTCAGCAAGGAAAAACTCCAAAAAACCCAGGGTCCTGGGAAAAAGAAGAAACCTCGGGGAGAACTACAGTGAAGGAAGGATCCACTCCCATGGACGGACAGGCTATAGATGTCCAGGCCCGTGGGCCAGTTCGGTATGGCCACAGCTACCCAGGTGGGGAAGGAGCTGGGCGAGGAGGGGAGGCCGGGCAAGAGGCCTCCCCATATACAAATGCAGGACAATACACTGCCAGTTTCTCTGATCTGGCCAAGATTTTAAGACTTATTCATCTTGATTTCAGATTTATTATCTACTTTCTAGTTCTGAGACTGCTTAATTCTAGTCTAGAGGTCGTTTATTTTAAGATAACTTGTCAAGTAAAATGATCTGTGCACACAGCAAGATAATTTTCTACTAGTCAAACACGCATAATCTGTAATATGAGTAATTTGAAAAACAGACATAAATGTTTTGATCCTTTTTTCATATAACAAGCAGCACATTTGACATGTTTTATTATTGCAAAATGGTTATGTGACATTTTTTTCACCCAAAATGCATAACCAAGACTATTTTTATAATAATCACTAATAATTTACTTTCTAGTTCTGAGACTGCTTCATTCTAGTCTAAAGGTAGTTTATTTTAAGATAAATTGTCAACTTTCACTACTTTTAAGTCATTTTCTGATAGATTTAAGTGTTTTTTATTTTAAACTTTGTTGCAGTGTACAGGACAGACATGCATAATCTGTAATCTGAATAATCTGAAAACCAGAAATAAATATTTAGATCCTTTTTTCACATAACAAGCAGCATATTTCCAATTACATTACATTTTTGTCAATATATAAAATGATTATGTGACAATTTTTCACCCAAAATGGATAACCAAGACTCCATTTTTTTTTAAATAATAATCACAATTAAATACAAAAGAGTGGGCGGAGATAGGGGGTGGGTGAAAACAGGCATTTTCTGTGCACTTAAGCCTCAAATACAGCACAATAGGACTATTCAAACAAGCAATCAATCAAAACACAACTCGGCGTCAGGTAATAATGAGGTAGCACAGTTTAAACATGATTAAAACCTAATTCGAGTCCATTTTAGAAGAGACGTCCCTTTTAAACCATTATGGCGTCTGCGCTGAGCCCTTCTGTCTGAGCACATTTAGAGCAGTTTGGTTCTATTGTGTTATTCTTCAAACAGAGGAAGATGGATGCCGCTCCTCCCACCACACCCTAATGATTACAGCCACCGTTTAATCACCGCGCCCTAATGGCACCAAACCACACATCTGCTCCATCGGAGAGCGTGCGCGAGATGAGTGGTGTTAATAAAACCATTAGTGAGCGATTACCCGGCGCACTAAAGGGGCCATACCTGCTGCGCAATCAAGGACGCGACGCACAATACGTCTATATACAAACGCCTTTTCATACAAAACTCTGTGTGTGTGTGTGTGTGTGTGTGTGTGAGGCTAAAAGTTACTGCTTAATGGGTCCATATTGTGATTTATGTTATAATGGTGTTTCCTCATCACAAATATATCCAAAGATGTGTTTTGTTTCATTGTTTGTGAACTTTTGTTTATTAAAGGGGAACTCTGACACGTTCTGACAATTAAATACTGTCTCACTTTAACTGTAGGCTTTTAACTGTATGTTTTAATCGTACTTAAAGGGGAACTGTGGCCAGTTTGAAGCTAAAGTTTGTTTCTAGAGGTGGTCGAATTCTGTCAGAAGCCAAAAAACGGCACAGATCAGTGTTTCCTCGGTGGAGATCTCACTGTGGCAGTGAGTCTGTCAAGGCAACAAACTAGTGTAGTGATGGGGGCAAGTTCTGAACTTCCACGTAAAACACCAATTTGCTTCACACTGAAGAAGCTTAACACCACTTTAACCCATCTTACAACAGCCTGATTTTGTCTCTCAAACTGAAAACTCTCTACCACCTTGTGATGTCATGTGGTAATACAGGAAGTGCTCTCTCCAAACATTCACGAAAATCTAATTTCAGTCCTGAATTTTCCCATTTCTGCCAAAACAAAAGTAAAAGTAATTCACACATGTTTGAGTAATCCTTTATTATTAGTCTGTCTGCGTCTCCACAGATCAAAATGCTTGATTCCACCTTGTGATGTCATGTAATGGTAGTTTTCAAGTTAAAGGGATAGTTTGGGTTTTTTGACATGAATCTGTACGTCTCCGTCAGCAGAGTCGCATCAACACTGACTTACCTCCCGACAGCGTCTGAGCCGAGTTCTTCCCCGGTTTTGGTGCTGATGAAAGTGTCCGGCAAGTTGGCTGGAGTCATGAAAATAAAGAGTTTTTCTTCTCAAAACAACATGTGTCCAAAAGAGTGAAACATTTGCGTAACAAAAAGGTGAACCATGAAAAAGTCAGACCTCATAATTGCTTGCTATGCATATGAAAAATGGTGCGGACTTGTGATTATCCAGGCTGTAACAACAAAAATCTGGCTGAATTTCTGCAACCAATTCACCGTTTTCCTGTCACATTTCTCTGAGGAAACGTTGGCTTCTTGCCATAAGCTTCAATGTGGAAACCAGATTGTCAAAGATAAAAAAGCTTTGTGTGTGCAGTGCGCACTTCAGTGACGACGATTATGTTCCTTTATGCCCAGGACAGAGGAAGAAATATGTTCTGAAGAGTTCAGCTGTACCTGCACCTCAGGTAATCGCATCAGTATATTCGGGTTTATAAAGATCTGCCCTTGGCTCTGTGCTAAAGGCCACGTCTTCATCGTCGCTGTCGTAGTCACACATGTTGTCGTGAACTTTCCAAGCAGGAAACACAGTGAAACAGGCGCAGCGCCACCTGGAGGCAGCGCAGTGATACGACCGGAGAGAAAATAGTACCAAGAGATTATGAGGTCTGACATTTTCATGGTAAATGCAAATGTGTCACTCTTTTGGACACATATTGTTTTGAGAAGAAAAACACTTTATTTTCATGACTCCAGCCAACTTGCCGGACACTTTCATCAGCACCGAAACCGGGGAAGAACTCGGCTCAGACGCTGTCGGGAGGTAAGTCAGTGTTGATGCGACTCTGCTGACGGAGATGTACAGATTCATGTCAGAAAACCTGAACTATCCCTTTAACTTGAAAACTACAACTACATGACATCACAGAGTAGAACAGAGCATTTTGATATGTGGAGACGCTGACAGACTAATAATAAAGGATTACTCAAACATTTGTGAATTAAATAAAACACATTATAACAGGCTTAAAGCTCACAAGAGTCAGTTTTGTGTACAGTCGTCCCTCACTATAACGTGGATTATTATTGCAGCAGCACATCATCAGTGGGGTAAAACTAACCTGAACAATCCAACACTTGAATTCTGCTTCACAGTGATAGGAAGATCCGACATCGAAGGATCAAAAAGCCATGTCGCTGTGAACACTTGGCCGCCACACGCCCCTCATCCCTGTGGTCACTTTTCTGCCACCTCCTGCGTAAAACCCAAAAAGCCAGAAGGATCGTGCGGCCCCACTTTCACACTCTGTATTCAGACTGAAAACCCAAGATCAAGTGAGCTTTTGCCCTTCTGCTCCATGGATTTTTTTTGGTACAATTTTGCAAGCTTCTTCTTTTTTTACAGAGTATGAACGCGCATTGTGTTTTACGCCCTGTTGGCTGTGTAATCGAACGTGGCATGTCTGTTTATAAGAATCTTCTCACCCAGAAGAGAAAAAAAAACAGCACCAACAACTATAACTATGATCTTCACTTCGCTCCTCAGTTTAGATTGGAGAGCCCAGCTGAGAAAAGTGTCTAAAGTGTGTGGTCAGGGGTTTTACAGCCTTAAAACATATAGAATAATTGCACAAAATAAAGCTGAGTACTTTGCAGATTTCGCCTATAGCGGTTTATTTTTAGAACGTAACCCCCGCGATAAACGAGGGACCACTGTAATATAAATGAGTCATTCAGTCACACTGGAGCTATTCCACATAATTGTATCTACAACACACTAATAAAGAGATTTCTGTGCTGTGCCGGCCCCACACTGCCAGCTCAGTCCATGTCATCTTGGCCCGCATCATTAGAGATATAATACTCCCTACAACAGACGCATATAGCCACATTAGTAAGGAAGTAAATAAGTGTTTGTTTATGTCGCGCTTTTCGCAGATGTACGTCACAAAGACGCTTTACAGAGCATTATTTACAGAACATTATTTACAGAGCATTATTCATTCATTATATTGCCACTGTAACTATTGTTTATAAAACTTAGGTTTGGCTCTATTGGATTTTCAACTGGGTTTATTTAGGCAACATTTATCATTATTCTGCCTCTTTACGTCATATTTAAAGACAGTCGTTCGGCCTAATGATATTTTTGTATGATATTCTAGCCAGTAAAGAAAGTTCTGTAAGTAAACTACCGCTATTAGCTTTTAGCCGTAAATGTGTGTGCGCCGCGGTAATTAATGATCTGCTAAATGCCGATAATTCACACTTCTATTCACAGCTCATTTACATATCAGTGCGTGTCCAGTAACATATATACGGCCACTATAGTCACTTTACAGTCGCTAATAGAAAACAGCCTGTTTATGTGTGCGAGCTACAGCAGCTAATCGCTAACCAATGAGAAAGAACCAAAACGAGCTTCAAAACCGACACATTTCAACACTCAGCCTCACACAGGCTCCTCTCAGATCAGCACTAAGAACTGTCCTTTAATCCAGAATCACACTGAGCGTCCGGAAAAAGAAGAGAATCTCAGAGTTGCGCACATAGATGTATATGTGCGCACATGGATCACTGTCATGTCCACGTGGAATATCGGCCCATATTGACAAGATTTTGGCCGATATGTTTCCAAGTGCCTGTTTCAGCTGATATCAGCCGACCAATATACAGTATATCGGTCGGGCCCTAGTAAATACACTTCTCCTGCTTTAAAACTCCAGCCTCATGCTTCTTCTTTCAACTCTCGGGCTACTTTTAATTTTTAATTTTAATTTATTCTCCGACACATGTAATTGTTCATTCAGTCACTGGCGTCTGCAAACTCTACAGAGAAACACCTGAAACCCTCTTACTGTGAGAGTCTAGTCCTTCGCTCACTGCTGCACAAATGTAATTCATAAAACATTCTCTACATTTCATTTGCATAAATTGTCATATTTTTTTTAGATTATGTTCAGATGTGTCCTAGTTTCAATGTGTAATATTTCAGCACACAATGAATTGAATATATTACAAAAAATTTAACCAAAATTGTGAGCAAACTTTGGAGTATTTTTCCAAATTCATCCCTCCTGTGATCCGCTTTTGAGCACTGACCCACTGACAGTTTCAAATGAATAAAAATTTAATCCATCAATGTGTTTGGAAAAGCTTATAAAATCACATATCTGGGCTTATGTTTCTGCTCTAAATTTAAATGTATTCTGAATCGCCTGCAGCAGTGGCAAAGGAGTCAGGTAATGAGTTGCCCACCGTACTCCACAAACACTAAAAACCTGTTTACCTCAGAAAACAGACAGAAGACGAGTTACAATTGAATTCAGAATAGGAATCTTAACTTTAGTGCATTCATCAACAGTTCATTTCTTTTCATGAACCTGTAAATTATCTGAATTGTTGTTAAGGCTTTATTTTCATGTGTATTTGTCAATGGAAAAAACACATCCTACTACTTCATTCTTACCCCATTCACATATTTTCTTTTCAGTCAAAACATTCTGAAAACCACATGGAAACACAACCGTTTTCTTCCTTTTCCACATAGTTTTGCCTATTTTTTCTCTATGGATATTTTTCCTGCTGACAAGAAAGATGACGGACATTGTCAATAACGTTTTCTATGACACTGAAGCTACATCTCTCAATTCTAAACATTTAGCCCGACTGAAATCAACATTAATCTGAATTCACTCCATTTAAAGCGGCACTAGTTTTTAGGTAAAGGGTCCAAAAAATCTTCTATTCCTGTTCCAAAATGTTTTATACAACTTTTATCTCCATGAAGACAAGAACATCACGCACCAAACCAAGAGTTTTTAGAAACAGAAACACCCGTATGACAACAGCTTTATATTAACTACACCTTAGTTAGTGTAAATAAAGCATGAACAGAGGCTTAATTATTATGAACAAATAGTTTATTATTAACTATTTAAAGTGATACCATGCAACTTTCTGGAGGTGGAAACTGCAGCTTCCATGGAAATAAAAAGTGTAAATCTTACTTTTCAACAATCTACATGAAAACGTACGTTTTATGAGATACTGTGGAAGATCATAGCCAAAAAAATAAATTAAACTGGGATCAAACCAGCACAAGTGTGAATCCAGCCTACAAGAATCACTGCTTTTGTATTCAAAGATTTCAAATCAAATCAGAGTTTATTTATAAAGCACTTTTCCTACAAAAAATGTAACACAAAGTGCTTTACAGTGATTAAAAACAATCCCAGTTGTCAGTTTCTTGTTCATCCATGGGTTTCAAATGCTAAAAAATTAGGACTATTGCTATAGCAATAAACAATGTAAGATGGCACAGGTTTAAATGACCCTCTAGACCTTTGTTCAGGCTTAGACCCTCAAAAGGACACATGAAATTTGCTTGATCAAGGTACATTTCAAAAACATGCAGTAAAAAGTACGACTTGCTGTAGTCTGGGCCAATTCACCTGGAAGCCTGAGGGCCAAAACTACTGGTCTGAGGGCCACATTTAGCCCCCAGGCCATAGTTTGGACATGCCTTCCATACATAAACCATAAAAAAGACTTAATTCACTATGAATAAATAGTTAATTAAGAATGGTTCAGGATTAGAAACTACTTAAAGTGATACCATGCAACTTTCTGCAGGAAAGTCAACTGCAGCTTCTATAGAAATTAGGGCTGTCAGTGTTAACACATTAACGCATGCGATTAATCACAAAAATATCGCACTAATGTTTTTTTTTAACACAGATTAATCACAGTTTATTCTGAACGCTCGTCTGTGGAAAGTGCGGATGGTCCTGAAAGGCGGCGCAGGTTATTAGGTCAGTGATCAGGTCCATACGCGGATGTGAAGACGACAGATGGGACGGTGACTGGGGCTCAGGGCAAATTTCTCTGCAAAAAACTGCCCCACGGGACTTTAGATCAAACTAAGGGAGTTTGCAGATGTTGCAGTGATGAACTCTCTTTCCACAGAAGCACAAGTTTAAAACACCATCTTAAACCAAAACACGGGTTTGATTCAGCGGCAGCAACGACGCTACTTGTACCAACAACAACAAGCCGAGCACGACAACAAAACTACCAGCGACAGAAAAATGTCCATAATATAACTTTTTGATAATAAATGGCATTTTTGTCAAAATATTTTGGTCTCTTAATCGTGATTAATCAAAATTCTAAAAAGTGATTGATCTGATTTTAAAAATTAATCGTTTGACAGCTCTAACAGAATTACAAAAGTAAAACAATACTTCGGAACATTCTCCATTGAGATAGATACATTTTATGAGCTACTGTGGAACATCATAGCAAAGAACAACATTTCCATGGAAATAAACAAGATGAGGCCGTTTGACAGGTTAAATAAGAGTCAGGTTTGTGGAGCTGCGAGCCCACTCAGAGCGAGGACGCATGTTTTTCTGTGTTTTTAGTGCAATAAAAACATCTATAATCATCTATTCTTACATAATAAGAATAGACGATTAGACTAAGCAAAAAGTTGCATATTATGGCTTTACTTAAGGGGTGTAGGGTTATGAATTAAGATTATAGTGTGAATGAAGTCTTTGTTAATGCTCTGTCAATGCTAATTAAAGTGCGGTCATTACAAAGTGTTGCCAAGCGATAAATGAGTTTACACTGTGGAACTTTCCGGGCAAAGCTTCAACACTTTGATGAGACAAGCACCATTCGTCCTGTTCTCGACCCTCTCGCTGTGCAGTGCGGCGAGGACGGACATCTCGTACGTACCATAGTTTGGCTGTGATGACGACCGCGGTCAGGATGAGCAGTGAGGAGATCGTCACAGTAACGTAGAACTGGGGGTCCACTGCAACAGACACACAAACACGGCGTGACAAACAGGAAAATCAATGCAGGCAGCAGAACATTAAATTGGATGCACAACGCTCTGGCCTCAGACTACACCAGTGACGTCGTCTGTGTAGCTCAGGGTTTGACAGACAGTCCATTTCTCCCGCTGAGTGATGAGCACTTTATTAGGCTTTCCTAGAGACAGGAACTGCAAAAAAAAATGAAACGTAGGATGGCCAGAGTGTGGACTTTTATCTTGATTTGAGAAGATTTTGACAGGCCGTGTGCCGGATGGTTGGAATAAGTGCTTTTAGCTTTTAATTTGACTTCGATTGGCAAATATATTTTAAAAAAATGTCAAAATGCACTCAAAACAAGATGAATATTACTTAAATCAAGCAATCATAACTCATTTAAGATTGATTTTTTTATCCAATAACTTCAGTTTATAATGTTAATTGAACCGTTTTGTCGAATCAAACAATGCATTAATGGATTTATATAAGCAGCTATGCCAAGTTACAGGTCAGAGCTGCAAGTCCCAGGCGCACTATCCCAAATTGAAGACCTAAGGGCAATTTTAGTACATTTCTCCTCGCCTGGATTTTTTTCTTAATTTTGCTTTTAAAATGGCGCCTTTTACCCCTAATGAAGTGTTCTACATCCTGTTGTTCAGTTCAGCCTGTTATTTCACAATCTGCTGCTGTAGTTGTGTCATGAGGCTGTGATAAAAGCTACAGGACCAGAAATGGAGATGAAAAAAGAAAAACAGAAAATAAAATTCCCACTCTTTTATACAAAACACACAGCAAACATGTAGAAACAACTTTTTGGACATAAAAAATGCTTAATTTAGGGCCTTAGCTACAAAAATGCAAAATATCAAGTCTGTAAGTAAATTAAAAATCTCCTTATTGCCCTAAAAACAAAAAAAGTGCAGTGGCTCCATGACTTTCCTGGTCCAGTCCTGGAAACAGCTCCTGTCAGGTCCAGGGCCAGAGCCACAGCACTTCTGCATTTCCAGGTGTTTATTACATTTGGATTTGTTCATTTTGAGTGAAATAAACCTTTAAATAAAAATAGAAAGAGATGCACAATTACACACACCAAGATGTGTAATTTGGCATTTATTTGAGAAAAAACTGCACTTAGAGCGACTTTTTCACTTGTTATAAACACACACAGTCAGAGGAGTCGACCATCTTGACTCACTTCACTCTTTGGCAAAGTTTGGCTTGATCAAAATGGACGGAGCGCATGAGTTTGGGGAAAACAAAGTTCCTGTTGGACACTCGTTTTGCTCACGTCATCACACAGCGTGAGTGTGACGTAGGATAAAGCCGCAGAAATGTACGGAAACCTCTATGCACTTTCAGAGGGGAAAAGGAAGTTTCTGTCTTTTACGATTAGAAAGTGTTGCGCGGTTATAGAAAACATATTCCTTGAAATCGTATACAATGTCATAGGTCTTCGAGTGTTAAGACTTTTAAAAACCTTTTTAAGACCACTTAAATGCAAATTAAGACCAACATCGCACTTATTATGCAGGCGAAAAACACCAGCTCCAATTCTAATAATGACCTTTACTCACTGCTTTAAATAACAAAAAATACTTTTATTATAAAATCTCACTCAGAACTCATTTATAGTCATATGCTTTGCTGTAAAATGGCCAAAAAATCAACACTAACAAGACAAACTAAGCTTTCACATGTTGCACTGCAGCCCGGTGGAGTTCACAAAAAATAGGCTAATGAAATGTAAGACCTTTGTGGAAAAAAATAAGACTTGGACGACATAATTTAAGACTTTTTAAGGCCTTCATTTAGCAACATGAAATTTAAGACCTTTATAAGACTTTTAAGACCCTGAGGCGACTCTGAACAATATTCATCACTGCAGCCGAATGCTTCCAACTTTCAATATTCTGCCCCCACAACCTGGAACAATTTACAAAAAGACTGGAAATGAAAAGAACTGGTTCCAGTAGGACAGTTTAAACTATTGCTCAAAGGTTTGGAAATGAAATCCACGGTTTGTAAATGTTTTAAATAGTCTTATGAAATGTGTCCTGTAATATTCTGAATTGTCTTGTTGCGCCGCTGTCTTGGCCTGGACTCCTGTTGTGGATTTTTTAAACCTGAGAAGAATAAAACTGGAGAAAAGTTGTCTTAAATCAAAGAGTCTGGGTTTATTAAAGCAGTTGTGCCACAATTACAAAGAAATAATGAAAACAACGCTAGGTCTGTCTCTTCCTAATCTGAAGGCAAAACAAAAACAGGCTTCTTATATGTCATGAAATCAACATGAGGTAAAACATACGACAGGACTGATCTAAACAGTTCTCAAAAGGAGACGACTTGTCTGGGTCAACTGGGGCACTGATTAGATTGAACCCAAAAGTACCAATAATTCTAAATGATGAGAATTAATAGAACAACTTATTGTTTTAACCCTGATGGATAAAGACAGAACAGAGTGACCTGCCCTGAAGCAGCCCAGAAACAACAGGTCACACCTCTGCACGTGAGCAGGGACACAGAGATGCTTTAGCAGGTGTGAGTTACCAGTTCTCTAAACTCATACAATACAGTCTGGGGATGTTTTTGATGAGGTAACAGCATTAAAACAAGGTATAGACATTACAAAATACTAATAAAATACAACACTAAATACAATCAATCAATTAAATACTGTCCCACTTTAACTTAATCGTACTTAAAGTTGAACTACGGCACATTTGAAGCTAAAGTCCGTTGCTAGAGGAGGTGGAATTCTGTCAGAAGCCAAAAAACAGATCAGTGTTTCCTCGGTGGAGATCTCACTGTGGCAGTGAGTCTGTCAAGGCAACAAACTAGTGTATGAAATATGAAAGTGGTGTGTGCATGAGTGATGGTGATGGGAGGGGCAGATGGTGCAGATTGGAGCCTCGCTTCCGTCAGTCTGCCCCAGGGCAGCTGTGGCTACACTAGTAGCACCACCATCACCAGGTATGAAGTGAATGAAGCATGAACTGTAAAGCGCTTTGGGTGTCACGAAAGGTGCTATATAAATGTAATGATTAATTAATTAATTAATTAGTGATGGGGGCCAGTTCTTAACTTACACTAATTACACTAATAAAACACCAATTTGCACAGAGGAAACTTAACACCACTTTAACCCATCTTACAACAGCCACGAGTCTAACAAACAAAACGCTCTGCCTGGTTCACTCATTAGTGTCTGGAAACGTTAGAAAACAACTTTATAAGCAGCCTTAGTCTTACCTTAGCATTAGCTTGTTGATTTCCCACTTGGCTTTCACATGCGCAGTGGGAAATCAATAAGTTAATGCTAAGGTGATTATAAAGTTGTTTTCTAACGTTTCCAGACACTAATGAGTTTTTTGAGCCATTTTTTGGCTTCTGACAGAATTCGACCTCCTCTAGCAACGAACTTTAGCTTCAAACGTGCCGGAGTTCCTCTTTAAGAAAGTAAGAAATTCCCATCACACGCTCTTGAAAAAGAGATTAGTAATCTCAATGGGACTTGCCTTGTTAAATAAAGGTTAAATAAAGGTTAAACAAATAAAATAAAGCCACCCAGACACTTCCTCCAGCTCCTCAGCTCCCAGCACAAAGACACAGTCCTTCCCTCTGATGTGTCCTGGGCCTCCCCTGGGGCCTCCTCCTGCTGGACAGGCCTGAAAAAACCTCCCCAGGAAAGAGTCCAGGAGGCATCAGATCAGGGACAGACGCCCGAGCCTCAGCTGCTCCTCTTTGCAGGGATGAGTAGTGGCTCTAATCCAAGCTCCTCCACGTGACTGAGCTCCATTTAGACTCAGTTTTTTTCTACTTGAATTGAACACAAAGCAAATTTAATGCCATACTGTGTACCATTTCAGGCAAAACAACATGTCATCCATGTAGGCCAACAGAGAAGTCCTTCCAGGAACATTACATAACACATTTTTAACTTGTTTAGGATTTTATTTGCCAAAGCGCATCATGCAGTGTTATTACTCGCTGGCAATTAGGTAAGCCTGACATCAGAAGCAATGTGTGGAAACAAGCGATATAATAGTCAGAGGCGCTCAAATGATCGCTGATAATTCGAATAGAAGTGATTTAAATGAATTTCGTCACGAGCCGAGACGGCCTCTTTCTGCAGTGTAGACACAGGCGGCTGCACACAGACAGTGGGGAGTCGGAGCTGACAGTTAATTCCCCTGAGGTCTGCTGCCATGTGCCTGTTCTCATGGACTCTGCTTTCGGCACATTTATTTAGAAATCTGTCACACGAGCTGCGGTAGAACGACGAAGAGGCCTGTTCACGGCTCGCATGCAAAAGGACGTGTGCCAGAAAATATGTTTACTGAATGTCGCTCCTCACCCTTCACCCCTACTGCATATTTCAATGAACTGAACAGTAAATACGGAAACTATGAACTGGGGCAAGGGGCTTTTTGACTCTCACACACCTGGGTACTACTGTCCTGAGGAAGTGGGACAGCACATGGCGCTGTCGTCCTGCCTCCATTGGTGGGAAGACAGCGCCAAAACCTGTTTACATCAGCTGACCAGACTAGGGATGGAGAAAACTAAAACAAATCTTGACCGACCACCGAGCCTCATCAGCCGGTTTAAGTCGTTTAAGATCTATTCTAAATCTAGCATCAAATTAGAATATAATCTAAATCTAATCGCTATTTGAAATAACAGCCATTTTGAGCCTCTCTGTGCCTCTGGTTCTCACACAAACTCACATTCTGTCCCAGCGCCACCTTTCCTCTCACGTCACTTTTTAAAATCTCCTACAGCGCGAAACATGGAGCCAAACGCGACGCCGAGGTCGAGGAGATTGTACGTAAACGGACGACAAATGGTTCCAGCTTGGAAACAGTTTGGGTACCAGGAGATGCGTTGAAAATAAAGGCTTTAGTCAAGTGTTAGAAGCTCATTTGAAACATCGTGGCTCATTTCAGAAAATGATCGCTCTGAAGAGACGCCGCTTATAGACTACGGAATGCAAGTCTGACAACACCACACATGAAGCATTTATCATAGAGCGTATATATGAGTGGACTAAATGAGTGTGACGTCTCCACAGCGTCAGCGTCGCTCAAACGAGGCTCCTGATGCCACAGTTACAGGAGCAAATCTGGATCCAGGCTCCATATTTGGAAATCTGACAGCGAGTATCATAGCAACCACAAGAGCCAATCAGGATTGAGGTGGTTAAATGTGCCGCCCTCCTCAGAGCGGAGATACTCTGCACCTGCACGAACCACTGGATTTACTGATTCTTGAGAATAATAAGGAAACTTTTAGATTTTATCATCAAACTTTAAATAGTCAGTTTAAGTCACTGATTTATGTTATAAGTTCTGTTACGTGTGAGCAACAATAGAATCGCAATTTAATGAAATTCACTTTACTTTATGCTAGTTAAATTATGCTAGTTCAGATTCTAGTAACATTAGCTATTGTAATTGTTTGAGATATTTTGTCATTTTATTTCAAAAATAGTCGATCGGGGCAGGAAAGCGAGAAGGGAACTTACTTAGCAACAAAACTAGCTGTCAATCAAACCTGTTGCTAACACTAGGCTGCAGCGACCTCGGGGAATGAAGGCGTCAGGAACAAGTTAGCGAAATGAAAAGTTCACGCTCCTGTGTCACAGGTTCATACGAACATTTTAAGACCAAAATGTCGAGGCCACAGCAGCAGGTCCAGAGAGAGGAGCCAGAAGATCCCAGTGTGAGTCAATGGGAAAAAGGGAGAGAAGGAGCCGGAAGAGCCTCCTGGAGCACTTCCTGTTTGGCTTTAGCTCTGTCCACCCATATATACGGACTATGGCATATGTACACGTCACATACAATTTGTGTTTAGTCTTCTGTCTATGATCATCACTGATCACGTTCTATTATAGACAACCAAAAGATTTTGACCGGTTGACGTTGATTCAGTCGATCATCGGTCAAACGGTCATCGGTTAACATCCCTAAACTGGACACGTTACATCACGTGACCACTGAGGAAAACCGCAAAAACTGAGCAGACGAAACAGGTTTTTCTTGGTCTGAAAAAAGAACCTAACAACATAAATTACTGTAAGACCAAATAAACCTGACAGAACTATCGACTGAACGTGGACTGAGCTGGGAACTATCGTAGACTAGAAAATAAAGCCAACTCCAGTCAAATGAAGCTCATCAAAGATAACAGTTATAAGGCTGAATTTGGAGCAGAGTCCCATATTAGGAGTACGAATTGATTTACAGACAAAAAAAACAAGAGGATCATGCAGAGTGGGTTAATACAAATATTTTTTCAATACAAAGTGAATTGGAGCTGTCAGTGTCAAAGTCAGTGGAGCTGGACGTGCGCCCACGCTCACTTAAGCGCTTTGTGTTGTGTTTTTGTACGAAAAGCGCTCTATAAATAAAGTTTAATTGATTGATTGACTTCCTATTTCGAACACGGCATCTAGCAGGTGAACTATGGCCATTTATACGCACAGACTATGGGAAATAGACGTTGTTTTCTTTACGACAAACCCCAAAGAAAAAAAATGGGGTTAGACCAGAAATAACCCTGGACTAGGCCTTGACAAAACCAGGACTAGAACAGGACCAAACCAAATCTACATCAGGATTAAACTGGAATCAAACCAGGACATGTGTGAATGTGGCCTAAATGCTGCTGTTTTTAATGTACTCGTGGATTCCAGTTTCCTTTTTATCCGAGAATATGAGGGTGACGAGAATTTAGGACCGTTATTATAGCAATTAACAATTTAAAGTGGAACTAAACTGTTTATATGGGCGTTTTAGTATCACCGTTTACTGTTTGTGGACACTTTTTGGCAACTTTACTGCTAGATTCATTTGCAGCTTTCTGGTCCAAAATGCATAAAAGTTTGTGCTGCCTTCAGTGGCCTCTGCAAGTTCCAGAAGTAGTTGACGTCACAGAAGATTCTCTGATTACACTAGGTGGAGTTTCGCACTGTTCCCCAGATATCCAGAGATCCAGATCTGTCCCTCCTTTCTCCTCACGCTTCTCTTTAGTCCTCCAGGTACTGCTCAGTTCAGAAGCTCTATCTAAAATGTGGTTAACAGCTGAAACTGGCCAAAAGGCACCACTCTGCGCACTTTTAATCACTCAGAACATATGCTTCAAAAGATATAATGTGGTTTGCACGTGTTAACTGCCATAGCAACATTTTTTACAACTCTAAAACCCTTGGATAGTCTATAAAAAAACGCAAACAAAACATAAACGTGCAATGTAACGTTCTAATGTTCTTCACAAAACGAAACCTTAACCTTAAGCAAGTGATTTACAGACATATTTTGGACGGATTGCCCGAATAACATCTGAGTAGCAATATCAAAGCAATCCCCAAAAGTGTCAATTTTCATTTTTGTTGCTCCCTCCCGTAACAACAGGGCAAAAGACGTTGTTCTAAAGGTCCTACATTACTCGTTTTTCTGATCGACTGGATGTTACGATCGTGTTTCCTCATCACAAACATACCCAGAGTCGTGTTCTGCTTCATTCGCACATGTTTAAATCAAAAAACCTGCGTATTTAGGCTGAGTTTGCGCTAAAACTAAAAATAATCATTTCAGCCCTGGCAATTTAGAGTAGAAAGTAGAAAGTGGCTGTTAACTTGAAAACTCTCACTTCATGACATTACAAAGTGAAATAGAGCGTTTGCAGCTTTAGAGAAGTAGACAGACTAATGATAAAGACGTGCGAGAATGAAACAAAACACGACTCTGGGGATGTTTTTGATGAGGTAACAGCATTAAAACAAGGTATATACATTACTAAATGCTAATAAAATACAACACTAAATACAATCAATCAATTAAATACTGTCCCACTTTAACTTAATCGTACTTAAAGTTGAACTCGGGCACATTTGAAGCTAAAGTCCGTTACTAGAGGAGGTCGAATTCTGTCAGAAGCCAAAAAACGGCACAGATCAGTGTTTCCTCGGTGGAGATCTCACTGTGGCAGTGAGTCTGTCAAGGCAACAAACTAGTGTAGTGATGGGGGCAAGTTCTGAACTTTCACATAAAACACCAATTTGCTTCACACTGAAGAAGCTTAACACCACTTTAACCCATCTTACAACAGCCACGAGTCTAACAAACAAAACGCTCTGCCTGGTTCACTCATTAGTGTCTGGAAACGTTGTAAAACAACGTTATAATCAGCCTTAGCATTAGCTTGTTGATTTCCCACTGCACAGGCCAAAGCCCAAAAGACTCGATTGTCGACTCCAGTGGCGGCGAGAGGCTCGAGCCGCCAGAAGCAACAAGTGAGAATCGACTACTGACGGTGAAGAAGAAGAGAAACTGAAGTAGTAAATGTAACCAAGTAAATGGTTGGGATTATAGGTTTTTAGCGTTTTCAAAAAATATAATTCACTTGTAAATAAATGGGATCAGAAACGACATCGATGATCGAGTCTTTTGGGCTTTGGCCTGTGCAGTGGGAAATCAACAGAGGGAAGTGTAAGGCTGATTATAAAGTTGTTTTCTAACGTTTCCAGACACTAATGAGTGAACCAGGCAGAGCGTTTTGTTTGTTAGACTCGTGGCTGTTGTAAGATGGGTTAAAGTGGTGTTAAGCTTCTTCAGTGTGAAGCAAATTGGTGTTTTACATGGAAGTTCAGAACTTGCCCCCATCACTACACTAGTTTGTTGCCTTGACAGACTCACTGCCACAGTGAGATCTCCACCGAGGAAACACTGATCTGTGCTGTTTTTTGGCTTCTGACAGAATTCCACCACCTCTAGCAACGGACTTTAAAACTTTAATTTGTTTATGTTGTTGTAAGGCGACCTTGAGTATCCAGAAAGGTGCTTAATAAATAAAATGTATTATTATTCTAAGGTTTAAAGCTCACAACAGTCAATTTTGTTTAATCTAGGACCTTTAAAAAACCATAATCTGAATCTTTCCCACCTTCCTCCGGCTCTCTCTCCTCCGCCTCCGTCCCTTCGTTCTCCTCTCTGGGCTTGGGCAGCAGCAGAGTGTCCCCCGGCGGGAGCACACTTCCGGGGGATCCGCGAGGCCAGTCCTGCGCCGTGGTGCTGCCCCCCACGAGGTGCCGTCCTGGGTGGGACAGCGGCTCCGTCTCCTGGCTGGAGATAAAGTGGTAGGTCTCATCCTCCAGGGGCTGCGTGGGGCCCCAGACCACTGCCCAGAGCGGGGTGGGCGTGGCCTGGGCGGTGACGGACAGCTGCTCCTCCACCTCCCTGTCGTCACGGTTACAGGTGGAGGGAGGGAGCAGGACGGAGACGAGGAGGGAGCCGAGGAGGAGCCAGCGGAGGGCGAGCAGTCGTGCAACAGGAGAGATGGAGCTGCAAAGGAAAGAGAAGAAAAGCTCACACTGACGGACTGTGAGGAATGAGCAGATACACCCAAATATACAAAAGAATCACTGCAAATAAGACCGAAATCCAGTCATTTCTAAGCATCAATTATCAACCTTCTGTCGGTAAAGCAGAGTTTAGACTTGGGAGGATTACATTTGCCTGTTTTTGCGACTTATCTTTATTCATGAATCTTATTATTATGAGACAGACGTGTTTGTTTTTCAGCAAATTTAATGAAATATGAGGGGAAAAAGTGATTATTTTCTGCCACGTCACCCGGCCCTATATGCAAAATGAGAAAGCCTCGGCAATCTGTTAAGGAAATCTGAAATTCAAACAATGCTCAAGGCAATTAGGCTATCTGAAAATCTATTGTGATATGATTTATAGGCCTGCAATTCACCATCTCTGCAATGAAAAGGAAGGAAATTAGGACCAAATATATACATTCACGGCTATATTTTTGTTCTTTTCTACTTAAGAAGGAAGATTAGATGTTATTGCTTTGCCTGGAATGTTCCACGGTGTGAAATTATACATATACATCTAGAATTCATTCATTACGGGTGTTTTTATTGCTCAAAAATACAATAAATCCTTCTGTGAATATGGGCGAATCTGCACAGATTTGAGTTGTAACGCAGAGCTGTAACCTGCCCTCCTGATATATCGGTTTAATCTGCACTGTGGAACATTCTAGGCAAAGCAATCCACTAAAAATGTTACGCAGTGCACCTTTAACGAGTGCAACTGGTTTGAGGAGACAGGATTTGTAATTAAATAAAAGAAGGTAAGACGTTTAACATGTAGTCCGTGGGGAAAAATGAAACGAAATTGACATAATTCTCTGTAAAATGCTTCAGAAATTTATCTTCAGTGTCCAAAACGCTCAGCCCGACTTGTGTTTTTTGGTAAATTACCGTTTTTAATCCAGAGAAACCTCAGTGCCGCTATCTATAAACTGTGAGAATATATTGTCCGGTGGAGTCTTGCCCACTCCACCGATGTTTCACTCCCTTTCCAGCCATCAGTCACAGTGACACCTGCGTCTGCTCCTTTCACCTCCTATCCATCTTCTTACCATCTCTCCATCGCTTCTGTGTTCACTTAGACGCCACCGCTCCTCCGTTCATCCCTCTCTCTGTGGAAAAAAAGAGGGGAGACAGCAGAAAAGTGAGGAGGAGAGGAGACGGGGAGAGACAGCCGTGCTTCTTTCGCGTCTTTACGCTGTCACAGAAGCACAAACGGGTTCAATGGGCACTTGCGCGAGGCTGTCGGGAGCGTTACGCGCGCGCTCCGTCCCGTTTTCCACGTTCAAACACTAAAATATGCCCCGGAACATCTGCATATGAGCACAAAAAAACGCGTGGACTTACCGTGCGCACACCTGGGTAAAGCAAAAGGATCATTATTACAGGCGTCACGCGAGGACGAGCGCGCTCCACGGCACTTTGAAGACGGCAGCGAGAACTTCCGAGCTCCAACTATCGCTTAAATGCCACAGAAATGTCAGAGGACGTCACGGAACGAGGGGGAAACGCAGCCGCGAGCGCGCAGCACGCGCAGAGACACGGAGCAGTTTGGGAGCGGAGAGAGGGAAGGAGACGGAGAGGGAGAAAGGGGGAGGAGAGGAGGGGAGAGGAGGGGAGAGGAGGGGAGAGGAGGGGAGAGGAGGGAGGGAAGCTTTGGTTGCCTTAGCGACTGAGGCGCTTAGGGTGGAGGAGGGAGGAGAGGAGAGAAGGAGAGAGATGGGGAGGGGGTGGTAGAGAGATGAGAGAGAGAGAAACAGAGAGAAAAAGAGAGAGACAGAGAGAGAGAGAGGGATGAGAGATGGGGAGGGGTGGTAGAGAGATGAGAGAGAGAGAAACAGAAAGAAAAAGAGAGACAGACAGAGAGAGAGCTGGAGAGATGAGAGATGGGGAGAGGGTGGTTGAGAAAGGGAGAGACAGAAACAGAGACAGAAAGAGACGGAGAGAGAGAGGGATGGAGAGATGGGGAGGGGGTGGTAGAGAGAGAAAGAAACAGACAGAGAAAAGAAATAGAGAGGGAAGGAGAGAGAGAGATGGAGAGATGAGGAGATGGGGAGGGGGTAGTAGAAAGAGAGACAGAGAAACAGAGAGAAAAAGAGAGACAGACAGAGAGAGAGACAGAGGACAGAGAGAGAGGGATGAAGAGATGGGGAGGGGGTGGTAAAGAGATGAGACAGAGAGAAACAGAGAGAAAAAGAGATGGAGAGAGGAGAGGAGAAAGATATGGGGATGGGGTGGTAGAGAGAGAGAGACAGAGACACATACAGAGAGACAGAAAGAGAGAGAGGCGTTTAGGCTGGAGGAGAGAGGAGAGGAGAGGAGAGAGAGATGGTGGTAGAGAAAGAGAGACAGAGAGAGAGAAACAGAGATGGAGAGAGGGTGGTAGAGAGAGAGACAGAAACACACAGAGACAGAAAAAGAGAGAGAGAAAGCAAGAGAGAGGCGTTTAGTCTGGAGGAGGGAGGGGAGAAAAAGAGAGAGATGGACAGATGGCTGAGAGTGGTAGAGAGAGACAGAGAAAGAAACAGAGAGACAGAGATGGCGAGATGGAGAGAGATGGGGTAGAGAAAGCGAGACAGAGAGCGAGAGAGAAACAGAGAGCGAGAGAGATGGAAAGATGGAGGTATTAGAGAGTGAGAAACAGAGAGAGAAACAGAGAGAGAGACAGAGAGAGATATAGAGAGGGAAGAAGAGAGAGAGATGGAGAGATGGGATGGTAGAGAAAGAGACACAGAGAGAGAGAGAAACAGACGGAAAGAGAGAGAGACAGAGAGAGGGAGGGAGAAGAGAGAGAGATGGTGAGAGATAGAGATGGAGGGGGTAGAGAGAGAGAAAGAGGAAAAAGAGCTGGAGAGAGGGTGGTAGAGAGAGAGAGATGGAGACAGAGAGATGGAGAGATGGAGGGGGGTGGTAGAGAGAGAAGAAAGAGACAGAGAGAGAGAGAGATGGGGAGAGCAGGCGATAGAGAGAGCGAGAGATACAGAGAGAGAGAGAGGCAGACAGAGAGAGAGAGAAAGCAAGGACAGAAAATGGAGAGAGGCAGACAGAGGGAGAGAGAGAGAGACTGAGCAGGGGCAGAGAGAGGAGGAGAGGGAAAGAGAGAGAGCAAGGGAGAGAAAGCAGGGATAAAAGATGGAGAGAGGCAGAGAGAGAGGGGTTAGTGGAGAGAGAAAAAGGAGAAAATAGTGGGGAGAGGGGTGAAAAAGAGAGAAGGAACAAAGACAGAGGGATTAGAGAGAAGATGGAGAGAGGGATGAGTAAAGGGAGGGAGAAGATAGAGAAGAGTGACTGAGACAGAGAAAAAAGATGGAGGGTGAGAATGTGAGAGAGATAGAGACCGGAGGAGAGAGGGAGGGAAATATAGAAAAGTGAGGAGAGGGAAGGAGAGACAGAGGGAGGAGAGGAAGAGCAAGAAGAGGGGGAAGAAAGAAAGAGGGATTGAGACCGAGAAAACAGATGGAGGGTGAGTGTGTGAGCGAGAGAGATCGAAGGATGGAGACAGGGGAAGAGAGAGGGAGGACAGAGGAGAGATAGAATAGCGAGGAAAGAGAGGCGAGATGGGAGAAAAAGAAAGAACAGATACAGAGGGAGGAGAGGGGGATGAGGAAAGGGCGGGAGAAAAGAGAGTGAGAGAAGAGCGACAAGACAGAGAAAAAAGATGGAGTGTGAATGTGTGTGTGAGAGAAAGAGAGAGAAGGATGGAGACAAAAGAGAGACAGGGAGGAAAGAGAAGAGAGAACAGGGAGGAGAGATGGGAAAAAGAGAGAGAAAACAGATACAGAGCAAGGAGAGGCAGATGAGAAAAGGGAGGGAGAAAAGAGAGTGAGAGAAGAGCGACAAGAGAGAAAAAAGATGAAGGATGAGTGTGTGTGTGTGAGAAGGAGACAGAGAAAGATAGAGAAGGATGGAGATGGAAAGAGAGAGGAAGAACAAAGAGAACAGTAAAGAGGGGGATGTGGCGTATGGGAGCAAGAGAGAGAAGGAATGGATAGAGGGAGGAGAGGGAGGAGGAAAGGGCGGGATAAAAGAGAGAACAGCGACAAAAGACAGAAAGATGGAGTGTGTGTGAGAAAGAGAGAGACGGATGGAGAGACAGGGAAAGAGTGAGGAGGAACAGAGGAGAGATAGAACTGAGAGGATAGAGAGGTGAGATGGGAGAAAGAGAGAAATAACAGATACAGAGGGAAGAGATGGGAATGAGGAAAGGGAGGGAGAAAAGAGAGTGAGAGAAGAGCGACAAGAGACAGATAAAATGGAAGGTGAGTGTGAGAAAGAGAAACAGAGAGATAGAGAGAGAGGAGAAGAGGTACAGGGGAGAGAGAAAGGGAGAAATGAGGAGAGAGAGAATAGCAAGGAAAGGGAGGTGAGATAGGAAAAAGAAAGAGAAAGAACAGATAAAGAGGGGGGGTGAAGAAAGGACAAGAGAAAAGAGAGAAAAGGGTGAAAATAGACAGAAAAAGATGGAGTGTGTGTGAGAAAGAGAAAGAGAGAGAAGGATGGAGACAGGGAAAGAGAGCGGAAGAACAGAGAGAGAGAATAGTAAAGAGGGGGATGTGACATGTGGGAGAAAGAGAGAGAAGGAATGGACAGAGGGAGGAGAAAAGAGAGTGAGAGAAGAGTGACAAGAGACAGAAAAAAGATGAAGGATGAATGTGTGTGAGAAAGAGATAGAGAGAAATAGAGAGAGGGAGGACAAAGGAGAGAAAAAGAACAGTGAGGAGAGAGAGATGACATGTAGGAGAAAGAGAGAAAGAACAGACACAGAGAGGAGAGGGGGATAAGGAAAGGAAAAAGAGTGAGAGAAGAGTGACAAGACAGAAAAAAGATGGAGTGTGCGTGAGAAAAAAAGAGAGAGAAGAATGGAAACAGGGAAAGAGAAAAGAAAAACAGAGGAGAGATAGAACAGAGAGGAGAGAGAGGCGAGATGGGAGAAAGAGAAGAAAGAGAGAAAGAACAGATACAGAGGGAGGAGAGAGGGAGGAGAAAAGGATGGGAGAAGAGAGCGAGAAGGAGAGAAAAAAGATAAAGGATAAGTGTGTGTGACAAAGAGACAGAGAGAAATAGAGAGAGAGAGGACAGAGGAGAGGGAGGAAAGAGAGAGAAAGAACAGATACAGAGGGAGGAGAGAGGGATGAGGAAAGGAAGGGAGAAAAGAGAGTGAGAAGAGGAACAGAGAAAAAAAATAAAGGATGAGTGTGTGTGAGAAAGAGACAGAGAGAGAAATAGAGAAAGAGGGAGGACAGAGGAGAGGGAGAAAGAGTGAGAAAGAACAGATACTGAGGAAAGAGAGGGATGAGGAAAGGCAGGGAGAAAAGAGAGTGAGAAGAGGGACAGAGAAAAAAGATAAAGGATGAGTGTGTGTGAGAAAGAGACAGAGAGAGAAACAGAGAAAGAGGGAGGACAGAGGAGAGGGAGGCGAGTGGGGAGAAAGAGAGAGAGAGAAGAAAGAGAGAAAGAACAGATACAGAGGGAGGAGAGAGGGATGAGGAAAGGATGGGAGAAGAGAGCGAGAAGAAGGACAAATAAAAAAGATAAAGGATGAGTGTGTGTGAGAAAGAGAGAGAAGAATGAAGACAGAAGCGAGAGAGAGAATAGCGAAAAGATGGAGGCACGATAGGGACGACAGAGGGAGGAGAGGGACTGAAACAGAGGGGAAAAAAGATGGAGGGAGAGAGAGATAGAGGAGTGGGGGAGAAGAGATGGAAACAGAAATGCTAATTATGTTTTTTTTCTCTTTTTTTTAAACGGTTCAATTAAACAGACGGCGGAAGCGCAATTAATTTGACAAACCAAACACGAACGCCGCGGCCGATACATTAATAAGCTTATTTTAAAGGCAGTTAAACAAAAAGGGAGCCAATTATTTCAACTTCCAGAATATGCACGGACACATCCCGTAAACACGAGGAGGAGGAAGAGTTAAGATAGCAGGAAGAGCGCAGGAGCTAATTTAATTTCCCGTCTAGTGCTCACCAGTTGCTTCAGTGCGAACGAGAGACGGGAGGGCGTTTGTCAGAAGTTTCAAAGGCAGCGATTTATTTTTACGCACGTCGATATATATATGTCGATTTCGGACTTTTATTATAAGTTAATTCAACGATTTCCCGAACATAAATAACGCATATATAAGACTTTTCATCATTTTCGTTATTACGCCATTTCTGATCCAAGATATAATGTTGTTTTCTCGTTCCTGATCAGTTTAATAATGATAAACTTTAAACAAGGAGGGACAAACCATAGTCTGTATATATGAGTGGACGTAGCTAAAGCGTTAGCCGCCGCATGCCAAACAGGAAGTGCTCCAGGAGGCTCTTCCGGCTCCTTCTCTCCCTTTTTCCCCATTGACTCACACTGGGATCTTCTGGCTCCTCTCTCTGGACCTGCTGCTGTGGCCTCAACATTTTGGTCTTAAAATGTTCGTATGAACCCGCGACACAGAATCCTGAACTTTACATTTCACTGTTTTGTTCCTAAATCAAGATACGAGCATAAATAACGGACCAATCAGGCACCTTCATTCCCCGAGGTCCCTCCCCCTGTTGTTAGCAACAGGTTTGATTGACAGCTCGTGTGTTTGGTTGCCGAGTAAGTTCCCTTCTCGCTTTCCTGCCCCAATCGAGTATTTTTGAAATAAAATGACAAAATATCTCAAACAATTACAATAGCTAATGTTACTAGAATCTGAACTAGCATAAAGTAAAGTGACTTTTGTTAAATTTCCAACTCTATTGTTGTTCGTACATAACAGAACATAGAACATAAATCAGTGATATAAACTTACTATTTAAGGTTTGATGATAAAATCTAAAAGTTTCCTTATTATTCTCAAGAATCACAGAAACACAGTGGTCTGTGCAGGTGCAGAGTATCTCCGCTCTGAGGAGGGCGGCACATTTAACCACCTCAGTCATGATTGGCTCTTGTGGTTGCTATGATACTCACGGTCAGATTTCCAAATATGGAAACTGGCTCCAGATTCGCTCCTGTAACTGTGGCATCAGGAGCCTCGTTTGAGCGACGCTGACGCTGTGGAGACGTCACACTCACTTAGTCCACTCAGATATATGGAATATGGGTCAAACTCACTTTGGTCCGGGGGCCGTAAACAACCAACTTTGATCCCAAAGGGGCCGGATCAGAAAACTCATGGCCCCGAAAATATCAAGAAGTCCAAATATTTGTACAGAGAAATGGAAATCTATTACAGAAATCTTTTTTATTTGATTTTATTTTACAAAATATGATAATATGATGCTCGGTCAGGTAGCTGCTTTCACAGCAGCATCACTAACCTCTCAGCTCCAGGTGAAAACAGACACTGGTTCTTCAGTCCCAGCAATAATTCCTTTACTTTCTGCCTTTTCCGTTCAGCTCATTGTATTTTTCGCCGTGTTTCGTAATGGTGTTTAAGATTATATTCCTTGGGCGCCGCCGCTTGTTGCAAACACACCAAGCACATGATTTTCTTCTTCGCCTGTTTTGTTTTGCTTTGTTTTACGTAGCCCATCGTGTTTTCTTTCAATCAATCTTTGACCACATTGTCCGGCTCCAGTGAAGCAAAAAAAATAAATAAAATTGAAACTTTCTGTGGTAAAATAGCAGAGGAAAAGTCTGGAGAATATTACTTCAGTTTGGCCATTTGGAAAAAGCAGCAATGTCATCGTAGCTGCTGTGGCGTAAGAGGAAAAAGCAGGAATAATGTCGACGGTGGGCAAAGTAGTCACCAGAACATCGTACAAGTGCGGCGCCATCACGAACCCTGTCGCTGTGTCCTTTGGCAAGGCACTTCACCCACATTGCCTAGCATCAATGAGACTTTCCTGGTTAAATAAAGGTTAAATTAAAGAAATAAAGACCGGTGACGTCTCCTCTGAGGTGTGCTGTAAAGAGTGTAAATTACAGTCGCAGTGTCACCGGTGATTTTTAAAGAGTCTTAAACTCCACACACCTTTATTAGAACCATTTGGATCGTTTCAGCCCTGAAATTTCACATTTTTACGGCACAAAAGGTAAAAGGAAGCTCTGTTCACTTGAAAACCACTCTTACATGACATCACAGTGTGGAACAGAGCGTTTGGAGGGTTATTCAAACGTGTGTGAATGAAACAAAACACAACTCCAGCTGTGTTTTCGATGAAGGAAACAATGTTATACCCATATCTTGCTGCATGGACAGATCATTTCACTGCTTTTAAGTCATTTTCTGGTAGATTTAAGTGTTTATATCTAATGTAACTTTATTCTAACATGGCTTAAAGCTCAAGTGGAGGAGTTGGAGTATCTCAGGGTCTTGTTCTCAGTGAGGGGAGGACGGAGCGTGAGGTCGACAGGTGGATCGGGGCACTTTTTTTTTTTACCTCAGTCTCCGTTCCTCCCCTCGCCTGTGATCTCGGGGTCCCTCTGGAGGAGCTGGAGGAAGTGTCTGGGGTGAGGGAAGTCTGTGAGTCTCTGCTTAGACTGACGCCCCCGTGACCCGACTCTGGATGAGTGGAAGAAAATGGACGGATGGACTGAGATTCAGTTATTTCTAATGGTCAACAAGCGCTTTTGAGAAGTTCACAGCCAATTCTCTCCAGCATCTGAGCTCAGACTTTGGAGGAAACAAAATCAAAAAACAAAAGTATTTTTTTATGTGAAATCACAATTCATAAGTTCGAATTTACATTAAAATGAAATTCACATTTGATTAACATAATTCTTTGTTTTGTTTTTCTTCTTGCCCTACTCTAATTTCAATACATACGATACCTCTATACAGTGAGCTTTCGATTCAGTCTATATTTCAGTTCACTTCAATAAAAAATAAAGCTGTGATGCTCAAAGTCTTTGTTAAACCACTTCTTGTGCAAAGTTTATGTGAAACACAAACATTTTAATCATCAAAACAGTGAAAATGTCAAACGTGTCGCATAAATGAGTTTCCTTCCTCTGAACAAGCAACAAAACTGTGGCTCTGTAACAAAATAATTTAGTAAAATATACCAAAAAATACTCTTGGTGATATCGATACAGTATCGTCACATTCAATGATACGATATATCGGTATTTTGCACATCCTTAGTAATATAAACCTCCGTGAAGTCGCCCCGTCAAACTCAAATATGCACAAAACTATGTCAGTCGTTTGTGCTTCGTTTGTGCTGCAAAAAGTTTGGTTTGTGCTGCTTTAGTTTTGGAGAAATGAACGATTCTTTTACAGGTCAAACTGGGGTCAGTCCCACAGGAAGCTTCAAAATGCTCGAAAACGCCCAAAATGGAGTCAGTCGTTTGTGCTTCATTTGTGCTGTTTTGTGCTGTAACAATTTTCATTTGTGTGAGTTTATTTCTAAAATTATTCATTATTATTTCTGCGGTAATTATAGGACGTCATTTCCGCTCAGCTGACGGCGGCGACTTTAGCAAAACTCCACAAAACGAGTGAAGAGAAACGATCTGAGGCTGTGGAAAAGTCTGTATCAGTCTTTAATTATTTGCTTTTGATTCACATTTTATATAATAATACAGAATTTTCCACAGCCTCAGATCGTTTCTCTTCACTAGTTTTGCTAATTATCGCAGAAATAATAATGAATAATTTTAGAAATAAACTCACAGAAATGAAAATTGTCACAGCACAAAACAGCACAAACCAAATACAAACATTTTCTATAATTTTCTTCCTGTTTTGAGGCTGTTTCACATTCTGAGGTTCTGGACGACGTCATCGGCCCAAAATAAAACTGCAAATATCTGAAGAACCAGAATCGCACAAACAAAACTTTTTGCAGCACAAACGAAGCGAAACGACTGACTCCATTTTGGGCGTTTTCGAGCATTTTGAAGCTTCCTGTGGGACTGACCCCAGTTTGACCTGTAAAAGAATCGTTAATTTCTCCAAAACTAAAGCAGCACAAACCAAACTTTTTTGCAGCACAAACGATGAACAGTTTTTGTGCAGGTTTGAGTTTGAGGTGAAAACGTCTCTCTTAATTAAAAAAAACCCGAGCTGGTCACTTACAACTGCACAAACTCACCCGTCTTACAGATGAAATACTGGATTTCCTGATAACAGAAACATTACACGTATGAAAGTCGAGTTATTATCCGCAGAAAGCAGAAAACGCTGCTCACTTTCCGCTGCCAGATGCGACTGAAACCCATGTGCAATAACCCAGAACGGCCCCTGTGATGTGACGTGTTCAATTATAACGGCGCCGCCTCTTTAACCCACGAGGAGCATGTTCCAGAGGGGAGCTTTAGAGCCTCAGACGACCGTTTAATGGGCAAAATATCGTTTATGTACAGATCACATGTCAAACAGTGTCACAGCTTCAGCACTGACAGCACAGGCCCCGACTCTACTCCTCCTCCTTTTATCACTCTCTCCTCCCTTTCTCCTCCTCCTTTTATCACTCTCTCCATCACTCTACCTCCTGCTAACTCCTCTCTCTTCTTTCTTTCTCCCTTCCCTCCTTCCTTACTCGCTTCCTCCTTTTCTATCTCCTTCCTCTCTCCTCATCTCACTCTCTTTTCATCACTCCCTCCATCGCTCTACTCCCTGCCGACCCCTCTCACACTCCTTTATTTCTCCCCTCCTTCCTTTCTCTCTTCCTCCTTTTCATTTCTGTCTGTCCCCTCCCTCTCTCCTCTTCTCGTCACTCCCTCCATCGCTCTACTCCCTGCTGACCCCTCTCACACTCCTTTATTTCTCCCTTATCTGTTTAGCCCTCCTTCCTTAATCTCTTCCTCCTTTTCTATCAGTTTATCCCCTCCCTTTCTCCTCATCTCACCCTCCAATCTTTTCATCACTCCCTCCATCGCTCTACTCCCTGCTGACCCCTCTCACACTCCTTTATTTCTGCCCTCCTTCCTTTCTCGCTTCCTCCTTTTCTGTCTGTTTATCCCCTCCCTCTCTCATCTCACTTTCTCCTCTTTTCATCACCTCTTTATCGCTCTACTCCCTGCTGACCCCTCTCACACTTTTCTTTCTCCCCTCCTTCCTTTCTCTCTTCCTCCTTTTCTATCTCTGGTTATCTCCTCCCCCTCTCATCTCACTCTCTCCTCTTTTCATCACTGTCTCCATCGCTCTACTCCCTGCTAACCCCTCTCACACTCTTTTCTTTCTCCTTTATCTGTTTATCCCTCCTTCCTTAATGTCTTCTATCTGTTTATCCCCTCCCTTTCTCCTCTTTTCCTCACTCTCTCCATCGCTTTACCCCCTGCGAACAGCTCTCTCTCCTTTCTTTCTCCCTTCTTACTCTCGTCCTCCTTTTCTATCCTCATCTCACCCCTCTTTTCATCACTCCCTCCAGCACTCTACACTCTGCTAACTCCTCTCTCTCTCTTTTCTTTCTCCCCTCTTTCCTTTCTCTCTTCTTCCTTTTCTATCCGTTTATCCTCCTCATCGCACTCTCTCCTCATCTCATCACTCCCTCCATCGCTCTACTCCCTGCTAATTCCTCTCTCTCTCCTTTCGTTCTGCCTTCCTCCCTTCCTTTCTTTCTCTCTCTCCCTCCTTTTCTATCTCTGTCTATCCCCTCCCTCATCTCACTCTTCCCTCTTTTCATCACTCTCTCCATCGCTTTACCCCCTGCTAACCCCTCGCACTTATTTCTTTCTCCCTCCCTGCATTCCTCCCCTCCTTCCTTACTCTCTTCCTCCTTTTCTATCAATCTCCCCCTCCCTCTCTCCTCTTTTCACCACCTCTCCATCATTTTACCCCCTGCTAACCTCACACTCTTTTCTTTCTCCCTTCCTTCCTTTCTCTCTTCCTCCTTTTCTGTCTCTGGTTATCTCCTCCCTCTCTCCTCTTTTCATCACTCTCTCCATCGCTCTACTCTCTCACTCTTTTCTTTCTCCCTTCTTCCACCTCTTCCTCCTTCCTTTCTCTCTTCTTCCTTTTCTATCTGTCTATCGCGAGAGAAAATAGAGAGAAAGAGGTTCGTGGAGAGAGAAGAGGGAGAGAATAGCGATGAAAGAGAGCGAAGGAATAGAGACAGAGGGATTAGAGAGGAGAGGGAGAAGAGGGGGATGAGTAAAGGGAGGGAGAAGATCGAGAAGAGTGACTGAGACAGAGAAAAAAGATGGAGGGTGAGATCTATTCGTCTATCCTCTCCTGTCTATCCCCTCCTTCTACCCTCCTTTCATTTCTTCTCTTCTCACTCTACCCCTCCGTCTCTCTCCTCCCTCTGCACTCCTTCTCTTCTCTTACCCTCCTTCATTTCTCCTTTTCTCCGATGTCTCTCCTCTGTTCATTCTCCTCGATCCCCCTGTTGCATTTGCTCAGCTTCCTCCTCTCTTCACTCTCGTTCTCTACCCTTCCTCTCCCGCCTCTCCTTTTTTTCCTTTCTCCCCTCCTCTCCCTCTTTCTCTTCTTTCTTTCCCCCGTTTCTCTCCGCTCACAGCTCCCCCCTCGGTCCGGTCACTGAAGAGCACATCGCGACCACACGCCGGACCCGCTCTCCTCCTCCGGCTCCTCCGATCCGCCGCCTTTTCCTCCGTCCTCGTCTTCGCCGTCTGCGTTCGAACAAAAGATTTCGCTTAAGACGCTCACGGCAAAGACATAAATATAGTTATTCTGAGCGTCGTTTCCGTACCGTCCGTCTCCTCGTCCTCGGTGTCTCCCTCCGACTCCAGGACGGAATCGAGTCCACGGTTCCTTCGCACCGTCACGTCCCCTCTGCAAATGATCACACACAAGTTTAAGTCCGTAGCTACATAAATAAATGCGTTTAGATCGTGATGAAACGTTGCTCTTATTGAATTGCGGTTATATTGCGGTGTTTTAAATTACATCAGATTATACGGACCAATAATGTTCTGCGATCTCGTCAAGATTTTAAAACTCATAGCAGGTTATTTGTCTTGTTTTCAGATTTACTATCCACTTACTAGTTCTGAAACGGCTTCATTCTCGTCTAGAGGCCGTTTATTTTAAAATAACTTGCCAAGTAAAATGATCTTGCTCCACGGACAGACAATTTCACAACTTTTAAGTCATTTTCTGATAGATTTAAGTGTTTATATCTTACATTTTTCACATACACTTGAAAAATGTGACAGTTACTTTGAATTCAGACAATTTTTTACTTTCTTTAATTTACAGGTCCCAGTTTTATACTTTGGGCCAATCCATAGACTGTATAAAAGAAGTGGACTAAGTGAGTGTGACGTCACCCATAGCGTTTAGCGCCGCTCAAATGAGGCTCGCAATGCTAACGGCTACAGGGGCAAATCTGGAGCCAGGTTATGAATAGGGTTTTTTGATGGACAAAATAGCGGAAAAAAAATTGAGGATCATGTAGAGCGGGTTTGTATAAACATTTTAAGACTAAAATGTCGAGGCCACAGCAGCAGGTCCAGCGAGAGGAGCGATCAGTTCCCAATGTGAGTCAATGGGAAAAAGGGAGAGAAGGAGCCGGAAGAGCCTCCTGGAGCACTTCCTGTTTGGCACGCGGCAGCTAACGGGATAGCTTAGTCCACTCATATATACGGTCTATGGGCCAATCCCATTTCTAATTTCTACCCCTCGCCCCTTGAAACTAAGCAACAAGGGGCAGGGGTAGAAAGTCAAACCCCTACGAACTGGGACAAACCTTCAACCATCACATACGTCATCAGAAGTCTGCACCAGCTTTTACGTAAGTTTACTGTCAGAGTGGAATGACACGCAGACCACTGGAAAGAAACAACCTGAGCTTCTCTAAGGGTTAAAACCATCATATCGCTTCAGTTACTTGCGTTACTGTTAGGGTTTGGTGTGTGTTTCATGTGTTCCCCCTCCCTTCAGTGGGGCTCACCTGCAGCTCATTGTCTAACCAGCCCCAGCACTTCGCCCTGTCCTTGTCCTTTGTTCCTCGTCACTTCATTCCTTGTTCGTCCCTTGTCTACGTCGTCGTCCTGCTCGTCCACGTCTTCCACCTGTCCCTGACCCGTGAGTCTTTCCCCCCGTGTCTTCCTGCCGCTCCGTGTCTCCGGCAGCTTCCATCACCACATCCTGCATCCGCCCTTCAATAAACTGGTTTTACATCTACCTGCATCTCCGTCTCTGCTCTGGAGTCAAACCGTGACAGTTACAATATCCAAATAACAACTGTGCGGCACGGACGCTCGCGATTCCTCCGCAACTTTATTACCAGCATCGACCGATCGCTCGAGTCACAAATAACACTGCTCAACGTAGCACTGGCGAGTTTTTCGTGTGCATTTTGTGAAAAAAATGACCATTACGCACTGGAACAACGTTAAACTTAAGACAATACAGAGGTTATCACACATTTTAAACCATAAATAATGGAGAAAATACATTCGTGAACGTCTTTGGTCGTGGCAGAAGTGATCTAGCCATGATTCGCATTCTGAGAAATTGCTCAAACCCCTCAGTTTGGAGTGCGCCTCTGAAAAGTCTTCGTTTGCAGGGTTATATAGCCCGAGCCCTTTGCCATAACGGTAACTGGGACACCCCTAAACCTCCACGTGAACGCACAAAATGGAGGGGTAGAGGTAAGGGGTGAAATGGGATTCAGCCTCAAAAGCTGCACTATAGTTTTCTGGTGGAGGGTCTGTCTCTATTTTAAGAGAAGTAAAATTATCTTGCTGCATATGTCCCTTGCTGGAGATAATTTCACTACTTTTAAGTCATTTTCTGATAGAATTAAGTGCTCATATCTTAAATTTTGGCCAAGCTTTCTTGCAGTGTATCATTAAAATGCAGATTCTTCACTGTGAGTACTTGGATTTAGTCACTAATGGAAATAGGTTCAACTTGTGTGAATTTATTTGAGATATTTCTAATGAAAACACAACAAAACTCACGATATTCTAACAGTTTCAGATGGCGTCGCCGCATTATACGGGCCCATGATATTGAATACAAATGAATATTGCGAAAATGCTGATTTTTGTTGCAGTGTAGCCGGGGTTTTGGGTCTAGTCGCTAATGATAAAGTTCAACATTTATGCATTTACCTTTTGAATATTTCATGGTGGAAAAGTATAATATAATCCATAGGGAAAAACTGGCTCTTGCCCCTTTTTGGGAGTGAAAACTTAAAACTACAAACCTCTTGTAATTTTGACATTTGAGTCTCAAGACACCGAAACTATCCTCACGAATAAACAACGAATGATAAAATGAACAATGTCCGTCAACTTATTTAAACATTCTGACTGATTGTACTACAGCTGCATTTTGTAGAAGTAAATGTGTTGTGTTTGACTAATGACATTTGTCTTGATGGTTTTATTGTTGACGAATTGTATTTTAGAGGATAATAAAACTGATGAATTTAGTAAATGTGCATTTTAGAGGATACTGATGACAGTGAATGTTGGGATTTTTAATGTGTAAATAGTTTTCTTAATGCATTTGTACCCAAGGACTGCAGATGGAAAGTGGCTTGTAGCTAAATCTGACACAGGGCATTTTTTCTCTCCGAGTTTAATGTTTTCTGTGCCTTGTCCTTGTTTAGATAAATAAATAAAAACGTGTATCAGCTTAATAAATACGAGAATTAGGGGTAAATTATTTCGTATACGATCTTTACAGTTTCGTGATTTGTAAAAAAGGAGAAAAGACTTCACAGTGCATGTTTTATACGCGTCTGGAGGCATTAGTATCTGAGAGTAAACTGAAATAAACTGCTACACTAATTAATGAATCACATTTACATGTTTGTAAAAGTGTCAACTACAGGAAAGGCAGGATTTATCATGAGACCCAATAGACGAAGGATCTTCAGTTGTTTATTACTTTAATGACTGCAGCCATTTGGCAAATGCAATTCAAACGGCAAAATCAAATGGACGGCGATTAATCCATCAGCCCTCGCGAGGATATTCATCTATCTGCTGCGTAGTTAAAGGGATAGTTTTTTTTTTTTTACATGAATCTGTACAACCCCGTCAGCAGAGTCGCATCAACACTGACTTACCTCCCGACAGCGTCCGGTGAGCCGAGTTCTTCCCCGGTTTTGGTGCTGACGAAAGTGTCCGGGAAGTTGGCTCAAGACAATATGTGTTCAAAAGAGTGATATATTTGCATCACGAATCCTGAACTCAAAAAAAGTCAGACCTCATAATCTCTTGGTACTATTTTCTCTCCGGTCGTATCACTGCGCTGCCTCCAGGTGAAGCCGCGCACGAATCCAACACTTTTTTCAGTAGTTCGGCAGTGTTTACGCTCAGACTTTTGACTGCAGCGATGAGATAGAGCGAACGTGAGAGCTACAGCTATAAGTATATAAGCATGTATAAGTTATAGATATTTTATATATATAAAAATGGTGCAGACTTGTGATTCTCCAGGCTGGAACAACAAAACTCCAGGTTCTTCAGCTCGTCCCTCTGTCCCTCCTCTCTCTCTCTGCTGTTCTGACTCCATCTGCTGAATTTGGGCTTCAGTATATTCGGGTTCATAAAGATCTCCCCTTGGCTCTGTGCTAAAGGCCATGTCTTCATCGTCGCTGTCGGAGTCACACATGATGTTGTGAACTTTCCGAGCAGGAAACACAGTGAAACAGGCGCAGCGCCACCTGGAGGCAGCGCAGTGATACGACCGGTGAGAAAATACTACCAAGAGATTATGAGGTCTGACTTTTATCACTCTTTTGAACACATGTTGTTTTGAGAAGAAAAACTCTTCATTTTCATGACTCCAGCCAACTTGCCGGACACTTTCATCAGCACCGAAACCGGGGAAGAACTCGGCTCAGACGCTGTCGGGAGGCAGATGCCCGAGCCACTTCAGCTGCTCCTCTCGACATGGAGGAGCAGCGACTCTACTCCGAGCTCCTCCCGTGTGACTGAGCTCCTCCCCCTTTCTCTAAGGAAGCACCCGGCCACTCTGGGGAGGAAACTCATTTCTTCGCTTGTGTCGGCGATCTGGTCCTTTCGGTCATTCCCCAGAGTCAGGACCACAGGTGAGGGGAGGAACGTGACTGAGGTAAATCCAGAGCTTTGCCTTTGGGCTCAGCTCCTTCTTGTTCTTGTTCACAGTGAGGGGAGGATGGAGCATACAGATTCATGTCAAAAAACCCAAACTATCCCTTTAATGTAATCGTTTCCAAGCTGAAATATGCTAATGAAGGCCGTATTCGTGGAGCTTTTAGGCAGAGTTTTAGTGCAGGGTTTTTGACAGTTGCAGTACACACTTTTGCCTTCCCGTCGAGGGCAGCTGCTCCCACACGACAAGGTCACGGCCCCCGGTGACCCAGCGATGGTCGCCGCTGCCCGTGGTCCACGAGGCCAGACACAGGACTCTGGGCGCGTCAGGCCAGGACATGGAGGTCAGGTACCGACACTGAGGCAGGGAGAACACTGCAAGCAAACAAATACAGCGTCAATATGCTTCTTTTCACTTCCCTTCACGCTGCAAATGCCTCTGATCTGGCCACAATTTTAAAACTTAGATCAGGCTATTCAGATTTATTACCTACTTACTAGTTCTGAGTAGGCTGTGTAATCTTTAAAATTGTCACATATATTTCTTCATGACTTCATTAACTAGTGAGAACATTTTATTTAGGCAATAAATGTTTAAAAGAAGCTACAATCCATTTACTGGTACTTATATCTAGAATTTGGCATCTGAGAACTTATTATCAGGCCATAAACACTAATGTTGAACTGGTTTTTAGTATGTTTATCTAGAATTTAAAGCATTTTATCTAGAATTTGGCATCTGAGAACCTATTGTCAGGCCATGAACACTAAACAGAAACTGGTTTTCAGTATGTTTATCGAAAATTTTGAAGAATTTAACACATTTCATCTAGAATTTGGCATCTGAGAACTAATCAGGCCATTCAAACTAATCATAAACTGGTTTTAAGTATTTTTATCTAGAATTTAGCAGAATTTAAAGTATTTTATCTACAATTTGGCATTTGAGAATTTAATATCAGGCCATAAACACCAATCATAAACTGGTTTTAAGTATGTTTAGCGAGAATTTTGCTGAATTTAAAGCATTTCATCTAGAATTTGGCATCTGAAAACGTATTATCAGGCCATTCAAACTAATCCTAAACTGTTTTTAAGTATTTATCTAGAATTTTGAAGAATTTAAAGCATTTCATCTAGAATTTGGCATCTGAAAACGTATTATCAGGCCATTCAAAGTAATCCTAAACTGTTTTTAAGTATTCATCTAGAATTTAGAAGAATTTAAAGCATTTTATCTAGAATTTGCCATCTGAGAACTTATTAGGCCATGAACACTAATCATAAACTAGTTTTATGTATTTTATTGAGAATTTAGCAGAATTTAAAGCATTTTAGCTAAAATTTGGCATCTGAGGACTTATTATCAGGCCATGAACACTCATCTTAAACTGGTTTTAAGTCTGTTTATCTAGAATTTAGCAAAATTTATTGCATTTTATCTAGAACTCAGCATCTGTGAACTTATTATCAGGCCATTTAAACTAATCACAAACTGGTTTTAAGTGTGTTTATTGAAAATTTAGCAGAATTTAAAGCATTTTATCTAGAATTTGCCATCTGAGAACTTGTCAACTTATTAAGTGACTTTTAACACGGCGTGAGTTGTGTCCTCTGTGTCTTTTATTTATGTTTTACTTATTTTATTGCTTTTATTTATTGCTATTCTATGGTTTTGCTCTTATGTTATTTTAATGGTTTTATTGTTTTAGGACTAGTATGATCAAATCTGAGCTTTTATTTTATTTTTTTATTATTGTTGTTCTTTGTGCAGCACTTTAGAAACTGTTTATGAAATGTGCTACATAAATAAAGTGGACTGGATAATCATAAACTGGTTTTAAGTATAGTTATCTTAAACTCAGCGTCCAGAAACTTATTTCCAGCCTATGAACACTTACAAAAGAGAAAAGCTTCATTCCAGTCTAGAGGTCGTTTATTTTAAGAGAACTTGTCAAGTCAAATTATCTGTCCGTGGACAGATAATTTCACTACTTTTAAGTCATTTTCTGACAGATTGAAGTGTTTATATCTTAAATTCTGGCTAAGCTTTTTCGCAATCGAAAAACGTGACAGTGAATTCAGACGGTTTTTATTAATTTATTTAGTTCCCAGGTCCCAATTTTATACTTTTAAGGTGCACAATAGATTTCTGGTGGAGGGTCTGTCTCCTTATTGTTAATTCCTGGTGCCATTTGTATTTTAAACCAGCCATTTGAATTGACAGTGCATCTATTAATATTATTATTTGTATTATTTGTATTGTTGTGTGTTGTGGATGTGTTGTGCTCTGCTACTGCTGCAAACCAAATTGCCCCAAGGGGATAATAAAGACTCCCTGAAGCTTGAACCTTGAAATACCTTAACCTTCTCTCCACAGGGATGTTATTGCTTTGCGTAGAACATTTATTCAATTATGCTTAAATGCCGTACTGTGAAACATTCCAGGCAAAGCAACAACAACTCTGGACACAAGCAGGTGGCAACGACCCCCCAGGAAAGTCATATAACGCACCTTTAAATGTAATTCTGGGTGGTTTTGATGAGTTTTTCTATGGAGATACATCTTTTGGTTGCATTTCAAGTAAACATTTCTTTGACAGAGCATTGAGAAATGTTTTTTGGGTAATACATCAAAACTAGAACAGCTCAAATCAAATCAAGGTCATATATTCTGTGGTTAAGTCATTTGGAGTGTGCAGATTGTCAGTTTTTCAGTGCAAGTGGCTGCAGATCAGACTCACAGTTGAGCGTGCTCTCTCCGTTCGTCACATCATAGCAGGAGCCAATTAGGAGGCCTCCCGTCTGGTGCACACAATCTGTTACCCCGGCGACGCTGCTGTGATTGGTCAGCTTGGACATCACTCCTGGGATAATTGGACAGATGTTAGCTTCATGTTTTATGTAAATGAGTTTGCTTCACACCACGTCACAAAATTTTAAGCCTCCCATAGTTTAAAATCGCGCTGGAGGTCAAGTGAGAATTCTCTGGTGTCTTTTGTCTTTTAACTTTAATCATGTAGATCAGGGGTGGGCAAACTTTGAGCTCGAGGGCCACAAAGGGTTTTAAAATGTGATGGAGAAGATGGATGGAGTGTTTTGGTGTTTTGGCCCAGCAAATAAGTCGAAAATCACTTGCAGCATCCAATGATATATGTGTAGGCATATTCAAATGTCTCACTTATTTGACAGATTATTTGGCTGTCAGCACAAACGGAAGAGCCAGGGCTCCATCATAGAGCGATGGGTCCATCCGTCTGCCACTGTCTACTGAACGTGCTCAGAAACATCAACATTCTTAAAGAAAACAAAAATACATATTTTTTACTATTTTAGCACAAATTATGTGCTTATTTTCCTGACCTGCCGCAATGCTTTAAAGGGGAACTCGGGCACATTTGAAGCTAAAGTCCGTTGCTAGAGGAGGTCGAATTCTGTCAGAAGTCAAAAAACGGCACAGATCAGTGTTTCCTCGGTGGAGATCTCACTGTGGCAGTGAGTCTGTCAAGGCAACAAACTAGTGTAGTGATGGGGGCAAGTTCTGAACTTCCACATAAAACGCCAATTTTTTCACACTGAAGAAGCTTAACACCACTTTAACCCATCTTACAACAGCCACGAGTCTAACAAACAAAATGCTCTGCCTGGTTCACTCATTAGTGTCTGGAAACGTTAGAAAACAACTTTATAATCAGCCTTACACTTCCCTCTGTTGATTTCCCACTGCACAGGCCAAAGCCGAAAAGACTCAATCGTCGACTCCAGCGGCGGCGAGAGGCTCGAGCCTCCAGAAGCAACAAGATCGACTACTGACGGTGAAGAAGAGAAACTGAAAGTTGTTGAAAGAAAATGGTTTGGGAATGTATTTTTTTAGCGTTTTCAAAAAATATAATTCACTCGTAAATGAATGGGATTAGAAACTACATCAGCGATCGAGTCTTTTGGGCTTCCGCAATGTGCAGTGAGATCTCCGCCGAGGCAACACTGATCTGTGCCATTTTTTTGGCTTCTGACAGAATTCGACCACCTCTAACGACGGACTTTAGCTTCAAACCTGCTGCAGTTACACTTTAAGTGAAGGTTTTCGGACCGTGAGTGAGGGAGACATGTTCAAGATAAACTTCTGCCCCTGGGCAAGGTACCACAGGCCCATAGGACACTTTGGCATCAATGAATCTGGAGTGCACCATCTATTGGGAAACACCGGAATTGCAGGGAAAATAAAACTAGTTTTATTACAATTTATTGAAGTTTGGCGGGCCGGATTAAAAAGGTTAACGGGCCGCCTGTGGCCCCCGGGCCGTAGTTTGCCCACCCCTGATTTAGATGTTTAGAGCTGGTGTGTGGTTCTTACGGATTCACCACAGTCACTTTTCCTGCTATTTATTCTTTTCATATGCTGCACTGTGCATAATCATATACATAATAATATTGTAGCCTTATAATTTTGCTGTGTCTGCTCAGTGTTGTGTTAGATTTCTGTATATTTTTCTAACATATGCTTTTTTCTCCGGCTGTTCTTGAACCGCGCATTGCAACCGTGTAATTTGCCGTGGTAGGACAAATAAAGGTTCTCTTATCTTTTCTTATCACATCCACATTAAACAAAAAGAGAAGACAGTTCAATGTCTTGACCTGAGCCCCAAACTAAAACTTACACGGTTCAACTTCATGAGCCTCATAGTAAAATAGTCCAAGTCAATGTTCAAGGTTTGTGGGAAAATACAAACTGATTATAATAATAAGGTCACTGGGGCAGTTTGTGCTTTTTTTATTCTGGAAGTAGCCGAGGACAAAGCCAAAGACGCCTGCAGATGCAGGTCTGGAGAGCAGAAAGGAAACTCAATTTAGTCAAAAGAAAAAAGGCAGCAGCTTTGAGGATGGCGATTTGTGGAGTTTCTAGTTATATTTCAAGAACAATGAGTTTCCCAATCTCGCTTTTCATAGCTGCTAAAAATAAGATTGTGAGCGTTATGGGACAACCCCTTAGACCAGGGGTGTCCAAACTTTTTTCATCAAGGGCCACATATTAAAACACAGACCAGCATGAGGGCCGATCGAGGGTCATTGACTGGTGGTTAAAACAGTCAGTAATTCAAATCTGTGCATTTATAACAGGTTTGAATGACCCTCCAGACCTTTGTTCAGGCTTAGACCCTCAAAAGGACACACTACATTTGCTTGATCATGGTAGATTTGAAAAACATGCAGTAAAAAGTACTACTTGCTGTAGTATGGGCCAATTCACCTGGAAGCCTGAGGGCCAAAACAGTTGGTCTGAGGGCCACATTTGGCCCCCGGGCTATAGTTTGGACATGCCTGCCTTAGACAAACAAGCGCCAAAGCAAAACCGGTAAGTTCCCCTCCATCCAAACAACCGTAATCCAACAATCCGTAAAATCGTTTTTCCTATGACATGCACTGGTTTTATGCATAGACCGTATATATGAGTGGACTAAGCTATCCCGTTAGCCGCCGCGTGCCAAACAGGAAGTGCTCCATGAAGCTCTTCCGGCTCCTCCTCTCCCTTTTTCCCATTGACTCACATTAGGATCTTCTCGTCCCTCTCTCCGTAACTGCTGCACTGAGCCTCGTCATTCTGGTCTTAAATTGTTCGTATGAACCCGCGACACTTGAACCTGAATTTTTCATTTCATTATCATGTTCCTAAATCAAGATATGAGCATAAATAACGGACCAATCAGACGCCTTCATTCCCCGAGGTCCCTCCCCCTCATGCTAGCAACAGGTTTGATTGACAGCTTGTGCATTTTGTTGCTAAGCTCCCTTCCCGCTTTCCTGCTCCAATTGACTATTTTTGAAATAAAATGTCAAAATAAATCAAACAATTACAACAGCTAATGTTACTAGAATCTTAACTAGCATAAAGTAAAGTGAATTTCATTAAATTGTAACTCTATTGTTGTTCGCACGTAACAGAACATAGAACTTAAATCAGTGACTTAAACTTACTATTTAAAGTTTGATGATAAAAGCTAAAAGTTTCCTTATTATTCTCATGAATCAGTGAAATCCAGTGGTCTGTGCAGGTGCAGAGTATCTCCGCTCTGAGGAGGGCGGCACATTTAACCACCTCAATCCTGATTGGCTCTTGTGGTTGCTGTGATTCTCACGGTCGGATTTCCAAATATGGAGCCTGGATCCAGATTCGCTCCTGTAACTGTGGCATGAGGAGCCTCGTTTGAGCGACAACGCTGTGGGTGACGTCACACTCACTTAGTCCACTCATATATACGGAATATTGTTTTATGTAATGTTTAAATGTACAATTCTATGTCTAATACAACAAACAGGTTCATAATCTTAATATCACTTTAATATTTTCTGTATTTCTTATGACTACTACTTGTGTATTTGTTTTAACTCTGGGAAAATTTACTCTTAGGAGCTTTTATCCATGTTATAATACTAATACCTCCTCAAAAACATACCTGTTGTGTTTTGTTTCATTCACACGTTAGAGTAACTAGTCTTTCTGCATCTCCAAAGCTTAAAAATGCTAAAAAGTTTAAGTTAACAGCTCCATTTCTCCTTTAGTTCAGTAGAGATGTGCAATTCCAGATCTGAAATGATCCAAATGATTCTAGTGAAGGTGTACATTACCACCTCAGGCTGTGTAAAGTGTCTTTGGGGACACGTATCTGTGAAAAGCGCTATATAAATAATGTTACCTTATGTTACCTTACCTCCTCTTCCCCTCTGCTGTTGGACTCGTGAACAAAAACACTCCCACCCCCCACTCTGTTTCAATCACATGACCCTGTGCTGTATTTTTGCACCCATCTGTTTGCACTGATCATTACCTGCACTGTTATATTCTTGTAATTTTGTAAATTTTTGTGTTACATTATAGAGTTTATTGTTTTCTACTTTATTTTATTTTTATTGCATGTTTAGTCGTGTTTGTCTATGGTTCGCTCCAAGTACCGCAGCAATTTCCTAATGCTGTGAACCTGTTCACTCATATGGCAATAAAACCTTTCTGATTCTGTATTACCACATCACAAGGCGGAACAGAGTGTTGAGCCTAAATATGCAGGTTTGTGTGTTAAACATGTGAGAATGAAACAAAACACAGCTTCATGTCTGTTTGTGAAGAGGGAACAACATCAAAATATGTCAGAAAATCACGTACCGTATTTTTCAGACTATAAGTCGCTGTGGAGTATAAGTCGCACCAGCCAAAAAATGTGTAATGAAGAAAAAAAACAACAACATGTATACGTTGCACCAGACTGTAAGTCACACTTTTATTTTATAAAATCAGAGACCAAGAACCGATATTTCATCTTGAAAGGCGAGTTATTTGTCTCTAAAACTAAAATGAAAAATGTATAGCAATTAGTTTTATCATTTTTGATTCATATATACGATTCATATATTTGGTCTATGGACTATCATTCCGAAAAATGTAATATATAAGTCGCAACTGAGTATAAGTTGCAGGAACCACCTAAACCCTGAGAAACGTATACAATTTATAGTCCGAAAAATATGGTAATATGGGCCCTTTAAATAAAATGTATTATTATTGGACAAGATGCATTTGTGGCTCTTACAGGTGTCACGTGCCGATTTGTTTGGCCTATTATGCAAAACCACACTTGTCCTGTCCAGGTCCCTCACCTGTTCTCCAGTTGAGGACCTTGAGCCAGGCTTGGCCATAAGCCAGGTACACGGTGTCTCCTCTGGGGCTGAGGGAGATCCTGCCCCCCGGCGCCGCTCTGCAGCCCGTCAGACCCCCGCCCCAGTGGCTGAGGCGCCTGAGGGGGTCCCGCTCCGAGCAGCGGTTCTCCCACACGGACACGCCTCCCTCCGCCGAGCCGGAGAACACCAGCGGGCCCTGAGACTACAGAGCACACACACACACACACACAAAAACACATAAACACACACACACAGACACACACAGACACCGTCACCATGGAGATCAGAGTCCTTATCAGGGGCAGAGAACGGCGTGTACAGCTGTTTTAAAACATACGTCGCTTCAACGCTCCTTTGAAAAGAGAATGACAGTGCTGCTTTTATGTTAAATCAACCAAAACGATGAGTTCATTAAAAGGGTTTTTAGCCTCATTATCCATTAGGTAGCACTCCAAAGCAGCAAAACAACAAAAAATAAACACCATGCATGCAAAGTACAAAGCATTTTAGCATCAGTAAATAAACGGGCCTATTTATTTATGATGTATAATGTATGTATAATGTATAATATTCAGGCTGACTTCTTCTCTCAAACAAAAAACACATTGTGAAGACAGGAAATGCTCTACTGTGTCTAAACTCACGCATCACATTCAGATAATTTCATCCCTGGATTTGCAAATCTCCACTGAACAAAAGGTAAAAGGTCTGTGTACGATTCCTTCTTTTGAATGTCAAGTAAGAACAAAAAACAGTAAAATGAGAGAGAACAGTTTGTTATTTCATTATTCGCTTTTTGTGTCAAACAAATATCCAATATTTAATTTAAGGTTTATTTAAAACACCAAACAAAAACAGGCAGCACGGTGGCTGAGTGGCAACACTCAGGCCTCACAGCAAGAAGGTTGCGGGTTCGATCCCCGGGTTGCCCGGGCCTTTCTGTGTGGAGTTTGCATGTTCTCCCCGTGTCTGGATGGGTTTCCTCTGGGTTCCGGTTTCCCCCATCAACCCAAAACATGCAGCACCTGAACTAACATCAAGGACCATGATGTCCACCCTCCTGTGGGCGGTGTGAGCGGTGGTGAGCCCACAGGATGGTGGTGAGTGGTAGGGGGGGTCAGGTGCTATGAGGATTGGGCAGCAAACTGCCCCCGCGACCCAGCTGGATTAAGCGGGAGAAGGTGGATGGATGGACCAAACAAAAACAGTCTCGGTGCCATTTTTAAATTTTGATATTTTATTCTCTCTGGTTTATTTTATGTTTTGTTGCTTCGCTCGCCGCCTGAATTCAGTGTCAACAATTGATCTATAATAAAAACTGTGTTTATTATAGTTCTGTGGAGTGGACTGAACAAAGGAAAGTTTATCGCTGCTTCCTGTTTCTTGGACTATAAGTCGCACCAGCCAAAAAATACAGAATGAAGAAGAAAAAACATGTACAAGTCGCACTTTTGGGGGGAAATTTATTTTATAAAATCAGAGACCAAGAACCAACATTTCATCTCGAAAGGCGAGTTATAGAAGTTATAGTAATAAAAACCACCCAATAGAGAAGAATCCGTGTGTTTTTCAATATAGAACCAGAAATAAGAAAATGAAAAAACAACAATTTTCTTTATTATTTGTCTCTAAAACCAAAATGAAAAAATGGATAATGATTTGTTTTTTCATTTTTTATTCATATATACGATTCATATATTTGGTCTATGTGTGTCAGTGTGAAAAATGTAATATATAAGTCGCACCTGAGGATAAGTCACAGGAACCACCCAAACCCTGAAAAAAGTGTCACTTATAGTCCGTAAAATATGGTAATTACTTTCTAAGATGTGAAAGTAAACATGTCGTTATAAAAGAAGAGAACCTGTTTGACCACAAAATTGCAAGTCCTGTAAGTCCTTCTAGCAGCAGAACTTCTAGGCCAAATAAACCAGAGAGAATAAAATATCAAAATTGAAACAGGCACGATGACTGTATTTTTGTTTGACACTAAAACTAAAATGGAAAAATGAAATAACAAACTGTTTTCCCATTGAAGTGTCTGGGGTGCAGGAAGTCTGGGAGTCCCTGCTTAGACTGCGGCTCCGGATAAGCGGAAGAAAACGGATGGATGGTTTTCCCATTTATTGTTTATCGTTCTTAATTGAAATTCAAAAGAACGGACCATAAACGGACCATAAAAGGAGCTGTTAACTTGAAAACGACCACAACAGGACATCACGAGGTAGAAAAGGGCATTTTGAGCTATGAAAATGTAGAAAAATTCATGATTTTGATGAGGTAACAACATTATAACATGGCTTAAAGCTCTCAAAGTGTGATATAGGAACTTTAAATAATATACTAGTATGTTTTATTCAACAGGGACAATGCACAATAGATTTAAGCTTAAGTCACCCTATTATTACTGGTAATATGGTAGTGGTATTCTGGCAGTATTATTATCGCAATATGATGATAATTATGTAATTATGTCATGTTATTGTCTGCACTTGTAAATAGTTCATATAGTTAATGTACGGTAAAATGTGGTTAGATTAAAAGAGGGGGGTGGGATTAAATAACGTCTCTTCTTCACACAAATTTTTGGGCAAAATATTTTGTTGTTTTTGTTATTTCATGATCATGATTTCTCTAATGTTATATGTTCCATTGTAAAATAATGTAAATTTTTTAATTGCCCAAAATAAATACATACACAGTCCTCATTTCCAATCCGATACAATTTAATTTGACCAACGCAAAGTCTCCAAATTGTCTCCTTTTGTGTATAACAAAGAGGAAATGTCACAGAAGTGATCTGAGATTCCCCATTTATCTTCAACCTAAATCAGACTTGGTGGATTAATTACCAAGAAACATCTTTGGGCTGCACAATTTCGGGGGGAAAAAAACAAGTATTGTGACTAGATTTGCATATTATGTTTGAAAAATCAGGATTCAATTCAGTGAGAGATTTAAATATGGATTCGTAAACTAATTAAAGAGACGCATTCATTTCAGAACATGTCTGCAGAGGTCTAAACGAAATAATTGATCTATCTGTTATTATTTTGCGCGTTGTTTCCTGGTATTAATATGCAAACAGGGGCAAGCTGCATACCCTAGTTACCATCCCATTTCCATCCTATCACCATGTTATTACGGTACAAGCAGATAAATGATGATTGGTGTGAGAAATGGCCACTGTAGAAAGCAGAATATCCAGTAGGGCTGCGAGAATAATCACAATCAAATCGAAATTGCAAATTGAATAGATGCAAAAGGCAAAATGCAAAGGCTGCAATTTTTTAAGTTCCATCAATTCCTCCAGAAACGAGAAATCTGGTCTTATTTGGCGTAAAAACTGCTCATCCTTTAGTTTAATTCTGTGCAAACATGTTCTGAAATGTGATTCTTGTATTAATCAGTTCATATTTCAATCTTTTCTAGGCGGTAATACGGTAATACAGTGTCCCGAGGTATCAAAAAGAAGCAACGGTTTCATTAACATCATTTAAAAAATCTGTATTGTATTTTCAGTTTAATGCAATGTCCTGGTTTAGTCCAGTCCTGGGTTAGTCCTGGTTTAATTCTGGTAATCGCCTCTGCGCTTGCGGCGTGTACCGCATTTCCCGGACTATAAATTGCTCCGGATTATAAATTGCACCAGCCAAAAAATGTGTAATGAAGAAGAAAAAAACATGTATAAGTCACACTGGACTATAAGGGTGAAATTTATTTTATAAAATCAGAGACCAAGAACCAACATTTTATCTTGAAAGGCGAGTTATAGAAGTTATAGTAATAAAAACAACCCAATAGAGAAGAATCTATGTATCATTCGTTTTTCAAAATAGAACCAAAAATAAGAAAATTATAAAAAACAACTCTTTTCTTTATTATTTGTCTCTAAAACCAAAATGAAAAAACTATAACAATTTGTTTTTTTTTATTTTTGATTCAAATATAGGATTCATATATTTGATCTATGGACTGTAAGTGTGAAAAATGTAATATATAAGTCGCACCTGAGCATAAGTCGCAGGAACCACCCAAACCCTGAAAAAAAGTGCAACCTGTAGTCTAAAAAATACGGTATATATTTATATGGCGTTAATGACACGTAGGTTTTCTTGTTCTGGTGTTTGCGGCTCTAAACCAATGAGAATTCCACCCACACTCCGAATGTACAAACGTTTTATCCTCAGCACGTTACAAGTCATCTGTGCATCTCTACTGTGTACGTTCGGACTAATGGGATCTGGCATATGAGCCATGTCTAGTTTCTAGTCCAGATATCAGCACATCCTCTTTTCTGTGGTACTGTTCCAAGTCCTTCCACGCGCTGTTCAAGTTATGAGTTTATCTTTTTCTCTTACAAGAGCTTTCAGGCCGTGGATCTCCTCCAGTAAACCATCCAAACTTGACATCTTATTTGACATGTCATTCAATGTTTTTTTTTAACGATTTCTAAGTCTTTCCCATCTCTACTCACTGCTCCATTTTTGGACGGGCTGTCAGACTTTACACACAGCATCTTATGGCACTTCACTGGTTCAAGACGAGGCTGCAGAGCCACTTCTAAATTAAAATTGACTTTTGAAATCCTTAGTTTACTGTGGTCAGGCTGTAAAATATGGTAAATCCAGGCCTGTTCTGCTGTTAGTTTCTCTGTGGACCTGATACAAGAGGCTAAACGTGCCCATTCAAGTTTGACTGGGCACTTTCGACTTTCTCGTTGGAGCTGTCTGAATGGTTGAGGTGCAGCTACAAAATAATTCTTACTGTAATTAGTCAAGGTAATACCGTATACCCCAGTAAAATGCTGAGAAGGTTGAATGGTATAAAATTTTGGATATCGCCCAACCCTACTTTGAACAGAATTGTATGAACAAAACAAAAATCGTAAATCTTAATGCAGTGCTTGTCGCCAATTCCCCAGTATTGTGAAATCATTCAGTCCCGGTATCCAGGAGGTAAAAGCCCACTGACCTGTATGGAGGTGACGGCGTCTTCGTGAGCGTTGACAGACTGACAGTTCTCGAACGAGTCCCAGCTCCAGGCCTGGACTTTGCCGGCGTCTGAGGTGACAGGGTTTGGGGGTTAAACAGAGACGGCAGCCTCCTGGTGCTCATTACAGCCGAGCACAACACCTGAGCCTGACTCAACAAAACTCAGCTCTGTGAGCGGAGCCAACGGGCCTGTTCTACGAGAGGTGGGAGATTAGTGCCATTTTCCACTAAAGTAATGTCATGTCTGCAGGACACATCTTTATTTGTCCTGCAGACATGACATTAGTGATTGATTAGTCAACGAAAGGCCACCACACACTACAGGATTTTTCGGTCTTAAATGATTTTTAAATGACAAAAAGTGCAAACACCACAGACACGAGGAGAAACTTATGAGACTAAAAATCTCCGATCGCAAAGACTGCAGTGGGATCTGTCTGCGGACCACAGGATATAAAGCTGTGAGCGCTGTGATGGCGTCAAATGTTTCCTGTCTACAGTAAAACCACTCGCTCTGAGACTCTGAAGTGTTCAAAGATCAGACTCTGCACTTCCAGTTTAGACACAAGTCAAAACTGTGTTATTATTATTTGTGAAATGTGGAGCAATACTTCAGATACAGGATTTTTAAAAGTATAAAAGAGGAGATAAAGTCCACAGGAAGTAGAGCCACTGTCGCTGATCTGCAGCTTTACGCTCTGAGGACGTAAACAAACACATGCGAGGAACAACTTTTGCCTTTTTACTTTCAGAGAACGCCTCAAACTGGATTAATAGTGCAGTTTTGTGGACTGGAGTCATTATTTGCTGAGGACAATTTCTATGGATAATGTGGATGAGACGCTGCACTTTAAATGTTCCACTTTACATTAGGTGAGTAATAAAGTCTTTATTTTCGCTCTGTCCTGAGTTTGTTTGTTGCGTCTCTGTGTCCGTCGCTCCTCTGCCCCTGACTCTGTTTTATTGTCTGTTTCCGTCGCGTTGTTGATGTTCGGTGGTTCTGATCTGACACTGACTCCACACATGAGGAGCAGCGGCTTCAGAATCGCACACAACAAGTCGGGTCACGCCTCCTGAACTCGGGAAACAGAAATCGCAGCCAAAATCGGGCAAATTCTCCTGTAGTGTGTGGCGGCCTTAACAAGGGGGTGTGACAAAAGCCGTCGTAAAACTGCACTGGAGTTCATGCAAAAAGAACTACTGGTGCAGAAAAGATTAAACACACTCCCTAATCCTCAGATAATCCACTCCCTGCTTTCTCCTTTCTAATTTTATTTATTTATTTGACAGGGATATTGCACAATAAACCACATTTAGCCACAAGCTTCATTTTCATCTGTAGTTCCTGAGCAGAGATGTAAAATTCCTTATATAATTTGATCTAAAAAAGCTAATTTTGGTTGACTAAGACACCATCAAATGAACTAAAAGGCTAAAGAACTAAAGCCCTATGGGAAATAAACTGCTTATGTTATAATATTATAGGCCCGGGTGATATGGCAAAGATGCAGCTTTTCTTATATTCATCAAAAACAGATTTCTATTTTAAAGTGGCAAATAAAAGGCTTTCGGTATTGATTTCAGGATCACAAACTAGACGGGGCTTTTAATCAGTGCCATTTAACACCCAAATAGTCCAATTTAATCCTCCAGTGAATTCTGCTCTAAACCACACGCTTTTACTAGCAGAGGAATGGCTGCAGACCTCTAACTGCTCAGCCCTATTATAATGCAATGGTTGTTTTGTTGTCTGTAATAAAAACGAATAGAACTGCAACAAAGAGCTTATCAAAAATAATAAAACAAATGTGCACAGTGGATATTGATGCTTTGCGGCTGATGGCATCAATATTCTCTGTGACTGCGGGGGTGTGACACTGCTCCGTCTGAATTAGACTTTAATCTGAGCTTTGTTTTAACACAATCTGACCAGAAAGAACTGACACGGCTGGAGCTACAACAGGGGAGCAGATTTGTGCTGTTAAACAAATCCTTCTCTAATAACATTACAGCCACAAGTTAGTTACAGTCAAAAGTCAGTTACCCATTGGTCACAGGCTCCTGAAAATCTATTAAAATGAATTTTGTATTTGTGTGCATTGTGTCACCATGACAACTGCTGAACATTTCACCACAGACATACAGGCAGAACACCTGCACTGTGACGTAAATATTGATATTTTGCAGTTACCGTATTTTCGGACCATAAGGCGCACTTAAAAACCTCTGTGAAGTCGCCCCATCAAACTCAAACCTGCACAAAAACTATGTCGATCGTTTGCGCTACAAAAAGTGTAATTTGTGCTGCTTCAGTTTTGGAGAAATTAACAATTCTTTTATAGGTCAAATTGGCCCCCAGGAAGCTTCAAAATGCTCTAAAACGCCCAAAATAGTGTCAGTCGTTTGTTTGCTTCATTTGTGCTGCAAAAAGTTTCGTTTGTGCGATTCTGGTTCTTAAGATATTTGCAGTTTTATTTTGGGCCGATGACGTCGTCCAGAACCTCAGAATGTGAAACAGCCTCAAAACAGGAAGAAAATTATAGAAAACATTTGTATTTTGTTTGTGCTGTTTTGTGCTGTGACAATTTTCATTTGTGCGAGTTTATTTCTAAAATTATTCATTATTATTTTTGCGGTAATTATAGGACGTCATTTCCACTCAGCTGACGGCGGCGACTTCAGCAAAACTAGTGAAAATAAACGATCTCAGGCTGCGGAAAAGTCTGTAACGATCTTTAGTAATTTGCTTTTGATTCATATTTTATATAATAACACAGACTTTTCCACAGCCTCAGATCGTTTATGTTCACTAGTTTCGCAGAGTTTTGCCAAAGTCGTTTCTGTCAGCTGAGCGGAAATGAAGTCCTATAATTACCACAGAAATAACAATTTTAGAAATAAACTCGCACAAATGAAAATTGTTACAGCACAAAACAGCACAAATGAAGCACAAACGATTGACTCCATTTTGGACATTTTAGAGCATTTTGAAGCTTCCTGTGGGTTGAGATCAATTTGACCTATAAAAGAATCGTTAATTTCTCCAAAACTAAAGCAGCACAAACGAAGCACAAACAATTTACATAGTTTTTGTGTAGGTTTGAGTTTGATGGGGCCGACTTCACGCAGGTCACTTAAAATCCTTTATTTTTCTCAAAAATCATCACTGCGCTCATAAAATGGTGAGCTTTATGTATGCATCTCTTTGAATCTTTGAATCTATTAATTCTGCTTGTGCTCACTGATCTTGAACTGATTTTATGTGGGACACGGAGCTCAAAAATCTGTCTAAAAATGTTTTAGTACTTTTGTAAACTACAAAGCCGCACTGCTGGATGGATTGTCGCATAGAGCACAAAAGCCTCAGAAACACTGGCTCATAGGACAGAAATCTGTGTATATTTGGTTGCAGCTGAAAACAAAACAAACATCCGCAAACTCTCGAATGAGTCCAGCCGTACATAAAATGTTCAAATGTGTTGTGTGTGTTTCATCCATCAGAATACGATTTGAAAAGTTATGACATCAAGAATTACAATCACCAAATGAAAACTTAAGATTAGTTCGGCGTTTACCAGGACTATAACAGAACTAAACCAGGTCATAACCGAGACTAAACAAGGACTAAACAAGGACTAAACAGGGACTAAACCAGGTCTAAACCAGATTTGAACCAAGGTCTTGTCCTTTCGCACACACGGGGCTCACTCATTCGAGAGTTTACGGATACTCATGTTATGCTCAACTCCAGTCAAACACGCACAGATCTCTGGAAAATTAATGATCGATTTTCGATTAATCATTTTAGATTAAAATTATCATCACTACTCTTATTATTACTAATCTGCATAAATAAACTCAACTTTACAACATATAAACCATCAGCACTACAGAGCCACATCAGTGTGAGATCAGAATGTGTTTAATGCAGCTTTAAACATTTGTTTACATCTTACAGAAACTTAAAGCCGCATGGCTCATTTGCATAAGTGAAAAAAAGCAGCTCTTTCCTTGTGCTGATGCTTCAGCTTCAGTTAGACTAAAGAACACGACTCAGTGGAATATGAGTGTTCTCTCTGTGACAGAGGAAGTGATGAGGCTGGTGAGTCTGTTCTGCGCGTATGTCGCATTGGAGATGCTGTGTAAACATGCGAAACCGGGACACTCAAAAAAAAAACAATCATACCCGGGACACTGATGTGCAGGTAAACGGTAAAAGACGTGGGACTGTGGGGCCACAGCTCCAGTGTTTGTGCTGTGAGACGCAGCCTCGACTCCTTACGCTACGTTATGCACAACAACCTACATTCAGTTTGTCAATTAAAATGAAAAATTCTTAAAGCGAAATTCTTAATGATCAATTAGTCACTTAATCATGCCCATCCCTCTTGGGAGTGCTGGACAACAAAAGGCGAACACCAGGCGAGTTACACCATGATCTGCTAATGGATCGTGGATGCCTGGACTAAGGTGTCAGACTCACTTAATGCCCTTTATAATCTGGTGCACCATTTGTATGGAAAAACTACCTGTTCATTGATCTAGCGCCTTATAATCCGGCATTTACGGTCTGAAAGATACGGTACATGAGATGTGACCATCAAAAACACCCGGTGTAAGTTACTCAGTGGATTTTTAGAGCAACTTGTCTTAAAAAGAGCAGAAAAAATCCAGATTACTCAGATCAGATGTAGCTGTTTTGCATTTTAATAATCTGATAACTCAAGAAATCAGATAATGATCAGATTTTTGTTGTGCATGTTAACCATACCCACTGATATTTCTAATAAATTCATATATATGCTCTTTATTTTACAGCACACTCCTACTAGACTATATTTTAGCACAAGCTGCAGAAAATATAGGTAAGAGTTAAGGTGAAAAACGTACCCGATCCAGTAACGATGTAGCCGTCTCCCTCCGGCACAAAGCAGAGGGCAGTCACGGCATTAAACGTGTAAATAGACTTAACACACTGGCCTGCGGGCACAAGAAGGAAAAAAAGATTGTATTTACAGGTCACGAACAGCAGGCAGCCCAGATAAACATGTTACAACTAAAAATACAGACGTAATTATTATTCAAGTGTCGTATACAGCCTTAAGGCGCTGTCTACCTAAGGAGATAAATGTACAATATTAATATGGGTGAAGTCACTCATACCAGGACTAAGACCCCCGATCTTCACATTACAAACCACAATGTGCGATTAAAGGCCTGTTCCTCATTCTGCACTACAATATAACTTAAAAATAATACTTTCTGCAAGACTGAATTAGGGTTTGAGGAAAAAAATATTTTAAATTTTGATTTTGGGATAGCTTGTTTGTTTTGGTAATTCCTTCTGATTAATATATATATATATGTACTCTGATTTGATGTTAGATATTGATATAAAAATATATGGTTGTTTTTATGCAGTGCGTGTAAACTTAACTTCCATGTAAAACGCCAATTTGCACAGAAGAAGCTTAACTCCACTTTCTAACCCATTTTACAACAGCCACGAGTCTAACAAACAAAACGCTCTGCCTGGTTCACTCATTAGTGTCTGGAAACGTTAGAAAACAATTTTATAAGCACCTTACACTTCCCTCTGTTGATTTCCCACTGCACAGGCCAAAGCCCAAAAGACTCGATTGTCGATGTCGTTTCTAATCCCATTTATTTACGAATAAATTATATTTTTTGAAAACGGTAAAAAAAATACATTCCCGAACCATTTTCTTTTCAACAACTTTCAGTTTCTCTTCTTCACCGTCAGTAGTCGATTCTCACTTGTTGCTTCTGGCGGCTCGAGCCTCTCACCGCCGCTGGAGTCGACAATCGAGTCTTTTGGGCTTTGGCCTGTGCAGTGGGAAATCAACAGAGGGAAGTGTAAGGCTGATTATAAAGTTGTTTTCTAACGTTTCCAGACACTAATGAGTGAACCAGGCAGAGCGTTTTGTTTGTTAGACTCGTGGCTGTTGTAAAATGGGTTAGAAAGTGGAGTTAAGCTTCTTCTGTGCAAATTGGCGTCTTCAGTGTAAAGCAAAATGGTGTTTTACGTGGAAGTTCAGAACTTGCCCCCATCACTACACTAGTTTGTTGCCTTGACAGACTCACTGCCACAGTGAGATCTCCACCGAGGAAACACTGATCTGTGCCGTTTTTTGGCTTCTGACAGAATTCGACCTCCTCTAGTAATGGACTTTAGCTTCATGCTGAAGTTCAACTTTAAGTAAACTACAATTAGCTAAAGTGCAGCACAAAGTTGCAAAGTGCAAACTTAAAGTGCAATTTAAATGCTAAACATCCATCCATCCATCCGTCTTCTCCCACTTAATCCAGCTGGGTCGCGGGGGCAGTTTGCTGCCCAATCCTCATAGCTCCTGACCCCCCTATGAACCCCTCTGCAGGTGGTGAGCACACAGGAGATGCTAAACTACTAATTTCACAAAAACACAGTTAACATATATTTAAGATTTTACTAATAATCTTGCCTAGACTTTTCTAGTTATGTCATTTTGTCAGTTTAAATTGACCAATAGTTATGATTAGACTAAAATGAAGGTTGAAATGGACAGAAAAGCGTTCCTCAAGCATAACTTGTCCCTGACATATGTAAAAGTATTCAGATTTAAAACTCACTGCTACTTCCTGTGTTTTTGTACTTTTCTTTTCAACATTTTTCCCACAAACTGCCACTTAACTGAAGTAAAACCGATAAATATTTACCACAGTTAGTATCTCACCAAACCCAGTAATAACATGTAACAGCAAAACATGAATATCTGTCACATCCACTTCGAAGTAAATAGTAGGTTATGTTTTTAGGTGTTTGATACGAGCGTACTTACCAACACTGAGCGCCCAGATCTTCACATTACAGTCCACAGAGCCACTTAAAATAAACCTCTCTTTGTCAGACAGAGACATGGACCAGGCTGACAGAAGGAAAACAGAAAAAAAACATGTTATACAACAAGAGGATGAGACACAACATATTGAGAACAGAGAGATTATGCATAATAGACGCTTTGAAGAACACCCAGGCTAAAAGCGCTCCTCGACGCATTACTGATTCACTGGGAAAGGGTGAAATTTAATAACCAATTATGATTCATGTTCAGGTGTGATGCACTATGTCATTTTCCTAATGCGAGATACGGCATTTTTTTTGATAATATGTGTAATTTCTCAGTCATCTAGGTAGAGTCCATTGCATTTATTTTCTTTAACCGTGGAAAATCTAAGGGTAATTTCAGTACATTTGTCCTCGCCTGGATTTTTTTCTTAATTTTGCTCTTAAAACTCCCTCTTTTATCCCCGAATATATCTTTTTTCCAGTAGAACCTGTTCTTTCACAATCTGCTGCTGTAGTTGTGCCATATGATTGTAAAAGCTGTAGGACAAGAAATCTAATCCAGATCTAAAACCAGGACTAAATGAGCATTAAACCAGGACTAAAACCAGGTCTAAACCAGGTCTAAACCAGGTGTAAACCAAATCTAAAACCAGGACAAAACGAACATTAAACCAGGACTAAAACCAGGTTTAAAACCAGGTCTAAACCAGGTCTAAACCAGGTCTAAACCAGGTCTAAACCAGGTGTAAACCAGGTGTAAACCAGGTGTAAACCAGGTGTAAACCAGATCTAAAACCAGGACTAAATGAGCATTAAACCAGGACTAAAACCAGGTTTAAAACCAGGTCTAAACCAGGTGTAAACCAGCTCTAAACCAGGACTAAACCAGGACTAAATGAGCATTAAACCAGGACTAAAACCAGGTTTAAAACCAGGTCTAAACCAGGTGTAAACCAGGTCTAAACCAGGTGTAAACCAGGTGTAAACCAGGTGTAAACCAGGTGTAAACCAGATCTAAAACCAGGACTAAATGAGCATTAAACCAGGACTAAAACCAGGTCTAAACCAGGTCTAAACCAGGTGTAAACCAAATCTAAAACCAGGACAAAACGAACATTAAACCAGGACTAAAACCAGGTTTAAAACCAGGTCTAAACCAGGTCTAAACCAGGTGTAAACCAGGTCTAAACCAGGTGTAAACCAGATGTAAACCAGATCTAAAACCAGGACTAAATGAGCATTAAACCAGGACTAAAACCAGGTTTAAAACCAGGTCTAAACCAGGTCTAAACCAGGTGTAAACCAGCTCTAAACCAGGACTAAACGAGCATTAAACCAGGACTAAAACCAGGTCTAAACCTGGTCTAAACCAGGTCTAAACCAGGTGTAAACCAGATCTAAAACCAGGACTAAATGAGCATTAAACCAGGACTAAAACCAGGTCTAAACCAGGTCTAAACCAGGTGTAAACCAGGTCTAAAACCAGGACTAAATAAGCACTAAACCAGGACTAAAACCAGGTCTAAACCAGGTCTAAACCAGGTGTAAACCAGGTCTAAAACCAGGACTAAATAAGCACTAAACCAGGACTAAAACCAGGTCTAAAACCAGGACTAAATGAGCATTAAACCAGGACTAAAACCAAACAAGAATTTGCAGGAGGTGGTTGCACCATTCATGTAGTTTTAAAAATCATGACAATATCATCCAAAGTATTCAACTATACATTTTGGGGAATGTAATCTGTAATCTGTAGGGGATTACATTTTAAAAGTAACTTCCCAACACTGTCAACAGGATTATCAAATGTGTTACAATGAAACGGAATTCAAAATTTCTGAAAACTAAAATGTTAATTTTTGAAGCGGAAAATCGTTGGCCCTAGTATAGGTGGAAGCTACAAAATAATTCTTTTTTTTTATTTTATTTTTTTTATATTTTATTATTTTTCAAGATAAAGGGTGGTGGGTACATGAGGACAAAAAAGGGAAGAAACAAAGAGGGACAAAGGGGGGACCAAAAAAAAAAAAAAAACCATACAATGCAACTCTTAATAAAGGCATTATATCGGCTACTTATAACTGCTTGCTAGGACTCAACACCCACTCCACATCTTATATAAAAGCAAAATGGGAAAAGGAATCAGGGACTCAAATAACTGATGGGAAACAATATGGAAATTTCAATGGAAATGCACCAGCTCAATGAACTGGAGAGAATTAAACTGGAAAAACTTAATCAGATATTTTATAACACCATACCAGAAACACAAACTCAGTGACACTGTCCCCGCTTGTTGGAGACAATGTGGCCAACAGTGTGCGAACCACCACCGTGTTTTCTGGGACTGCCCCAACATAAAGACTTTTTGGACTGAGATACATCAGGCCTTACAGGACATTTTTGGAGAAGATACTGCTTTGGACTTTAAAACTCTGTACCTAGGATATGTTCCTGAAGACTGGCTGAAAGTGGACAAATACTTAATTAACATTCTATTGGTGGCCAGTGAAAAAGCTATTACAAGGAACTGGCTACAACCACACAGCCCAACAATTATTATGTGGAGAGACATTGTGATGGAAATTTACAAGATGGAAGGACTAACAGCACATGTTAATCAAAAAACTGAGGTTTTTCTGGATCGATGGTTGAAATGGTTTTATTTTGTCACAGCCAAATGGCCAAATGAGTCTTTACTATAACTGAGTGTATATAGTAGGTATCCTTTTGTAAGTATATTTATGTGAAAGACTACTCCCTGACTGTACATAGTTCTACAAAATAATTCTTAATTAGTCACAGGAATACTGTATACCCCAGTCCTGTGGAATGTCTGTACTGTGTTTTGACTATGTTGCTGATGCTCGGAGGTTTTTTTTTTTTATTTGTGTACTCACTCCAAACGATATCCTGTTCTGGGGCCTGGTCTGGGGCCTGGTCCTCTTTTTTTTCCCCTCCCCCTGTCCTCATGTGATGCCGTTTTTTTGTTTATTTCTATCTGCTGCCTGCCTTCCTGTCCGTTCCGTGTTGTCTTCCCCATGTAATATTGTTCTCTTTGTATGTAGTAATGTACGGACGGGGTGACAGGTCCATTCTCGATTGCTTTGTATGTCTCGTACATGTGAAGGAATTGACAAATAAAAGGCTAATAATAATGATAATAATAATAATAATAAAATGCTGAGAAGGTTTAACTGTGTCAAAACAGTAGGGGGCAGTGTGCAGGTCTCACCCAGTTTTCTGCAGTAGTCCGGAGGGGGGGCGCACAGACAGGTGACCCCCCCGCTGTGCCCGCCGAGGTTCTTGTGCTCTGTAGCTGTGGGCACATGCCACACCTTCACTGTAGTGTCTCGGCTGGGGAAAAAAAGGAGAAGAAGAAAAGGCACTATCACGGATCTGCAATAACAACATATTAAACACAGCTACGAGCCCAACGGGAAGTGATGATATCGCCGCTCTACCTCTCAAACCACAAACAATATACGGAGCCTCTGCTGATTTTATCCTCCTCTAATGTTTAGTACGACGCTGCGAGTAAGAGAGTAAGTAGGACTGTAAGAAAACGCGATGGAATCAAAATTTTACCAGACGCAATTAGAAAATCACAAAGGCTGCAGTTTTTGAAGTGCTATATATAAACCGTGACTGTGTCTTTTTGTCAATTCTCCTTAAAATGTGATTAAAACATAAATTGCGATCTCATCAAAATGTTTGTCAGAAAAAATCTCGTTTCGTTATTTTTCCCAAATCGTTCAGACCCCAAAAGAAATCCAATCCGAGAATACCATGGTCGTTTATTTTGTTTTACTTGTGTATTCCCATGTTACGGTGTTATGCTTTTGCTTTTATTTGACTGAATTGGTCTTATTGTTTAGGGCTGAGTAAGGTCAAATTAAGCAGTTATATAGTTTGTTGAGTTTTTATTGTTTTCTGTCCCTGTGCAGCACTTGGGAACTGTTTTGTTTATAAAATGTGATGTATAAAGTATTTGAATTTATACCCATTACCCACAAACTCACTGTCAAACTAATGCGGAAACTAGAAACTCATTTGAGCAGGTGTCAGTACTGAAATAATGACAAAAACTGAACCTCTACATATTTATACACATATTTTATCGAATTTTTCGGCACTTCTGAATTTTGGGCAAAGTCTTTTGAGTTTTTGAACGTGTTTAGGGGGTCAAATCAGCTCTGAAAAAGCTGAAGAAAAAAATAAACAAATACAGTAGTTAAAAATATCTGTTAACATAGGAACAGCATATTAAAGGTTTTTTTTTAAAGCTCTCGACCTTCCCCACGTCATAAATGGCGAGCGCGTCTCAAAATATCACAAAATATCAAATGTGAGTAATTTATGACATTTTTAGATCAAATAGCACAAAAAGTAACATAAACCAGGACTAATGTCTGCGTGTCTCTTATGGACCTTTTAAGACTGACTGGAATGTTTTAGTTTCCTGTGGAGTGTGGACACTGAGCTGAGTGAATGTGAATGGAGTTTTGTGTAAAAGTGACTATGAATTGTGTGGTTTTCTGTATGATTGTGCAGTTGGTGAGTCTGGAAAATTGTTTATAGGGTCTGATTATTGTTTAATGTAAATTTTACTGTTTTACTAAATGTTCCTGATGTATTTCTGACCCCTGTGACCCGTGGGACTACAGATGGAAATGAGCCTTGTGGCTAGAAACTTGTCAGCACTGAATCCTGCTGCTGCCGTCTTGTGATCCCCCTGCATGTGCTTCTTTCATTCAAACATGTGAACACAATGCATAGGACTACTTTTTTTTTTTTTTTTTTGATACCATTATATAAAATTCAGGACTTGCACAATACACTTTGCACTTTAGGATTTATGCAATACACATAGCACTTTAGAACTCGTGCAATACACTCTGCACTTTAGAACTTGTGCAATACACTCTGCACTTAGAGCTCGTGCAATACACACTGCACTTTAGAACTTGTGCAATACACACTGCACTTTAGAACTTGTGCAATACACATTGCACTTTAGAACTCGTGAAATACACTTTGCACTTTAGAACTCGTGAAATACACTTTGCACTTTAGAACTCGTGCAATACACACTGCACTTTAGAACTTGTGCAATACACTTTGCACTTTAGAACTCGTGCAACACACACTGCACTTTAAAACTTGTGCAAATACACACTGCACTTTAGGATAAATGTATCAATATGCACATTTTATTCATTGCACTTTATATAAAATCTCCTATAATATTGTTGAAACCCTTCTGAGTTTATGTTTTTGACTTGGCTTCCGTTTTGCTCTGTGTGTATTTATTTGTATTTTGTTTGTTTTTTATTGCACTTTATGTTATGTTACGTGTGGCCTTAAAAGGTACGAACAACCTGTCCAGGGACTACAGATGGAAACTAGCCTGCGGCTAAAATCTGGCATATTTACATATGTCTCATGTGTTCATTAATATGCACTGTCCCTTATAAATAAATAAATAAATAAGTGATATTGTAATGTTTTAGTTTTATACTGATGTCTTTTAATAACCTGCATGTTTTAGCTTCTTATGGTTTCTTTCCTAACACTGCCTTTTAAGCTCTTGCTGACTGTTCATGCTATTCTGTTTATCACTATTTAGTTCTCCTTCTAACCTTTTTTACTCAGTTTTAATATTTGTGCTATCGTCTGGACTATTTGCTGAAAATTAACATACTATTTTAATTATGTAAACATTCTGTACTGATTTTTAATTATGATTTTCCTGCGGGTGCCTTCTATACATCTGCCAAAGGACTACAGATGAAAACCAGCCTCTTGGCAACTCTGGCGTATTATACAGTCGTCCTGTTGGTCAATAGGCACTGTCCTTGTATTAAATAAACAAAATAAAAACATTTACATTCAGGCATTTTGTCCTGTCTGTTCATTAACATGTATTGTCCCAATCAAATAAACAAAAAACAAATAAATAATCAATGATTTATGAGTGAAATAGAGACAAGCAAGACTCAAACAAGAATAAATACAGTATGTGCCATAATCGTGAAGAGAAATACGTATATAACGCTGCATATATATCATGTTTAAAGTCAAATATGTAAACTAGCAGCACTCCTGAAGTGCTATAGTACAGACAACAGTATAGAAATATATAAACGTCGCATGTTGTGTTTAAACCTAGTGGAGGAGAACACATGATTCCAAGAGCGGGACGAGGACTGTCCAGTTTTTGTTTGCTAAATGATTTGATGATCTGGCTGAAATGCAGAAGAACAGCAACCACAGCATGTTTAAATGTGAGCTTTGTTGGGGTATTTCTTTTACTGACTCACTGGCAGCAGGGGACTATGGACCTCAGTGGACTCTGCCTCTGCAGCCAACAGATCAGTGTGTGGATGCAAAACAACTTTCTCCAGCTAAACTCAGACAAGACAGAAGTCAGAGTCTTTGGCCCACAGAAACAAAGAGACAGTGTCAGCAGTTACCTCCAGCCTCTCTCTCTAAAACCTGCAAATCAGGCTGGAAATCTCGGGGTAATAATGGACTCAGACTTGAACGTTAACAGCCACATCAAATCAATACCATCTGCAGCCTTTTACCATCTAAAAAACAGCAAAAATCACAGGTCTACTGTCTAAAGCAGACTTAGAGAGACTTATCCATACGTTTGTCTCCAGAAGGTTAGATACTGTAACAGCCTCTCACTGGCCTCTCCAAACGAGCTGTGAGAGCTGCAGAACATCCAGAACATCCAGAACGCTGCAGCTCGGGTCTTGACTTGAACCAGGAAGTCCGAGCACATGTGTCCTGGTCTCAGGTCTCTGCACTGCCCCCTGTGGCTCAGAGACTTTAAAGCAGCTCTGCTCATGAACAAGTCTCTCCAGGGCCGAGCACCAAAGTCCATCTGTGACATGTTAGTGCCTCATGAACCATCTGCATCTGAGGAGCTCAGGGACCGGCCTCCTGCTCTAGTCCTGGTTTAGTCCTGGTTTAGTCCTGGTTTAGTCCCGGCCTCCTGCTGGTCCCAGAGTCAGGACTAAACTCGGGGAGTCAGAGTTTCAGATTCATGCAGCTAAAACCTGGAACAGTCTGAACATGTGAGACAGACTCTGACTCTTTAAATCCAGGCTCAAAACGGTTCTGTTTAGCTGCGTTTGACTGAAAAGTTTTCATTTTCCATTCCGCACTCTTCTCTTCTCTCTAATTCTCTCTAATTTAATGTCCCATCTCTATTTTTAAATTTTATGATGATTATTTATGTTTTGATTTGTTTGTATTGTGATTTTAATGTATTTCTTATTCTGTAAAGCACTTTGAATTACTTTGTGTATGAATTGTGCTGTACAGTTAAACTTGCCCTGCCTTACACAATGTATTGCAACATTAAAGTTAGAGCTGAAACTGAGGGACTGAGCCCCCGATCCGATGCCGACCGGCGATGGTGACGCAGTTTAGTACAAAAGATTCGGTGAAGGTAAACTGACTGAATATGACTTTTGCTCCCAATGTTGGCTAATTCTTTTTATTTTTTTCAATTTTACTTATACATTTCAATAACAGATTACAAGTTAAGTATGTGTACCAAACATCATATAACAGATAACCACATCAAAAACTAAATGTGATTAAATAGTAAAAAGTACACAACAAGACAAACAAACAAAAAAACTATTAATAAATGGAAAAAACAGCAAGTGCTGGCTAATTCTACACATGTATTGAGTGACATGTTCAGGCTGAAATGAAAAAAGGACATGATGATCGTTGTTTAAGGTCGTAAAAAGAATAGGTGAAGGAAGGAAACAGAGAAAGAAAGGCAGAAATGTAGTGCTTGTGCTGTTTTTCTTTGTATTTAGTGAGGCAGTAAAGAGTTGAGCGGTGAGCGTTTTCTTTGTGTAATAGTACTTTGGTGTTTGTATTTTATTGAGTTGCAGGTCTGACGCAGTTCCCCAAAGTGGAGCAGGCAATGTGTGTGTTAAAAGATGAAGTGCACTCGTGTATTTTGGTGTAAAGTGTTTGTTGTGGCGCTGCCGATGACACATCCATAAGGTAGAAGCAAGATTTGAGAAGGTAAGTGTGGGCGTTTAGAAAGCAAAGACACATGTGGAGAATAAGATGAGAGGAGAGATGTGGCTGCCCCTGTTTGAGCAAGTAAATAAGTCTGAAGTTAAGAGCAATCCAGGGTTAAGCTGTTAGGAGGTTGGTTATCCATGAAAAAGACTGTGTGTCGTCATTGATTTGTGTAATGCTCTTGTGTTGGTTGAAGTAAATGTGTGCGCAGTACTCTTGTTATCCTGTGTTTGTCCAGTAGAGGTGGACATTGTCATTGTAAGTTTCCTTCTTTGTGTTGTTGTTTTGTAATGAGTTTGCAGGTGGCAGCTCCATGTAGCGGCCTCCGCCTGCGAGCAGCAGGAAAGTAAGAGAAAACAGCAGCGGATGAAAACACAGCTCTGTGTGCAACGTTACTGGGAAAACCTTTGTCAAGACTTCATCTCTAATCATCTGTATTATTTGCTAGAACAGTTAATGTTAAGATAATTGATCTATAGAAAAGTTGATGAATCTGCCTGTCAAATGTGGTTTCTCCAAAGTTTGTGTAAAGACGTCCCATTGGCAGGGACAGATTTTTGGCTTGGACACAATGTAAATGGACTGTGGGCGTCGCTGAGTTTTTTGATCGAGACCATGCCACAAATTTGCGTACCAAATTTTGTATATCTATGACAAATAAAACGTTATTGTTCCATACAGACTGTCTAGGGGGCGCTACTGCACCATTTGTAGTTTCTTATATCAATCTGTTCAGGGTCGGGTTGTAAATGGTCACATTTTTATAGCGCTTTTCTACCTTCCAAGGCACTTAAAGCGCTTTACAACAAGGAACCACTCACCCATTCACACACACATTCACACACCAGTGTACGCAGACACTGGGGGCGAGGGGGGTTAAGTGTCTTGCCCATGGACACAACGACAGCTTCATCTGTGGGAGCTGGAATCACACCAGGGACCTGTGGGTCAGTGGATCTGACCACTCACCAGTGATGTTTATGTCGAAAGCGGGATTTGAATGACCAACCATCGGATCAGTGGACAAACGCTCGACCGGTTGTGCACCTATTCACACCCACGATTTAAATCTGAGTGAAATCGACCAGTTTGTGCAAATTGTTAGGGGGCGCTATTGCAAGTAAAAGTACGTGTCATGCTTAGCAAATTTTAATCCAATACCTCTGCCCCCTGCTGGAGCGGGCGGCCTTGGTGTAATAATATTTTTTACTTGTCTTGTCAAGATCTACTTCTGTGTCAAATTCAATTTTGTTGGTGTCATTCCTGTTCCCTAAAGTGTTTTTGTGTCGTTTGGGGGAAATATGGACATTTGGAAATAGCCAAAAGTTAGAGAAGCGCGAGTTCCAACAGTTGGCAAAATTTCAGGACTTATCGTTATTGTTCAGTTGTTGAAAAGTGGGTGAGTTCGTTAAGAAAAAAAAAGAAAAGAAGACGAAGAAAGAAAGAAAAAGAAATGGGTCTGTATAGCTCTACGCACGAGAACAATGTTCCGCTTTTTTTTGGCCGACAAACTAGACATTTTCGTAAACCTTTGGCACATTTCTACGTCATGGTGAAGGTCCCTGGTCACTACAGGCAAGTCATGTGGCGTCATTTCACTTCCCGGCCACTAGTAGCATCGCTTTTCCGGATCATAGATAATGTGTATCCATCCTTTTCCTTAGGGTCTAAATTGAATTGAATTTTTAGTACTTTTATCACACTATTTGATCCAAAATGATTGCATGTTCTGTGAGGCTGTTCCAGTGAGGCTTTCAGGCTTTAATTACTATATTATTTTCCACTCATTAAATTATGCCTATGAATAGAATCATTTTTGACAGCAAGAATGGTCACACACTCAAACATATTAGTGAAGTGTGAAAGAGGTTTTGGCCCGTGATAATTCTGCAGTTCAGCCACAGTCTGTGTTTCTGCCGTGTGAGTTTATTGAACCTTATAACTCCACATCGCCTCAGTCCAGCAGAATTACAGCCGTGTCCATTATAATGCTAATTTGATTTTAACCTGCTCCAGGATTTTGAGCTGTAACAGATTTTTTTTTACAGTTACAAAATTAGTTCTATAAATAAACACAATGACGTTAGGCCTGAATGATTTGGGGAAAATAGCAAATTGTGATGTTTCTGATGAGCACTGCAGTTGTGCTAGATTTGCTATTCATTTTTTAATAGTAGGAGTCTGTTCAAAGTGCACAAACAAACTGAAGAATCACGTGCATTTAGGAAGGAATTTTGCAGAGGTCTTAGATAATCATAAACTATGCAATATCCTAATTCCAACCATAAATAAACACATTTTGATTTGATTCAGACAGATCACCTGCAGATATTATTTAGCCTGGCCTCCCAGTCAAACATTTGGTCACACTTTTTCTTTCTATATTTCCATAATTGTTTACACACAGGATATTGAAGGCATCAAAACTATGAATGAGCACATATGTGATGCAATAAACAAAAACAAAAAACACCTCAGAATAATTCCAAATTTGTTCTAAATTTTAGATATTAAAAAATAGCCAGGCTCTGGTTTGCATTCTTGTAGTGCTGCCGCGATTATTCGACGTTGTCGACGTAATCGATTATGAAAATGAGTCGACTACAATTTTTTTGGTCGAATATTCGCCTTTATTTATTTTTGGTCTCAAACGGCTCGTCCAGAGACCTTTTGCTTGCCTGAGATCAGGTATTTCCCCTCCACACCACTAGTCGTACTACACTCGAGGCCGACACCGGTGCGGCAGGCAGCGGCTACACCCGAGGCGGACACCGGCGCAGCTAACAGCGGCTACACCCGAGGCGGACACCGGCGCAGCTAACAGCGGCTACACCCGAGGCGGACACCGGCGCGGCTAACAGCGGCTACACCGAAGCGGACACGGTGCCGCGGGCAGCAACTGCGCCCGAGGCCGACACCGGTGCTGCTGACAGCGGCTACATCCGGGGTTGACGCCGAGGTGGCTAACCTCGGCTTCACCAAAGGCTAACAGCAGTGGTAAATAATGGCACCGCCAAAGAAAACAAACTTGAGGAAGTATTTGCCGTGCGCACTCTGCTGGCTGGTCTCTCTCTTTCTCGACCACGACCACGATGCATGAGGTATTGAGCATACCGTTGCATATGCTGCTCGTGCAAACTCGTTAAATTGTGTGTGCATATCGTTGTTCAACATTGTTGAATGAGCACACACAACAGACATAACAGCAATAACCTTTGCAACTCGCACGCACAGCACACACAAGGTAAAATCTAACACACACACTTGTGTGTGTTAGAACCGCTTTTTTTTTTATTAGTCGTTTAGATTAGTCGACTAATCGAAAAATTAGTCGAGAGATTAATCGTTAGAAAATTAGTCGTTAGTGGCAGCACTACATTCTTGTGAAGTGAAAAACCAGTTCAGGAGACTTCATCGTGAAGCTCATTCTGAGAAGGCAAAGGGTCTGCAGAGCTGTCAGCAAAGCAGAGGCAACTTTGAGGATTTGAATGTAAAAAATATATATTTAGATCAATTATTTAAGTTTTTTTCTTTGATACATACTTTCATATATCTTGCATCATATATTTGAAGTCTTCTGTATGTGTATAAAATATACAAAGTGGATAACTTAAAGAAGAAATGCATTGAAAAAGGTGGTATGTTCAAACGTTTGACTGGTAGTGAATGTTGTAAATTCATTAGGAGGTTCAGACAGGGCCCCAAATTTTGAATATTTCAATATTGATGGGGATGTCACACTTAAAGGGGAACTCCAGCACATTTGAAGCTAAAGTCTGTTTCTAGAGGTGGTGGAATTCTGTCAGAAGCCAAAAAACGGCACAGATCAGTGTTTCCTCGGTGGAGATCTCACTGTGGCAGTGAGTCTGTCAAGGCAACAAACTAGTGTAGTGATGGGGGCAAGTTCTGAACTTCCACGTAAAACGTCAATTTGCTTCACACTGAAGAAGCTTAACACCACTTTAACCCATCTTACAACAGCCACGACTAACTTTATAAGCAGCTTTAGCATTAGCTTGTTGATTTCCCACTGCACAGGCCAAAGCCCAAAAGACTCGATTGTCGACTCCAGCAGCAGCGAGAGGCTCGAGCCGCCAGAAGCAACAAGTGAGAATCGACTACTGATGGTGAAGAAGAAGAGAAATTGAAAGTTGTTGAAAGAAAATGGTCTGGGAATGTATTTTGTTTTGCGTTTTCAAAAAATATAATTCACTCGCAAATAAATTGGGTTAGAAACGTCTTTTGGGGTTTGGCCTGTGCAGTGGGAAATCAACAGAGGTAAGTGTACGGCTGCTTATGAAGCTATTTTATAATGTTTCCAGACTCTAATGAGTGATCAAGGCAGAGCGTTTTGTTTGTTTATTTTACGTGTAAGTTCAGAACTTGCCCCCATCACTACACTAGTTTGTTGCCTTGACAGACTCACTGCCACAGTGAGATCTCCGCCGAGGAAACACTCATCTGTGCCGTTTTTTGGCTTCTGACAGAATTTGACCACCTCTAGCAACGGACTTTAGCTTCAAACGTGCCGGAGTTCAACTTTAACAGCCCACTGGAGCTTGGACAACTCCATAACCAGTGAGTTAAAAGTAGTTTAGCCCAAACCACCAGAGAGCACAGCGCTGCTACTCAACCCTAAACAAACATGACTGTCTGCGGGGAGAGCGGCACATTAAGTGAGAAATCAGGAGAAATATTCACTTTGCACATCCATTATGCAAATGAGCCACTTCAGCTTTACCTTCCAGAAATTACGAGGTTGTCAACGGCAACCACGCAGGTGATGATGTCGTTGTGGCCGTCCAATAGCCTCAAGCGAAACTTTGCCTTTTCCCACGATGCTTTGAGGGATGTAAATTCAACTTCTGTAAAAGGAAATGATTTGTGCAATTAGTAGTGTTGACTCATCAGCACTCGGGCTTGTTAATCTACATGGTTTTTCAATATGGATTAGTCTGGTACTGTGGAGAAAGCAGCCAATTAAACTGTAGGAAAGAAAAACACAGGTCCTGTCTGTAGGGAGGCAAATACGGGCTGTTAGTTTGAATGCTGGCAGCAACTAAGCTTGTCAAGTCTCCTCGGGGCGTACATGAATAATCTGATTTTAGATGCTAATAGCAAATTAGGGCATTCGATGAGACTGAGACGGTATTGTAGTTTAAACTTTCTGCAAGAGCGTTAGCCTGTTGCATAAACAAATCCTTGAAATAGAGTAGTCATAAATATTGATAGCCAGATTAGTGACCAAGACTAAAACTAGTGCTGAAATAGAATTAAATTAAGGCTGTCACGGTTAGGGAATTGCTCCTGCGGTGCGGTTTAGGGGCTCAACAGCGCGGTATGTGGTGCCGAGGGTCGGATAGCTTAATGAGAAGAGGTAAAATGGGGACAGGTGAGTCGGGTCCCGTCATAGCCTCGCCTAAAGCAGGTTCTGTAGCTCTGATTAACAAACAAGAGCGCAGGAATTTGGTATTTGCGCAGGAATTTGGTATTTGCATGTGTTAGCAAGGCTGAGTGGCAACACTCATGCCTCTCAGCAAGAAGGTTGCGGGTTCGATCCCTGGGCCTTTCTCTGTGGAGTTTGCATGTTCTCCCTGTGTCTGGATGGGTTTCCTCCGGGTGCTCCGGTTTCCCCCATCAACTCAAAACATGCCCGCACCCCTATGAACTAACATCAAGGACCATGTTGTCCACCCTCCTGTGGGCTAGCCAGGCTGTTTTCTCTTCTATTAGGACACGCACTGATATGTAAATGAGCTGGGAATAGAGGTGTGAATTATCTGCATTTAGCAGATCATTAATTACCGCGGCGCACGCGCATTTACCGCTAAAGGCTAATAGCGGTAGTTTACTTACAGTACTTTCTTTATTGGCTAGAATATCGTACAAAAATGCCATTAGGCCGACCGACTGTCTTTAAATATGACGTAAAGAGGCAGAAGAACAATAAATGTCACCTAAACAAACCCAACTGAAAATCCAATAGAGCCAAACCTAAGTTTTATAAACAACTGAAGATTTACAGAGAATTTTTCCATCATAAATATATCGGCAGCTCCAACTCCCATTTTATCGGTATCATATCGGCCACAACAAAATCCACATCGGTTGGGCCCTAGACTGTTTATATTCTTTTGTACTGTCTGTTGTCCCAGTATTTGAACCCATTTGCTCAGAGCTACGTAAACATGAATTATCTCACAGCAGAACAGCAAAACGTTGGTCACGTGCGGTGGTGGCGGTGGCCCAACATGCACCGCGATGGGCCTCTTTGTACCGCGGCGATTAATTTTTGTGGTTATTGTGACAGCCCTAAATGAACTAGACACTCATCTGAACTGGTTTCAAATCTTAAAGAAACATATATTGATTCTATCTGACAGTATTGAAACGCCATCTTGAAGAGTGATATATTTTGACATAAATATAATGCATGAAAAATTGAGAGCCATTTAAAGTTTCACATTACAAAAAAGCTTTAAGATACAAACACTTAAATCTATTAGAAAATGACTTAAAAGTAGTGAAATTATCTGTTCATGCAGCAAGATCATTTCACTTGACAAGTTGTATTAAAATAAACAACCTCTAGACTGGAATTAAACTAGTAAGTAGATAATAAATGTGAAAACGAGATGAATAACCTGAATAATTTAAAATCTTGGCCAGATCAGAGAAATTAGCAGCACACTGATACTAGGGGGAAGCTTTTTCAAATCCTGGGAATTACACTAGAAAGTTCACGGAGCGGATAAAGGTCCCTAAAATGTACTGTAAGTAAAATAAACATTCACAAAGTTAGAAGTTAGAAATCGATCTATGTAAAGTGTCAAGAATTTGTATCTTTTTTTATATCCTCAAAAGCATAAAGAAAATAACTTCCAGATGGCTTTCAAAGTGGCCGACGAATGAGCGATTACACCGATTTACCCGCTATAATAATAGAGCTTTGTCTGTTTCAAGATAAAATAAAAATGTCTCTCACTGAGGCAAACATCAAATGCCCCCTCGAGACAGTCACACGCAATAAAATAAAACTAATAAAACAAAATCAGATGTTCAAAATACGACAGTGGTACTTGGTGCTATTTAGGACAGTTGGGAGTTGGAGCTGCTGATATATTTATGATGTAAAAATTCACTATATTATATTCATTATAAAACTTAGGTTTGGCCCTATTGGATTTTCATTTAGGTTTATTTAGGCGACATTTATTGTTCTTCTGCCTCTTTACGTCATATTTAAAGACAGTCGGTCGGCCTAATGTCATTTTTGTATGACATTTTCTAGCCAGTAAAGAAAGTACTGTAAATAAATTGCCGCTATTAGCCTTTAGCGATAAATGCGTGTGCGCCGCGGTAATTAATGATCTGCTAAATGACGATAATTCACACCTCTATTCACAGTTCATTTACATATCAGTGTGTGTCCAATAACATATATATGGCCACTGACATCCAGTAACGTATGTACGGCCACTATAGTCACTTTACAGTCGCTAACAGAAGAGAAAACAGCCTGTTTATGTGTGCGAGCTACAGCAGCTAATCGCTAACCAATGAAAAAGAACCAAAACGAGCTTCAAAACCGACACATTTCAACACTCGGCCTCACACAGGCTCCTCTCAGATCACAAGTCAGCACTAAGAACTGTCCTTTAATCCAGACTCACACTGAGCGTCTGGAAAAAGAAGAGAATCTCAGTGTTGGGCACATGGATCTGTGGCTGCGGCTGTAAACAAACGCACATGGTGATGGGTTCAGGGGCGGGATGGACACAGACAAATGACTCCACAGATAAATACTGATGCAGCGCCACATATTAGGACATTTATCTGCTGTAAATTGGATTAAATGAACAGAAGTTAGAGTGTCTAAGCTTTATAACAAGGTAAAACATGTCCACATGGAATATCGGCTCATATCGGCAAGATTTTGGCCGATATACTTCCAAGAGCCCAAATCGGCCAACCAATATATCGGTCGGGCCCTATATTATACTAAAAGGAAATTAAATATTGAGCTCTAATCATTTATTGAAGTTGTCATTTTTTGTGACAGCACTTATCAGTTTGGCCTTCTTCAACTCAGGATTAACTCACCTTCCTGATTCGTTTGCCGGTTTAGGTCTGGCTCCGTCATGTCCACATCGCCTCCGCCTGCCCCCTCCTGCTGCCCGCTGGCTCCATCTGCCCCTCTCGCTTCTGCCCCTCTCTCCTCTTTCTGCTTGGCCCTCGGAGCTGGACTCTTTTCTGTTTTGGACTGTTCCCGCAGAATCTTGGAGGCAGGAGGCATTTGTGATGGAAAGGCCTCGGGGGTTTGCTCCCTGCAAAGACACATGAAAGTTCAATGAGGGATTTCAAAATAAAAGCACATATGGGACCGCTCCATCTTGACTCAGGCTCAACATGAACGAAAAACAAAGTAAACACATTGGTAAACGTTAGTGATGCTCCGATCACCATTTTTTGGGCCGATCACCGATACCGATCACCAAAAAACTTGATCTGCCGATTGCCGATCACTGCCGATCAAAGAATGAATTTAAATGTTTAAATAATTAACTATATATATTTTTTTAAAAACTATAGAAACAGTCAAAATCTTCAAATGTACAGAATGCCTTTATTTTACTGTAGCCTTTGTGAACAATATCCATGTCACCATTCAAAATATAAATATGAATCTTTCCATTCAAAATGTAAATAAAAACATTAGAAAAGCCAAGCAGACGGCTACTAACTCACATAAGAAAAACTTGGGCTACTTGAAAACTGGCTTGTTAATGCTGGTTAAAGATAAAATAAACAATTGGCCACAAAACCAAAACGTGCAAGGCCTACTATCACAAAGGACAAAATCTTTCACTGCCCAATAACATATGGCAAGTTTCTTTTGATCATTATGAGCATCTCTGCATTTTTGGGGGTGAGACGGTTTCTTTTGTCATCAATAATGTTTGCAGCTGTGCTAAACAGCCGCTCACTATCCACACTTGTGCATGGTGAACAAAGATATGCTCTTGCTGCCTGTGCAAGTGCAGGGAAGCGGCCTTTGTTCACCTGCCAATAGGCAAGTGGGTTTGAACTGCGCTGCAATACAGACTCTGCCATGTACTGGTTGACCTGGGTGATAATGGTAATTTCCTGCTCACTGTGCCCTGCTACCTCATTGACTAACTCTGCGAACATTGCCTGCAAAGAGCAGGCAGGTGGGGTCTTGTCAGTTGACTTGCTGGAACTGGGTTGCTCCACAGTGCTTGTAGTGATGGGTAGTTCAGGGTGGCTGGTTTCAAGTGCGTTCTGAAGCTGTTCATGGAAAGATGGTTTGAGTGCCTCTGAGAAATATCTGTCTTTATACCTAAAACAGACATAACAAAAAGGAAAACGAGAAATTGATTAGGTTATAGTGATATGCCAAACAAAATAACATTCATTTCACTCAGGTAGCCGAGAAAAAAATACATCCATTGCCAGCTGATATTTGACATTTATTATATTATATTATATTAATAATAATAATATAATAATATAATATAATATAATATAATATAATATAATATAATATAATATAATATAATATAATATAATATATATAAATATATATTAAATATATATTATATATATAATTAATATAATATAATATAATATATAATAATGTAATATAATAATGTGATGTAATAATGTGTCTCTTACCTTGGGTCTAGCATTGTAGCAATTGTGTACAATTTCTGTGCATCAATGTCAGCGAATCGTCGTCGGACAGCCTCCACTAGCACTGATTTCGCCGTCTTCACGCCATGGTCCGTCTCAGCTGTTTTCTCTAGTAGACGAGTGAGCGCTCGGACGCATGGGATTACGTCCGCAGCGGACGCAGTGGATGTGCTGATTTCTTTGGTTAGCTCTTCAAACGGGGCCAGGATGGTTATTGTGTTTTCAATCAATTTCCATTGGTGGACTGTGAAGTTGCATGGCAATTCGTATTCTGCTGCATATGAGGCCAGGGCCAGTTTCTGCTCCAAGAGACTCTGGAGCATATAGAAAGAACTATTCCAGCGCGTTGGTACATCTTGGCGCAGTTTTTTGCGCGTTTGCCAGTTTGAAACGTCGCTAATAATTTACGTCACGTGATCGGCATGTTTTTCCGATCGCCGATCAGGCTATTTTTAGGTAATATCGGCCGATCATGATCGGCAGCCGATCGATCGGAGCAACACTAGTAAACGTACTACTTTGTATACTGTATGTACTGTATTTTTCGGACTATAAGTCGCACCAGCCAAAAAATGCAAAATGAAGAAGAAAAAACATGTATAATTCACACCTTTAGGGGGAAATTTCTTTTATAAAATCAGAGACCAAGAACCAAAATTTCATCTTGAATGGAGTTATAGAAGTTATAGGAATAAAAACAACCCAATGGAGAACAATCCATGTGTCATTTGTTTGTTTTTCAATATAGAACCAAGAATAAGAAAACAAAAGTTATATTACTGTTTCTATTGTGCAGTCTATTTCTGTGCTTTTACATTCTATGTGTGCTTTTATATAACCTACTAATTCTTATTCTACCATCTTTTACTAATCATATTGAGTACTGTATATTATTGGCATTTTACACCTTGCCTGGGGACTACAGTTGGAAACTAGCTGTGTAGCTAATACTGGCACATTTACAGAGATGTTTATTAATGTGCATTGTCCCTGTTCAAATAAACTAAATAAATAAATAATAAATAAAAACTCTTTTCTTTATTATTTGTCTCTAAAACCAAAATGAAAAAACGGATAACGATTTGTTTTTTTCATTTTTGATTCATATATACGATATATCATCATCATATATTTGGCCTATGGACTGTCAGTGTGAAAAATGCAATATATAAGTCGCACCTGAGGATAAGGACCACCCAAACCCTGAAAAAAAGTGCGACTTATAGTCCGAAAAATACGGTATCTAAATGATTCTAGTGAAGATGCATGAGTATAAAAACAGAATGAAGCACTTCCTGTATTACCACATGACATCATAAGGTGGAATAGTGTTTGAGAGAAGAAATCAGACTAAATATCCAGGGTTTGTGTGTTAAAACGTGTGAAAGAGACAAAACACAACTCCAGGTATGTTTTTGAAGAAGAAACACCATTTAAACATACTGGTAGATCAGAAAATAGTGTAATATGGGCCATTTAATCTTTAATGTTTACTGTTTTCAAGCCATTTTAATAATCTACTTTGATATGTTTTTGATTATGAAATAGGCAAATGGATGGCTTCTTTCAAGTTATCGATAATGTGATGAATGTTGTTTTGAAGATAAGCAGGGTTTTTAATATCGTATACATTTTTATTTTAATAATAGAACCAAAAATAATATCTGATATACAAAGCAGTGGTGGTTATTAGTACGTTACATAAGATGTTCAAAGTTTGTCTGGTTCTTTTCATTCAGGGATGCCATGTCTCCAATGAAGCACTTTAAATTACTATATCAAGTTTAATAAGTACATTTAGGGTCATTTTTACTTTGGTTTAATTTTTTTTAATGTGCAGCAATTTGATAATCTACATTTATATTCAATGAATCAGTGTAATATTGTTTTTAATGATGTAAACTAGCAGTAATTCCACAGCAATCTGGCTTCCCTTATGTCTGATAATCTGTCGCAGCTCCCGAACAGCGCGTCACTGTAGGTGTCCAATGGATCACATTTTCGATAATATGAATTTTGTAGAGACAGTTTTAACGGTGGTCATCTGGACACCGTTTTGGCAATTACAGTGACAGATGATGTTGCTTATAATTAAAACTAAAAATGCTGCAAAAACAACAGACGAGAAAAATGATGCTCAAACTTCAACTGATGCGTTTAAAGATATGTTTAGTCAGGATTTCCAAAACATATTCTCATTATCAGTTATGGGGCACTCAAAACAATCTCGATACTTTACAGCACGCTGGGTGGCTTCTACATGTATCTCTATGTTATTATGGAGACACAATGCACACATTAGCAAACACTTTCCGTATTTTTCGGACTATAAGTCGCATTTTTTCAGGGTTTGGGTGGTTCCTGTGACTTACACTCAGGTGCGACTTATATATTAGATTTTTCACACTGACAGTCCATAGACCAAATATATGAATCGTATACATGAATCAAAAATGAAAGAAAAAAAAATCGTTATCCGTTTTTTCATTTTGGTTTTAGAGACAAATAATAAAGAAAAGAGTTGTTTTTTTTGTTTTCTTATTTTTGGTTCTATATTGAAAAACGAACGAATGATACACGGATTGTTCTCTATTGGGCTGTTTTTATTACTATAACTTCTGTTACTCGCCTTTCAAAATGACATGTCGGTTCTCGGTCAAAATGTGCGACTTATCCATGTTTTTTTCTTCTTCATTGTGCATTTTTTGGCTGGTGCGACTTATACTCCGCTGAAAAATACAGTTTCGACAGGCAATTACCAATAATTGCCTATTTTGACTGCACTAAACGTCAAATCTAGATGTAAACTACCACTACATGAGATTACAGAGGTGGAGTAGAGTATTTTGAGCTTTGGGGAGGTAGAACAGACTGATGAGTGATGAAGGGTGATTCAAACATGTGTTAATGAAGCGAAACACACCTCGAGGTCTGTATTTGAGGAGGTGACTGCGCTCTAAAACAGCTAAAAGCTCACAAGAGTCTACAGTACAATCAGCAGTAGCCTTAGTGCACTTTAGCAGGACTTAAAACTGTTAAATATTAAACAGGGGTAATAAGTAACACTTTTAGTCATAAATCTATGGGAATCGCGTCGCTTTATTCTTTCTGTTAGGCTGACACCATTTGACCTGCTGCGTGTTTGGATAAATGTACAAAACCAGATCAAACAGCTCAAAGTGAGTGCTGTTTCTTTTGAAGAATTACATCTCTCTCTGTGTGTGCCTGCCCCCCTCGTGGTACATCCCTCTTCCTTACACTTGTCTTTTCATCTTCTCCTCTTTTCTGCCTCCCTCGTTCCTTGGAGTTTGCTGCGGGCCAGAAAGCTGCAGCTGAAGCTCAGCCAATCTGGAACGCAGCTCCGCCTTCCTGGAGATCTGAGGAAGGAGACACCAGATTCACAACCAATCAACTTAATCCAATTTGTTTATTTGCAACCAACGTGTCTGATTTCATTTATCAGCCTAACCGGAAATGACAGCTGGTTTGTTTGGGATAATTGTGAATAATTAGATATGCGTCATGGGAAGAAACGAAATGTCAGGAGGGTTTTTAAAAGTTACGTTTTTAAACCTAGTTCTTTTTCAGTAAACATTTCAATAGTTCCTTGATTTGGGCAGTAAATTGTCCGCTAGAGTCAAAATATCCAACTTTGACTTCAACTCTCATCAAAACCAATACTGTTGTCAATATCATGATAATAAACATGATAATAAATTGTGATTTAAATAAAAGTACTGGTAGTTTCTTTAATGTTTTCTATGTAGTCTCAAACTGTGAGTTCTTATACATTCAGGAAATGTAAAAATTTTGTTCTGTTGATGTTTTCTTTTATTACAAATAACTGTACTTGTTCAAATGAGTATCTTGAGTGGAGGGTCTAAGGACAGGGGATGTTCTGATACAGTAATCCATTCGCTTGTTTTCTATGAATGTTTGGTTAATAACGGACAGGCAGATTAACCAATGCCTGATTTAACCAACAAAAAGTGAGAAGATCAAACATCAATGATCTTGTTAAACCCAAACAGGCGACTGCTGTTGTGATTTTGGGACTTCAGAAAAATAAACTTGTGAATTAAATACAGTCTCATATTGTCTCCATCATAATATCAAAATAATGGTTTTAAACAGGTGCAAAATTTGAATAATGAATAATGCATCATCTCTATTACAAAGGATGAACTATCCATCAAAAAGCTTCAAATATCTGATCAAATTAAAGAAACCTGCAGTGCAATCAAGTGTAGAATTATTAGTAATTAAGCAGAAATGTGGTTTTGGAGGAACCTATACAGACACAGTAAAAAACTCCGTCCAGATTAGGAATCAGCCCTAGGACCATGTTTCTACACTGCAACAAAGGCCAAAATTTTAAACATAAACACTTAAATCTATCAGAAAATGACTTAAAAGTAGGGAAATTATCTGTCCATGCTGCAAATTAATTTTACTTGACACTGATTTTCGTTTATTGATGCTAAGTTTGAAATAAACATACTTGAAGATGAAGCAAATCTGCATCACTGAATCTAAAAACAAGTGAAGTGTTGCAAGGGAAAACTATGGTAAATGTAGCTTCTTTTAAACATTTATTGCCTAAATTAAAGACTTTCTGACTAGTTGAGTGATGGAAGAAGATGTGACATTTCTTTAAGATTAAACAACCAATTCAGAGTTAGTAAATAGATAACAAGTCTAAAAACAAGATGCAAGTTTTAAAATCTTGGCCAGATCAGAGAAATGTGCAGTGTTGTGTTTTCTATAATGAAGATAGAACAGGCTGGCTCACAATCACAATTTAGTATCTTCTCTATGCAGTGATAAAAGTAATAATTGGATCCTTGTGTTGCTGCATTTTACATTAGTGCAATATATCCACATTACAAAAGCCTATTAGTGAATAAATAAAACGCATTTCTGTACCTTAAATCTCTCCTCTGGTGTAAGGCTGATTTTTATTTCCAAATTTCCAATCTGCCTTAACTTTTTCTGCAGTTTTCTCACTTCCCCCATTGAAACTTTGGTCTGGAGGAGCAACAGCCTACCTAAACACTATGATTTGTAGGCTAAAATCAACAAGTTTACGGGGGAAAAAAATAAAATTATCTCCGACTACGCGTACGGATTTTATATAATTTTACGGACACATTATTTTACAAATAAGAGGCGCAAATAAAATAGAAATCGGATTAGAAACTGCATAGACCCCGGAGCATTGTTGAATTGTTTGTACGTGTCGCCGGATGTTGATGATTTTACAGCAGCGCGTTCCTGTTCCTACAGCGCCCCTTTGTGGACATTAGAAGAATTACACCTTTGCGCGCATAATAAAACCTTAACTCTTTTTTTTTTTTTTTTTTTTTATTTTATTATAGGTAGTTTATTTATTTATTTTTAGTTTTTTTAAATTATAGATTTAAAATAGATTTTTAAAATAGATTTTATAGATTTTTTATTATTATTATAGATTTTTTTATATATAGTAAGATAGTAATTTATTGTATAGTTTTTAGATAGCAATTTATATTATACATAGTTTTATAATCCTTATCTTTATAGATCCTTATAGTGTTTGTCTATTTTTAACTTAACTGTACTTCTATTGCTGCTACTGTTTCTTGCTGTTCTCTTAACTGTGCGTTGCAACCCTGAAATTTCCCCATTGTGGGACAAATAAAGGATATCTTATCTTATCTTATCTATATATATATTTTTTATTTTATTATAGTTCCATGGTTCAATCTATATGTAAAGCACTCTGAAACAACAGGATAGGCAAAGAGTTGTGCACGTCTGGCCACGATGCTATACAATATTATGTCAATATAAATAATAAAATATAATTACTACTTTATTTTCTTGTTGTGTGAATATTTTAATGCAACATATGGTTTAGGCTGGCGGCTGTTTTCAAATTGTAAACCATAAAAAATAGACACTTTGAATACCAAGAATAGTAAACATTTTAGAGAATAATCGTGCTTACTTTCAATGCTTTAATATTACATCAATATCAATTATAAAATCTAATGATTACTTGATTTTCTGGCTGGCTGCTGCAGTAAAAATGTAAACAATAAAAAAATAAGAGAGTACAAATAAGAAAAACGTTTTTATTTTTTCTACCAAGAGCACCAAAATACGAAATACTAACCACATACTAAGAGCATAGACATTTTAGATTAAATTATTAAATTATAATAAAAAATATATGCAGTGTTTTAATGTTATAAGAATATAATTAATACAATCTAATGGCTGATGTTGATGATGCAATATATGGCTCACAGTCAAATTATGAATAAGTCTTTGAAGAGCAGTTCACATTTTGGATAATAGCCATGACATACATTGTTTAATGTTATTTCAGTTAATATAATACATAAATTCTAATGACTACTTGATTTTTTTTTGGGTGTGAACACTTGATGCAACACATGGTAGACTGGCATGGTAATTAAAATGTAAATTATAATAATTATTAGGGCTGGGTATTATTCAGAAGTTGCTGATACGATACAGTGAGTTTACAATTTGATACAATTCAATACGATATATTTCAAATCGATTAAATAAAATAAAAACTAAAGTCTAAATCATGGCTGCGATTCTAAAAGTGTTTGTTAAAGTTAAATTTAATGTAAAACACCCCCAATGTGTCAAAATGTCAAATGTGCTGCAAAACAAGTTTCTTTTCTCCGAACAATCAACAAAACTGCAGCGCTGTAACAAAATAATTTAGTAAAATATGCAAAAATTAAAAACACTCAACAACAATACTGTATCATCACATTAAACAACACGATATATTGATATTTTAATATTTTTGCACACCCCTAAAATAATAAAATAAATAAAACATTACAAAAACCAATAGCACAGACATTACATTAAATAATATACGGTGTTTTAATGTTAAAACAGTATAATTAATGATAAAATCTAATGACGAGTTGCACGTTTTAACGCAGCAGGAGCAGATCAGCGGCAGTCACCAGGCTGTACAGTAATTAACAGTAAATAAACTAAACACACGACATCTCCACTCACCTATGCAGGAGTGTGCAGGCTGTCGGACGCTAAATTTGCCCATTTTTGCCTTTTCTTTCATCATATTTTAAAATTGACGGGTATTTTGTTAGCGGAAGTGACATGTGCACAGGCGCTCCTTTTGTCTGGCGACTTTATCCGGGGGAAGTGGAGCTAACCGAGGCAGCAGCTTGACCGGAGGGAAAAATACAAAAATAAGGTGATGGGGGGGAAAAACAATAGAGTTTTTCGCAGGTCTGCACGTGGGATTTGTGTTACTATTGATCCCGGCAGCTCGAGTGACCGACACGAAGCGCTGCGTCTCGGTTAATCGCGTCCGAACCCGTGCGTTTTTGGAGAGGCAAGTGTGCAGCCGCCGCCTCTCCGCTCTCTGCTCTGCTCCATAGCCGGAAGTCTGCGCGCTCGGTCTACTTACATTTTTTTTCTCTCTTTTTTTTCCTTTTTTTTTTTTTTTTTTTTTTTTTTTTTAATCATAGCTGTTTTTTCAAGGGTTTGTTATGGTCGCTTTATCTCCACTTGAAGCACCAGAGAAGCACAAGCCCGGACCAGGAGCTGTGCGTCTTCTAAACATCGGGCCTCATTTTCCAAACGCAAGGACACGAAATGGAGTCGGCCTTTGCGCCCTGTCCAATTTTAAACACTGAAATTACTCGTTTTGTGAAGTTTTATTCCTTATTCTGTTAGGCTTGCATGGACAATTTGGACGCAGCTCACTGCGCATTGGATTTGGACACATTACATCTGATAATATCTTAATTTCTGACTCACTGCTTATGGCACTGTTGGCACAATATGTTCAAATAAGCCTTTTATTCACTATATGATTCTGTTTTTTTGCGTGGGCTTACGTCCAGGAGCTGTTCATGTCACGTTTTGATGTCACAGTAATTGATTTGTAAGGTTATTTTATGCGTTTCTTTTGCAGAAACATGGAGGAGTCACATTTTAACAATTCATCATATTTCTGGTCTCCTGTCACCACTGTGCCAGGACAGGTAAGCAGCTGGAAGAGTTTTCAGCCTCTAACTCTCTAAGAGATCACATTTTAGTGTTTTTGTGAGAAATAACATCACACTTTTACAATTATTCTCAATTTTTGACACTATGACCAAACTTTAAATGATCTTTTTGGTCTTATTCTTCAATACATTAAGATTTTTCGGGCACGTAACCTACTTAAATCTGATTTAATCTAGTCTAAAATAAAGCATAGACTATTATATTAGGTGAGGTAAGGTAGCTTTATTTATATGGCGCTTTACACAGACACATGTCCCCAAAGACGCTTTACACAGCAATATTATTATTTGGATTACCGATTATAGTGATGAGTGAAAGTAAATTTGTTGAGTGTGTCACAGAGTCAATATAATACCTTACACGTGTGCATGTATGTGTAGACATGATAATATAATTCCCTTTACAGATGTAAACGTCTCAAAGGGTCATGGGAAGGTGTTCACTTTTTGAATCCCGCCTCTTACATATATTTAAGCTTTATTATCGTCGTCCGGTTTCCTCTGAACCGTCTTCATTTCTCTGCTTTTACATCCTGTACAACTTGTATTTACAATGTTTACAGATAAATCCATTCACACTCATTTACTAAACGAACCGTTACATCTTTGCATCACTATAACGACTCAAAATATTAGATTTGCATAATTTTTTAAACCGCTTAATGTCTGAACAGTGCTTAAGTTTCATATTTTCACCCCACAGATGCAAAAAAAAACTCTTCCTCGTGTCAGTGCTCGAGTTTAGTTTCTGCTGTTCCTCTTAGGTTGTGCCCACTTCTCTTTTTATAAATACAGTTTGAAGATTTCCGGGTAATTGATTATTAATGTTCTACTAAATTGGGAGAATCAAAATCGGGATTACAAATATTTTTTTGCAGATTTTAGAATTGGGACTAATTGCGTTATTAACCGGTCAATTGTTCATCGTGCTACTCAGATTTTTTATATAACGCAACAAAAATGCAAGTTAAAACTGACTGAACGAGATAAGATACAAGTGTTTTTGTAACCTGTGTTCAGACTTTATGATCTGTTACAATGGTCGCACCTCTTATTACCGCTGTATTAAATAAATTGCATAATACCGTCCAAATCCGTGACCAAACGTGTTTATTTTCGCAGGTTGATAAGAGTAGTTCCTTCTCCCCCTCGTCCGGACCTCATTACCAGCCCGCTGTGGTCACTATTCCTGCTCCGGGAGCCAAACTCGAAAGTTCAAACCAGCCGGGTCGAGTGCCGCACCACCAGACTCCACACAGCACCCAGAACATCACTGTGCTCCCCGTCTCCACCACGGGCATCATGACGGCAGGTACCGGACCCGTTTATTTACTGAGATGAACTCGGGAGGCGGACAGAAAAAGGTTTAAAGAATCCGTGTATCGTCCGTTCATTCGTTTTTCAATATAAAACCAAAAATAAGAAAACAAAAAAACAGCTGTTGTCTCTTTCTCTCTCAGATAACGGTTCGTTTTTTCGGTTTTCGATTTTGTGTTTAAATGAAAAATGGAAAAAAACGGATAACGGACGTTTCCCGTTTTGTCCTATTTTGATCCTTGAGCAAGTTGCGTAAACCGGAAACGAACCTTTACTCGGACGAGGAGGGTGCGCAAAACAAACCTAACGGCAGCTGGACTTGAGGATCATTAACATATGATTAAACGGCTTTTTGAGGATGGAAAAACACACGCTGAGGTTTAACACGCTGCCACAGTTCGGTATGAAGATCCTCGGGAATGTGGATCAAAATTGGACAAAACGGGAAACATCTGTTATCCGTGTATCTTTCGTTCATTTGTTTTTCAATATAAAACATTTCATTATTTGTCTCCAAAACCAAAATGAAAAAAACAGATAACGATTCGATTTTTCAGTTTTTGATTTTGTGTTTAAATGAAAAATGGAAAAAAGGGATAACGGACGTTTCCCGTTTCGTCCAGTTGTGATCCTTAAGCAAGTAAACTGGAAATGACCCTTTACTGGGAGCACGGACACACACGTATGTGACGAGTGCGCAAAACAAACCTAATGAGAGCTGGACTTGAGGATCATTAATATATGATTAAACAGCTTTTTGAGGATGGAAAAACACTCGAAAACTTTTGGTTTTGGAGACAAATAATGAAGAAAACAGTTTTTTTTTTCCGGTTTCTTATTTTTGGTTCTACATTGAAAACGAATGAACGAATGATACACGGATTTTAAAGCCCCCAGTACATAACCTTTCAGACTGACTCTTTTTTTGGCCTTGATGAGCTCCTCTTCCTGCTTGTTCCTTTGGCTAAAATATGGCATGAAACTCATCTTTTTCCATGGATAATGTTCCTTTGGCTGTAATTGTCTAAAACACATGTGTCAAACATGCGGCCCGGGGGCCAGATCCGGCCCTCCAAGACCCTTAATCTGGCCCTCGGCTGATTTTTCCATTAATATACTTCAGATTTTTCTGTTAATTTTCTGCACCGTTTAGCATAGCAGCGTCTCCGGTGTTTCTGTATGTTGCGACTCCCACCAGAGCAGCACAAATGAAGACTTTCTTCTTTCCAAACGCTCTTAAAGGACGATCGTTTTGACTGTCGACCGTGACCCTCATCAGCAAAATGTCAAAAAATGAGAAAAGCAGATGCTGAGTTCAGGATTTCCCAAGAAAAATAGTCTAATTCTTATTTGTTGACAGAGGTGAATGGGAAATCTGTGCTCAGTGTGTTTGGAACAAGTGGCGTTGCTCGAAGAATATAATCTTAAACACCACTACGAGACACGGAGAAAAATACAATAACTTGAAGAGAGAACTGAGTTTTCTGATCCGGTCCTTTTGGGATCAAAGTAGGTTGCATACGGCCCCCGGACCAAAATGAGTTTGACACCCCTGGTCTAAAATATGGTATGAAATTCGTCTTTTTCCATGGATAATGTTCCTTTGCATTTGACAGGATAAACTGTCAGAAGTGGATCTTGGTCTTGGAGGATTAGAATATTGTGCATTTTTTAGGTTTTTAAGATGAATCTTTGTACCAATTCATTAATAGACCATAGAAATTCAATTCAATTAAAACCCTGCTTAAACCTTCCTTGATCAATAACGATGAAACCGTTTTCTTTAACCTCTTAATTTTAATATCAGTTTTTTATATCAGAGTTTTATCGTATTCAATCAATCAAACTTTATTTACACAGCGCTTTTCATACAAAAAATGCGACACAAAGCGCTTTACGGTGACTAAAAAAAGAACGATCCCACATTTCCTCCCACAAAGCTAAAATAAACAGACGAGTTTAGAAATTATAATCTGTTACATTCCCACGTAAAGCTAAACTAAATAAGTGAGTCTAACTGTGACATAACTCTTTTTATTTACTACGAACTGAAACAGGAAACTATGAGATTACTACCGTGACAAACACCTTTCGTAACTCTTTCTATCTCTGTACTAACTATAATAACAAACATAATATTCTTACTATTCTGAATGGTTTTAACTTTTGTTACCACCCAGTTCTGCTAGATGGAAAATGGAGTAAATAAGGTCATTTAATGAACAGGATGTACAAGGTAACATAACAAAACATGCTGAAATATGTACATAAAATAACCTAAACTACAAAAACAAAACAACAGGATTAACATTAACCAAGTCGTGCCAAAAACAAGTCACGTGGTTTTACACAATAAACAAGTGACTAAACTAAGGGACACAAACAGTTTAAGTTTTTTTTTTTTTGTTGTTTTTTTTTTCATTCATTATAAAAGAAAAGGCTGTTTTTTGTTTAAATGACAGTACAATATCAGAATGAAAAGGAGCAGAGAGAAGAATACATCTTATATTTTCTGACCCTTTTTACAAAAAATATATTTACTTTTCCCAATTGATTTCTGGTTTAGCACCTTAATTTAACTAAAATTTATCATAAATGTTTTCATCTAATGTTTAACTTTGCCACAGACCACTATCTCAGTTTACAGTTTCATAATTATTTAATACACTTGATTTAACAAGTTTTTTAAATATATTAAGCGATTTTGATTCTTTTATCTTATCATTTAGGTTGTTCCATAAGTTTACACCTTTTACTGCAATACTCCGTTCCTTAACCTTGGTTCTAAATCTAGGTTTTTTAAATACTTCTGTTCCCTTCAGACTGTAATTACTTACTCTTTTTTCAAACATTGTTTGAATATTAATTGGTAATACATTTCCATTTGCTTTGTACATTATTTGTAATATTCTAAAGTCAACTAAATCATGAAATTTCAGTACCTTTATATTTGTACCTTATACTTAAGTTTACTGATGTCTCAGTGCATTTAGCAGTGAAATTAAAATATACAAATATTTACAACAAAATTACGACAATATACAGTGATTGACGGCAATATACAGTGGTAAAAATGACAGAAAACAGTGTACAGTGTGCAAAATTCAAAGCACATCACACACATTCACATAGACATACATACATACGCACCTGGAAGCCTCACCTGCAAAGTGGTTTATTGGTTGGATGTGTAATATTTAGGGAAAAAAGTGGGTTTTAAGTCTGGATTTGAACATATGAATGGCATTTCTCACGGTGGGCGGCAGCTGTTTCCAGAGGTGTAGGAAGCAAAGGGAAGAAAAGGCTCGACTACCGGCTGTTTGTTTATGGATTTTGGGGACGATGAGGAGACCAAACAAAACTAAATCACAAGTGTCCCAAGGTAAAAAATCACATAAACCCACAAACAGAATCAAGTGACGAAACAAAAGGCACAAAACAGAACTAACCTAACGTAAACCGAGAGTCTAAACAACCCAACACAGTGACAGTGACACAAAATGAGACACAGACACGCACAAAATGCTGCCGTTTTGTGAGTTCATGATGAGAACTCGGGATGAGGAATCGGGATCTTTCGCTTACGCCGAACGACCGGAGTTATTTTAAGCGGAATAAACGTTTATGTGACCATTTAAACCGGATTTAAGAAGGGAATAAACCACCCACTTAATTCGGAATTAAGTTTAAATCCGAATAAACATTAGGAATTAAGTGTTTAAATCGGAATTAACTTTTATTCCGAATTGATTTATTTTCACTCGGATTTAAAGGTCTCGCGTAAACGGGGAAACGGACGCACACAAAACGGGTGAGTCCCGGACAGTTCTGGGGAATCTCCTTTAAATAAGGGGAGGGACCAGGCCTCAAACAGCAGGAATTAGGAGAAGAAAGTAAAACACACACAAAACAAGGCAAAGAACTGGAGGCCTGGGCCTGTAACACTTTCTATTTCCGAGGAATCGTGCAGGTGATTCACTGCCTTCAGAAAATGACTGTTGCCTTAAAATTATTTAATGTGTCCAACAATATCTGGCAAATTGCGCGCCGGACGGTTTAACTGTTTAATCCCAGTTATTCATACAGAAACTGAAAGGATTATGATCGATGTCGTTCCCTTTGTCTTTTTACGATGCTACAACAAAACAAAGGGGGGTCAGTTCGATGTGCTGTGAAGTTTATTATTTTATTATGAGGCGTTTCTGCTCCAGTGTCACGGGTTGGTTAGAATTGCCTTGTTTTGAGCGCTTCTCTTCGCATTCGTCTGTATTTGCAGCTGGTCTGGTCATCACGACGCCGCAGGGGACCCTAGTTTCACCACACTCGCCGCAGTCGTTTGTCTCGGGGCCTCCAGGAGCGACGATGGTGGTGTCCTCCCTGCACGCGGCTGACACAGGTAACTGCCTATTTACTGTAGTGTTCAATCAGCTGTTTGTCTGAAGTGATATCTACAGATGAAAAGGTAAAATGTTGATCCCGTCGCTCTATATATACGTTATAAGCATCTAGTATGAGAAGGGAAAGAATTTTGTCCTTGGCATTTGACCCGTTCTTCAACTGAGTCCAGATAAACTGTCAGAAGTGGAGCGGAGAACTGGAGGATCAGAGTATTGTGCATGTTTTACGTTTTTACGATAAATCTTTACACTACACAACTCCAGTGCATTAATAGACCATAGAAATGCAATATAATTAAAACACTGTTTAAGGCCGTCACACGCTACAGGAGAATTTGCCCGATTTTGGCTGCGATTTCTTCTCCCCGAGTTCAGGGAGACGTGACCCGACTTTTTGTCTCCGTGTGCGATTCTGAAGCCGCTGCTCCTCATGTGTGGAGTCAGTGTCAGATCAGAACCACCGAACATCAACAACGCGACGGAAACAGACGATAAAACAGAGTCAGGGGCAGAGGAGCGACGCACACAGAGACGCAACAAACAAACTCAGGACAGAGCGAAAATAAAGACTTTATTACTCACCTAATGTAAAGTGGAACATTTAAAGTGCAGCGTCTCATCCACATTATCCATAGAAATTGTCCTCTGCAAATAATGACCCCAGTCCACAAAATCACGCTGTTAATCCAGTTTGTGATGTTCTTTGAAAGTAAAAACACAGTGTTTCCTTGTGAAGCTGCAGATTAGTGATCGAGGCTCTACTTCCTGTGAACTTTTCTGCTTTAAAAATCCTGTATCTGAAGTATTGCTCCACATTTCACAAATAATAATAACACAGTTTTGACTTGTGTCTAAACTAGAAGTGCAGAGTCTGATCTTTGAACACTTCAGAGTCTCAAAGCGACTCGTTTTACTGTAAGAAACGGCTGACGCCATCACAGCGCTCACAACTTTACAGCCTGTTTTACGCAGACAGATCCCGCTGCAGTCTGTGAGATCAGAGATTTTTAGTCTCCTAAGTTTCTCCTCGTGTCTGTGGTGTTTGCGCTTTTTCTCGCACGTTTAAAAATCGTTTGAGACCAAAAAATCCTGTAGTGTGTGGCGGCCTTTAAACCTAAGCCTCTTTATTTTAATAATAGTATTTCATGGAACTACCCTGGTTTTCCTCGCAAATAAAAGGACTTCACGCTCCGTACTGATGATCATGTGTGTGACATTTATTCTCATTCACCAACTTCAACACAAAGGGACACAGTGAAAACTAAAATAAAGACCGATGGAGAAAATGTCTCAGGTTGACAGACAAAAACTTTTAAATAAATAAGAATACAAGCACTATGTTTACTGTGCTCACCAATACATCACCAGTCATAGTTATGTAGCATTTTTCACATCTTTTCTCTTTTACAACTATAACAACTTTCTGACTTATTACCATGAAACAAATATCAGAGTTTTTATCATATTCTTACTATTCTGACCAATTGTTCTACGCAGCGATCTTATTCCACTTTGCAAACTCTAGCAATGCGTTTATTCTTTTATTTTTTCCAGACAAAAAAGTCATGCCGTCGCCTTCAAAGAGAGGAAGAAAAAAGAAGACAACCAGGATCGGCCCTGGAGGTGAAACTATCATTCTGGCTCAGCTCACCCCAGATGGACAGGTAATGTTACACAAATGAGAACAAAGAGCGTAGAAAAAAGGCAGAAAAGTTCAAATGCATCTTAAAGGGATTAGTTCGGGTTTTCTGACATGAATCTGCACGTCTCCGTCAGCAGAGTCACATCAACACTGACTTACCTCCCGACAGCGTCTGAGCCGAGTTCTTCCCCGGTTTCGGTGCTGACGAAAGTGTCCGACAAGTTGGCTGGAGTCATGAAAATAAAGAGTTTTTCTTCTCAAAACAACATGTGTTCAAAAGAGTGATAAAAGTCAGAGCTCATAATCTCTTGGTGCTATTTTCTCTCGGGTCGTATCACTGCGCTGCCTCCAGGTGAAGCCGCGCACGAATTCAACACTTTTCAGTGGTTCAGCAGTGTTTACGTGCTACAGAGAGACCTTATATATATATAAAAATGGTGCAGACTTGTGATTCTCCAGGAACAACAAAACTCCAGGTTCTTCAGCTTGTCCCTCTGTCCCTCCTCTCTCTCTCTGCTGTTCTGACTCCATCTGCTGAATTTGGGCATCAGTATATTCGGGTTCATAAAGATCTCCCCTTGGCTCTGTGCTAAAGGCCATGTCTTCATCGTCGCTGTCGTCGTCACACATGTCGTCGTGAACTTTCCGAGCAGGAAACACAGTGAAACAGGCGCAGCGCCACCTGGAGGCAGCGCAGTGATACGACCGGAGAGAAAATAGTACCAGGAGATTATGAGCTTCGACTTTTTCATAGTTCATGTTTTGTGACGCAAATGTTTCACTCTTTTGAACACATTTTGTTTTGGTAAGAAAAACTCTTTATTTTCATGACTCCAGCCAACTTGTCGGACACTTTCATCAGCACCGAAATCGGGGAAGAACTCGGCTCAGACGCTGTCGGGAGGTAAGTCAGTGTTGATGCGACTCTGCTGACGGAGACGTACAGATTCATGTCAGAAAACCTGAACTTTCCCTTTAAACTGTTTTCAGGTTATAGGTACACAAGTTTCAGATGGCATCACAGCACCAGGAGACAGCGAAATTGAGTGTAGTTAAAGTGTAGATTTCTGTTGTAATAAAGTGAGTTCTTGGGTTTAGACATTTTTAATATTTAAAGGTAAAGTAAAATGTTAATTAATAGGGAAATACTGACTCGGGGCCCACTATCTGGAAGTATGACTGAAAAACACAAAAATAGTATTCGTAAAAACCAAATTTTTAACATGTTGCCTACTTATTCAATCCTAATGTGCAAACAAAGCATCTCTAATGACGCTTATATTGTAGGTGACACCCGTGGAGGCAGATCCGTACGACTTATCCCATGAAGAGGACATGCCCGGACCAAAAGACAGCACAAAAACATACAGGTAAAACATATATACAATAATTCATGCATTTGTCAGTGCATTTCTCCCTCCTCGCTTTAGCTGTCTGCTGTTTTGTGGCCATATCAACACTGAGGCTGTTGCTTTCATGCTTGATATCCACAGTTGTTTCACACATGCACCTCGCAGCATGTTGCAGCACATTATCGCTGCCTGTGGCTGATTGAAGACCTCATTCTGTTTGTGTATTTGCTGACAAAAATACACAAGAATTCCTGCACAAATCTGACTGCTTGTTCTGTCTACCCATTGTGGTATTTGTGGTAATGATTGATAATCTTTTCTTACTGTCTGCCATTTAGGCCTGTCACAATAATTACTAAACAGACTTATCGTTTAATATATGAAAGATTTGGGCCTGGGAGGTTTTTGGGGAGGTATTGTTGCTGTAATACAGTAACATTTGAGCTGTAAAAGGTTAAATAAGTGACTTTTATGGCTCATTACAGCTTGATTCTGTTATTTTTCTGTTGCAGCTCATGCGTTTTAACCATACTGTCTATTTAAAAAGGGTTTACTGGGATTATTTTTGCATTATTATCGTTATTATTATACTGCAGTGGCATAAAGTAGGTTCAATATTATCGTTTACTGGAATATTTAGTATCTGTAGCGATATATCCTGCTTTAAAATGTGTTATCGTGACAGACCTACTGCCAGTTAGTGCTTTCTTGCTTTTTCGAACCCCTTTAATGTTTAATGTTGCACTGGTTTCAACTCTGCATCTTTCTCTTCATCTGCTGTGTGTCTGTTTTGTAATTTTCATTTTCTTAATTTGAGTCTGGCTGTGTCTTTATTTATGGGCCATTGCTTCTGTGTTTGGCCCTTTTTATTAAAGGGTGGGCGATATTAACATTTAGACGTGGTTTTGAACTATTACAGCATTACTGTCGTTCACATTTTGATTTAAACGTGGATGCAAATGTGTTTTAATGCAATGTTTTTCAATACACTTTTCATCTGCTTCTCTTTTGTGGCTTTTTAGTTGGTTTTCTTGTATCACACTGATATTGTTTAAGATTTAATACCATCATCTTGCATAATTTTATTTAATTAGATAGATATTAGTGGTGTGAGCATGAGAGGTGATAAATGAAATGAAATTATTGGTCTGAGAAGCTGTTGGGACAGATTGGCAGCCGTGCTTCTGTTAGTCTGCCCCAGGGCAACTGTAGTAGTAGTAGTAGTAGTAGTACCCAAGTAGCTTATAATCATATAATAAGAATAGTAATGCAGTTTAGTTTATTGAGCATGTTCATATTATGTGCACAAACAAAAATAAACATATTTAGACCTTAAAGTTGAACTTTGGCACGTTTGAAGCTAAAGTCCATTTCTAGAGGCGGTGGAATTCTGTCAGAAGCCAAAAAACAGCACAGATCAGTGTTTCCTCGGTGGAGATCTCACTGTGGCAGTGAGTCTGTCAAGGCAACAAACTAGTGTAGTGATGGGGGCAAGTTCTGAACTTCCACGTAAAACACCAATTTGCTTCAGACTGAAGAAGCTTAACACCACTTTAACCCATCTTACAACAGCCACGAGTCTAACAAACAAAACGCTCTGCCTGGTTCACTCATTAGTGTCTGGAAACATTAGAAAACAACTTTATAATCAGCCTTAGCATTAGCTCTGTTGATTTCCCACTGCACAGGCCAAAGCCCAAAAGACTCGATTGTCGACTCCAGCGGCGGCGAGAGGCTCGAGCCACCAGAAGCAACAAGTGAGAATCGACTACTGACAGAGAAGAAGAAGAGAAACTGAAAGTTGTTGAAAGAAAATGGTTCGGGAATGTATTTTTTTAGCGTTTTCAAAAAATATAATTCACTCGTGAATAAATGGGATTAGAAACGACATCAACAATTGAGTCTTTTGGGCTTTGGCCTGTGCAGTGGGAAATCAACAGAGGGAAGTGTAAGGCTGATTATAAAGTTGTTTTCTAACGTTTCCAGACACTAATGAGTGAACCAGGCAGAGCGTTTTGTTTGTTAGACTCGTGGCTGTTGTAAGATGGGTTACAGTGGTGTTAAGTTTCTTCAGTCTGAAGCAAATTGGTGTTTTACGTGGAAGTTCAGAACTTGCCCCCATCACTACACTAGTTTGTTGCCTTGACAGACTCACTGCCACAGTGAGATCTCCACCGAGGAAACACTGATCTGTGCTGTTTTTTGGCTTCTGACAGAATTCCACCACCTCTAGTGACGGACTTTAGCTTCAAATGTGCCGGAGTTCAGCTTTACATTATTCGCATGCTCAACGGGTGTGGGAAGAAGTTTGACCTTATTCATTTAAGATGCACGACGTAATATTTCTGGTGGAGGATCTGCCGCCTGCTTGTCTCCATGGGGATGTCGTTTTGCCTGGAATGTTTCACACTGTGACATTAAACATAACTATCTTGATTTTATTCTCTGGAATATCTTTTAATACTGTGAAAAACAGCCATTCTTACTGAGAGAAGAATTGCCTCTCTACAGATCTGACCTCTACCTTGGCCTTATGGCGTCATTTGCATGTCTCAGATGGTCAATGTCCAAAACTTTAAACATTTTCAGAGAACGATAACAGCAAAAAACCTTCAGCATATTTTTTTTTCTTGCTTTGGACCACAGCTGAAAAAATGGTTGCCAGCCCAGGTGCTCAGTGAACGGGAGGTCCCAGATTGAGGTCACACAGTGAGATCAGCCCACTCTACTACGAGAAAAAAAAGATCTGATGAAAGCTTTTTGCAGAAACATTATCTAAAAATGAAAACTTGGACATTGGCCATCTGAGTGTGCAATGTATTTTTTACATTGACGTTGCAGCTTCTCGCATCTGCACCTCTACAACAACTTTGCTGTGTAGTTTTTGTTTCATTTATAGATAAATTTAATGCCGCACTGTACAACATTCCAGGCAAATAGACGGTGTAATCCTTCATTTGTCCAAGAGCAGTTCTACGAAGGTCATCTAGACACTGTTTTCGCGATTTAAATTGAAAATGGCTTCTGGACGGGAGCCGAAACATTTTAATCTTAAAAACAGTGTCCAGAAGACCACTGCCGAAACCATCTCCACATTCCAGACGTGACAACATTTTAATGGAGACGAGCAGATGGCGGATCCCTGTGCCAGAAACGTTACACAATACGTGCATCTTTTTTGAACTGTAAAGCAAGTTTTAGCATCTTAGACTCATCATATCGCCCACCCCTATTGGCTGCTCTTCTCGTCCTGTTGGTCTGGTCCCTGGTCTTTCCTCTGGCTCTCCGTCCTCCATCTCTGTGTCTCTCCGCCTGTAGGTGCCGGATGTGTGCGGCGACCTTCTTCAGTAAGTCTGACATGCAGATCCACTCCAAGTCGCACACAGAGGCCAAACCCCACAAGTGTCCGCACTGCGCCAAGTCATTCGCCAACTCCAGCTACCTGGCCCAGCACATCCGCATCCACAGCGGAGCAAAGCCGTATACGTGCTCCTACTGCCAGAAATCATTCAGGCAGCTCAGTCACTTACAGCAGCACACACGGTACTGCAGATCCCCCTTCACCTTGTTCACTTCCCCCATCTCCCCCCATCTTTCTTGTAGGGGTGGGCGATATTGACTAAACTTGTTTCGCAAAGTATTTTTAGCGTTAATGGAGCTCGACAGCCACCCGCCCCCTTCCTGTAAATCTATTTCTGAAACTTTGGAACTGTTGAGTCACTTAAACATTTCGCAGATTCTTGCTTTTTTATAAGTAAAGTAAAAGTAAGTATGGATAGTTCCCACGTAGCTGGTTTAGCCTCTGTCCTGCCTCTAAACTCTTGAAATGGGGTTTTTCCCCGAGTCTGTGAGGAAAATTGAATGAAAAATGTACTTCTGCACTGCGGAAAACAGCACCCAGTCAAGCTAATATAACTTGGATTAAGAAAGTTTTACCATGATTTGAGTAAATTTCACTTGATAAGTAAGATTATCAACCAGTACAGTAAGATTTTTGTACTTAAAATAGAAAATACATCAGCAAACAACAACTTTTTGCACTTAAAATAAGAAATAAAATCGAATGTTGCTTGAATTAAGAAAAAACACTTATTCCCCTGACAGATAATTTCACTTGTCAAGATGAATCGACTCAAATAAACTCAAATGTTCTTAATTTAAGTCACTTTAACTTACCTCGAGATTGTTTTTTTCCCATGTGGAACTAGAGCAGGGACTGTTGAGCTCCATTCTGATAAGTGATTTATTAAGTAATTATACATTTCTGTCTGGATTAGGACTGGGAAATATGGCGAAAAAAACTGAATTGTGATCTCTTCCCTGTGAAAATCTGCAATTTTGGCCATATCACCATATTGTGATCCACTATTTCTGTTTAAAGCAGCTGTTTCCCACCCACTTCTCTTATTCGTTAGTCTGTGTGGGGCTTTGAGTGAGTGACAGCTGAATTTAACCAATCACAGAGAAGTTTGAACGTTCAGAAGAGGAAAATTGTATTTAATTTACCTTGACCTCTTCAAGTAAATAGAAAAGTACAGTTTAAATGAAATGAAATAGGAGTAATGCATTCGGCAATAGTGGAACTGCGCTTTAGATTTGAGGAAGTTTGCAGTAATTTGGAAGTATTAATTGACACAGTTCTTTATTATTACTCATTTTCATATCTTGGTGCATAATAGTAGTGTAGATAGAATAGTAAATAAACTTGAATGGCTGTAATTGCTGCATAAACAAAACAAAACAAAATATGTAGAGAGAAGGGAGAGTGGCTTAGCATAAAATTGTGAAGAACAAACAAAGAAATGTAAAGATTGAAAACCCCACTACGCTAAAAAAACTGTAGATTCCTTTTTAGAGACTAAAACATCGATAATATTTTTGTAGCCTGTATATCTCCCACCTCTATTTCTCTGTCACCTCCATTTGCCAAGTCCCCAGCTAAACAGCCCCTCATTTTCTGCCTCTGGGAACGAGATTGCCCATTTCTGTGTTGGCTCGCATGCTGTCTTCCCGCTTCAAATTACCTGTTTTGGAGCAATTTAGCGCAAAATTTAAATATTATTGCATGGCAGGTACTAGGCAATGGTTGCAATCATGTTTATAACGTGTGCTGTGGACTTTATGTGACCCATCCTTGCTTTCTGCATTGTTCTGTCAATTTACACGCGTCGCTGCGTCCAGAAAATTTCCATTAATTATAATCACTGTGCCTTTAATATCCCCCATTGTGATGTCAATTTTATGCATCATTTTAATATGTCTGTTCAAGGAAAAATGATGTGCACTACTGTAAATTACTATCACTCCCCTCCTGCTGTATTTGCATAGTGTTTTGTTTTGTTTACTGTTCAGATTATGCTCTGGAAAAGGGCAAACGTTGAATTCATGATATTTTTCTTGTTTTGGAAAGTGAAAGTCGATTTATTTGGCGAAATTCTTTGTTTAAATCAATCGAACCAACTGAAATAAAGGTAGAAATATTCACGTACTACAGTGAGTTTAAAGGTGCATTGTGTAACTTTTCTAGTAGCTGCTTGTCTCCGTGGAGATGCCATTGCTTTGTCCACAAATGTTTGACAATATGGCATTAAACTTGTCCATCTTGCATTTGTTTAATTACAGAAGGTGTTTTATTACTCATGACACATTGAAAAACAGGATCAGATCAGATCTGTAACTTGGCCTGTTTCCATGGAGATTTACAAGTTTAATGCTATAGCGTGGAACATTCCAGGCAAGAACTAACATGTTACATCTGTTAAGGCGAGCGGGAGGCGGATCCTACACTGAAATATTTACATAATGTACCGTTTTTACTGGCTAAAACGATCCAAAACTAGAAAAAAATATTTTGAATTCACGCCATCTGTCCTGTTATTATTTCCTCATTAAGCGAGCCATATTTTGCCCGTCTTTCCTTGACGCCGTCACGTTACATTTCACTTTCCCTCCATTTGCAGGAACCACACGGAGTCGAAGCCCCACAAATGTCCTCATTGCACAAAGTCGTTCGCTAACTCGAGCTACTTGGCCCAGCACTTCCGCATTCACACCGGAGTGAAGCCGTACGCCTGCACCGTCTGCGAAAAGTCCTTCAGACAACTCAGCCACCTCCAGCAACACAACAGGTAAAAAAAAAACGCACGGGTTCAGTTACTGCTCGGGGCGTTTGGCGTTCTGTGCTCCGCTAAGATCACACAGAAAGTGAGAGCAGAGATACTTGCAGGGATTTTTGGAGGATTAGTAATATTCTGCCTCTTTTGTTCATAGTAAAAGTTCCCACATAGCTGGTTTAGCCTCTGTCCTGCCTTTAAACTCTTGATATTAGATGTTTTTCTGAGTCTGTGAGGAAAAATGAATGAAAAACTGACTTCTGCGCTGCAAAAAACAGCATCTAGTCAAACTAAAATGACTTGGATTAAGAAAGTTTTACCATGATTTGAGTAAATTTCACTTGACAAGTAAAATTATCTGCCAGTGCAGTAAGTTTTTTGTACATAAAATATGAAACTACATCTTGCCACACTTAAAATAAGAAAAAAAACAACTTTTTGCACAAAATCAAATGTTGCTTGAATTAAGAAAAACACACTTAGTCCGCTGGCAGATAATTTTATAATTTTTTTATCTTATATTCAAAAAAAGAAAATGAATACAGTACTAGTCTAAAGCACTTTGAATTACTTTGTGTATGAATTGTGCATTGCCTTGAGTCTGATGATACGATACATGTCACGATTTGATATATCACGATACTAAAACAGTGGATGATATATTGCAATTTATCAATAATTACTTCCAATAATACAGTCAATGACACCTTCACGAGAACCAAATTGTATGAAATATAATTTATTACCTTTTTTAACTCATGAGAACAGTGAATGTAACGAATACATTTTAATGAAAAAATATTACCGGTATTTAAAAAATCGATTCAGATGCATTTTGAATCGATTCGAGAATTGTGTAATGAAGTATCACGATATATCACTGAATCGATTTTTTTTTCTTACACCCCTAGTCTAGACTAGTTAAAAATTCGGTTAAAAAAGGTCTTTCAGTGAGAAAATACTTTTTAATGCCATAAGGAAATGTAATTATTTGTTTCTCAATTAAAACAAAATGATATACATAAGTGAATCTTTGCTAAAATTGAGTAACTTTTGAACAATGTTTTGCACAGTTGATTCAATCTGAGTGAATCTATAAGGTCAAATCCATTCAATTCAATTCAAGTTTATTTATAAAGCACATTTAAAACAACTGCAGGTGACCAAAGTTCTTCACAAAGACAGAAGAAACATACACATATAAACAGATAACACAATGTGAGATAAACGGACGAGCTAGTATTAAATGCCAGGGAGAAGAGGAGAGTTTTCAGCCTCTGTCTCCTCTCGTATTGAGCCTCGTTTTGGGCACAACCAACAGGAGCTGGTCGCCTGATCTCAGGGCTCTGGGCGGAGTTTAGAGCTCCAGTAATTCCCTCAAATAGACCCAAAGCGTGTAAACATTTAAACACATTTTAAATTGCACCCGAGAATTGCACGAAGAATTGCAATAGTCCAGATGCGATGTTACAAATGCACGAATAGCTTTTTCAAAATCCGCCTGTGAGAGGTACGGCTTTATTTTAGCAAAAGAGCCTCAAATGAAAGAGGCTGGACTTTATCACAGAGCTAATGTGCTGGTCCAGTTTAAACATGGAGTCCACAATCACCCCAAGATTCCTCACTGCAGGGAGGCAGTAGGAGGACAGGGGGCCAATCACACTGTCCTGCCCAAGCGGTGGGTTAGTTTGTTTCCATTGTTTCATTAGGAGCTTGAATCCCTCATACCTCATGTTTTCTTTTTTCAAGTTTCCAATTATAAAAAATGAAATATCCAGAAATGTAGTCATGGTTTTGGTCTATATGAATTATTACTTTTCCCTCTACAGGATCCACACAGGAGACCGGCCGTACAAATGCACCCACCCAGGCTGTGAGAAATCCTTCACACAGCTCTCGAATTTACAGGTTTGAACGAATCCTCCACCAAACATTTGACAAGATGCATGTAACCTTTGTCAGTACTTGGTTAAAAATGTGTGAAACTTTGAGTTCTTCTTAGCGTTATCTCTCCAATAACCGTTTTATTCCAGTCACACCGACGCCAACACAACAAAGACAAGCCCTACAAGTGCTCCAGCTGCAACAAGGGCTACGTAGACGCGGCCAGTCTGGAGGTTCACGTGGCAACGCACACTGTTAAACACGCCCGCATCTACTCCTGTGGCCTCTGCAACCGCTCCTACACATCAGTAAGACAAATCTCGGTTTATGAAGACAATTGCTACATGAAACACTATCAGTCGCCTCACTGGCATCACTCAGCCGGGAGCTACTACAATGCACCGTGTAGTCACATGTCCACTGTCTCCCCTCTACCTGTCCTCCCCTCATCCCAGGAGACCTATTTGGTGAGACACATGGAGAAACACAGCGCAGACCAGTTAGCATCCGCAGCAGCCGGACAAGCAAACCAGCAGAACCAGGGCGGCCAAGACGAGGGGAAGCCGGCGGACACCTCGCCGAGTCGCCCCGGGGCAGCGGTGACTTCGGGAGCCGGCGGGACAGCGCAGCAGGGAGGACAAGCGCAGGGCAACTACCAGCAAACGGAAAGCGTGCCCTGCGCTTTTGATATCCACCAGTACAAGACCGTAGCTGCTAGTGACATTCAGTACAAACCCGTGAATGTGTCTGAAATCCCCCCACATAAAGACCTGTGCCTCACTGTGTCGGCGTCCACGATCCAAGTGGAGCACCTGAACTCGTAGAGAATAATGCAAACGTTATTTCACGGCTAAAAGAACTAGAAAGAAAAGACAGGACTTAAAAGGGGCTGTGCCTAATGCTTTTGTCCAGGGTTTGCACCAACACATTATATCATAAAAGCAGCTATTAAAGGGACATAGGGCCTCATTTCCTCGTGAGCCAGAGTGTTGGAGATGTGTGGAGACACTTTTTTTTTAAATATTCCATTCAGTCCTTGTATTTGCAGAGTTTCCTGGTGCTAGGCTAGCGCATGTCAATGGGCATATAGGACTAAAAACACTAAAAACAGTCTGACCCACTCCACAGTGCAGCCGAGGCAAAACTATTATAACTCCAGACTGTCCATGTGAACGTCTGTGTCCAGAAAATAATGTTTGAAATAAAACTAACCTCGCATCACATGAATCGTCGCATGTTGAGGGACTATTTTCTCATATATCAGTCCACCGCTGCTGAGCTTCTGTCAGGAAGTACAACTCACTGCTGCTCAGACATAAATCCTTCAAATGCAACGGTTGGTTTTACTTCTAAAATTGTTCTATCGACACAGACGTTCACATGGACAGTCTGGAGTTCTAATAGTTTTGGTTCAGTGCTCTGTGGAGTGAAATTTTATTTTGTTTAACCTTTATTTAACCAGGAAAGTCCCGTTTAAATTGCAAATCACTCTTTCAAGGGAGCCCTGGCTAAGACAGCGGCTCAACAATACAATTTAGAACATTACAGGACACATTTCAAGCAACAATTTCATAAGACTTTCATAAGACTGTTGACATGCACTAGCCTAACACCAGCAACCTCTGCAAATACAAGGACTGGATGGAATATTTAAAAAAGTGTCTCCACACCTCTTCAACACTCTGGCTCACAAGGAAATGAGGCCCTATGTCCAAAATTCTGTCCCTTAAATGACTAAATTGGTCCGCATCTCATTTTAAAAATTGGAAACGGAGCGTCATTGGCACCAAAACCAGCACAAAAGGCAACATTAGTACTGACTAAGCCAAGCTCAAGATTTGGAGCTGGGTCCGTGTGTGCTGCACTGTGGGTCAAACTCCTGGAGCAAAGACTGTACTGGGTAACGACTAAAGGCAGAGGACAATATGAAAAAATACATTGTCGTAAATGTAAACTATAGTAGTTTTATTTCTCTGTTTTTTCATCTTTTCAAATTGTTGTCCTTTAGCCTGGCTGATCAGAGTAGCAAGTGCATGTAAAGGCTGCAATGATGATGTTTCAGTCCATCACACTGATGGTTTTTATTGAAAGAGACGAGACATTGTTCTTTTTATTCTTGCTGCTCTTCCAAACGTATTCACCTCCAGCAGCTCTAGTGTTACAACTTTTCTGTTTATGACGGTGATGCCTTGCAGAAAAACAGAAAAACTTGTTAAAATGGCTTGAATTCTGAATATTACCGTAGTTTTTTATTAAAGGGGCTCTGTCAGCTGCTTGACTAATAAAAATCGTATCTCTTTGCCTGGAAATTTTCACATCATGGTATAAACATGTCTATACTTCATTTATTCAATCATAGTTGTTTTTTGTTTTGTAAAAAAAAGTACAAATGCTGGAATCACTTGCTTGTTTTCTGTGGAGAGTGCCAAGCTTTATGTATATGTATTCAAATATTTTGAATTCAAGTCATTTTAACCCAGGTAGATTGACTTTCTTGCAGTGTTAACATGTGAAGGTAAGTTTTACTACTTTCACATAGTTGGTCAGACTGTTATTGTCTTTGCTGTGCTGCTGAAGACTATCCACCTCCAAAGGGACAAACATCAACATTGGAGTATTCTACAAAATGACTTTTTTATAATAATTTTGGACTCATTTGCAGGCCTTCATAAGAGATGCGAGTAGCCTCTTCATGTTCATGTAATTCTAGTGTTCTACTGTTAAGCTTGTATGAATAATGTAACTATTCAAATGTGTTGTTGCTATAATACTTGCATACTCTCCAAGTTTACATAACCCTATTAATGGACACCATGACACATCATTAGTTCAAGATAAAATAAACCATACTGAAATCATGATTCGTCTATGTGCTGTAGTCATTCAATTTCTATTACTGTATTTTTCAGACTATAAGATAAGATAAAATAGGACTTTATTGATCTCACAGTGGAGAAATTCAACAGTCACAGTAGCTCCAGGATGAAATTAAGATAAACAATAATAATAAAAATAATAATATAAAGTGAATAAGTATATGTACAAAATTTACAAAGAGAATTGAAATATAAATACTATATATATAAAATAAAGAAAGTACAAAAACATATATAAGTTGCACTGGAGTATAAGTCAAAAAAGCCAAAAAATACATAATGAAGAAGAAAAACAAACATGTTTAAGTCGCACTTTTGGGGGAAATTTAATCTTGAAAGGAAAAGTTATAGAGGTTATAGTAATAAAAACAACAGAACAGAGTGTATCTATTAGTGTATTTAACAATCCGTGTATCATTCGTTAGTTTTTCAATATAGAATCAAAAATAAGAAAACTAAAAAAGATTTATTATTTGTCTCTAAAACCAAAAAACAGATAACGATTTGTTTTTTTTTCATTTTTGGTTCATATATACGATTCATACCACCCAAACCCTGAAAAAAGCGCGACTTATAGTCCAAAAAATACTGTTTTAGTCCAAATTATTGTAGTGTTAAGATCAAATAGTGCAGGGTAATATAGTGTTACAAATCTAATGGTGATCTCATTCCTGTGACAGTATGTTATTTCTTTACAACAGGGTGACCAGATTTTCAAAATAAAAAACTGGTTTGGGTGGTTGTGAATTATAAAATTGTGACATGAATGCATAATTAAGGGAAATTATTCAGCACTCGGCACTAATGTGAGTCAGTATAGTCACATTTTCTTTGTGTTTTAGTCATTTTTAAGCAGCTTTTCTGTATTTTACTGAAACTAATGACAATGTATGCCTCTCTTTACTGTCGGCAGGGATCAGATTGGTCCAAAATAGGGACAATGGGGACTTTTCTTGTTTAAAACTGGAACAAATTACTGGTTTTGGATAAATCTGCTGGGACAGGGGTCACACGGCTCAAAACTGGGACTGCCCCGGGTAAATGAGGACGTCTGGTCACTTTACTTTACGATCAACTTTTCTCTCACCCCTTACTTTTAGTCATCCTCAGTGCAGAATATAATAACTTTCCTTGGATCCTGATCAAAACTAAATTGTGATATAACTTTGTTGGCATGTCATCCAACCCCAAGGACAAATTCAAATTAAAAACACTTGTCTGATGTAGTGTGGGAGTGAACACACTGCTGGAATGTTGGTTTTTGGGGGGGTTGTTTTATTATGCAAAATGATATGATACAAACAAATTGGCAATGTTAAATGGTCAAGTAATTAAGCCTTATAAAAGAGAGGTCAGGAACAGTGTAAACCTCAAACAGACCTGAAATAGACCTGATATAGTCCTGGTTTAGACCTGGTTTAGACCTCAAACAGACCTGAAATAGACCTGATATAGTCCTGGTTTAGACCTGGTTTAGATCTCAAACAGACCTGAAATAGACCTGATATAGTCCTGGTTTAGACATGGTTTGGACCTCAGACCTGAAAAAGACCTGATGCAGTCCTGGTTTAGACCTGGTTTAGGCCCCAAACAGACCTGAAATAGACATGATCTAGTCCTGATTTAGACATGGTTTAGACCTCAAACAGACCTCAAACAGACCTGATATAGCCCTGGTTTAGTCCTTTCGATCAAATTTGTCCAAAATAGGGACACCAGGGACATTTCTTGTAAAAAACTGGGACAAACCACTGGTTTCGGATAAATCAGCTGGGACAGGGGACACAGGGCTCCAAACTGGAACTGAACACCGGGTAAACAGGGACGTCTGGTCACCCTAATTGTGTATGAATAGATATATGATTTTGTCAAAACATTTTCTTCATTCACAGTTAGTAAATTTTCCTTTTGGGGATTTTTTCTACTTTTTTATTAATCCATAGTTTGGGGATTTGTAAAGAAATTTGCTAAAATCCTCTATGAGATTATTACTATTACGCACTGCTGGAATGTGCCATGCATGCTGGCTGTTTACAAAAGTGGACTGTACCATTATCACTGAGGGGGCTGTAACGAAACAACACCTTTAAACACGTTGAAAATACAGCTAAATTAAACTAGTTCAATTATAAATTCGGTTAAAGTAATAATATTCACGTTTGATTAATAAATAAATATAGTAAATACAGTTTAAATAGAAATATGCGAGTTGGTTCGGTCCATTCTCTGCAGTGGAGATGGCGTCACTAAAGTGTGGGAGTCGAGAAACTTCACCCATGTAAATATTATTAGAGAAAGCTGTGTGAGATTAGACAGATAAAACCACGCAGTCCTTAGGTGTATTTATATCATTTTATTCCGAATATGCCGCGGAAAAAGCCATTCAGCAACAAACAGAAGAAGAAACAGCTGCAGGTCAAGCGTGAGAGAAAGAGAGGTAATGCCCTGCACGCAGCGTTACGTTAGCCATGTTAGCATTAGCTGCTTTAGTCTGCTCTGTTTCTGTGAATATCGTGGTTTAACAAGAATATTTTACTGTTTTTTGTTTGTTAGCTTCAATCTATACTAATCTAACACGTATTTGCATGTAAATACACAATGACAACTTGACAAAAGGTTTCTGCGCACATCTCTGAACTTCAGATATGACATTCTTCTGACAACTAAAACTCCACGTAGAACATCTAAAATGCACTCATGTTTGACAAGTATCTGTTTTATTTAATTTACAAGCCAGTGTCACGTTGTTTTCTACTAGTTCAGCTCTCTGTACACTCAGGTTTTTGTTGTGAATGTATTTAATGGAGGGACATGTTCCCACTTGAAGTTATATCAGGGAGAAACATGTGCAAAGTTACAGGCATTTCTTTGTCACACAACATATAATAACCACAATACACTTACAGCAAATTAGGAATATGTAGTAGGGCTAAAATTGACTTTACTTGATACACAATGCTTATCTTTTTGTGAGTAATTTAGACGTACTTGCTTACATGAAGAATCTGATGATGTTTCTGCACTGCAAGCAAACTTAAGATATAAACTTAAGATATAAACACTTGACAAATGACTTAAAAGTAGTGAAATTATCTTGCTGCATGGACAGATCATTTTACTTAACAAGTTATCTTAAAATAAACTACCTCTAGACGAGAATTAAGCAGTCTCGGAACTAGTAAGTCGATAATAAATCTGAAAATAAGATGAATAACCTGATATAAGTTCTAAAATCTTGGCCAGATCAGAGAAATTTGCAGTGTGATTAAGTAAAGTAGCTTAAATAAGTAAAACCAATTCACCCAACAATGTGAGTGAATAAATTGTAGTAAATTTTATTCTCTAGATTTGAGCCAGAAGCAGTGTTTTCATCTTAGACCTGTAATGATATAAGTCCAAAAAGTAAATACATAAGTAATAAGAAAAGAAATTGTGTCCAAGTGCCTTAAAGAGTATTCTGTTAACCATGATGATTGTTATTTGATTAACTATGTGTTGACTATGTAACAGGTAGTTATCGTCATCTTCTTAACCTATTATTTTGTGTTTAAGGCGAGACTGGTTCAGGCCCAAGCAGCCGTAATGCCAGTGTGGAGAGAGGAGACCGCCAATCAGACACTTCAGACAGCGAGACTACAGATATAAGGAGAATAAACCAACAACCAGGGGGCAGGGATGGTAGATATGAAGCCAATAGGTAAGATTATTTGGTATTTTAAATGGTTGTTTTCAGATTTGTATAAAAATGTCTCTCAGATTCCTGTATTCTCATAAGAAATATCCAAAAGAAAATTGTACAAATGTTAAAACTGATTAACCGTCACAAACCCTAAGGTCCATTATGTCATTCTCTTTACCTAATTAAACCACAACATCTGTTATTTTGTCAGTTCTCCATCTCAATTTAACAGTAATGATCTTGTGTTGTGTAATGTCTGAAACCCAGCAATAAACTGCACCAAAACAAAATACTTCATGAATAAATTAACACATGTTTTATGTCGTCTGCTCTGTTTTCTACGTCAGATTCCGACTGCACTTTGAGAAGGAGAGTAAAGAGGAGGTGGAGAGAAGGAAGAAGGTAGCGAGAGAAAAGGAGCTGCAGCCTGTAACTGACAAAGAACTAGAGATAGACATATGTGACATCTATCCTTCAGATAAAGGTTTGCTGGTTTAAACTCACCCTTCACCCACATTAGTTAAAATAATTAGCACTTAGAACTAGGGTTCTATGGATTTTGTTGCGGCCGATATGATGCAGATAAAATGGGAGTTTGAGCTGCCGATTCAATTGGGTTTATTTAGGTGACATTTATTGTTATTCTGCCTCTTTACATCATATTTAAAGACAGTAGGTTGGCCTAATGGGATTTTTGTATGATATTCTAGCCAGTAAAGAAAGTACTGTAAGTAAACTACCGCTGCAGTAATTAATGATCTGCTAAATGCCGATAATTCACACCTCTATTCACAGCTCATTTCCATATCAGTGTGTGTCCAGTAACATATATACGGCCACTATAGTCACTTTACAGTCGCTAACAGAAGAGAAAACAGCCTGTTTATGTGTGCGAGCTACAGAAGCTAATCGCTAACCAATGAGAAAGAACCAAAACGAGCTTCAAAACCGACACATTTCAACACTCAGCCTCACACAGGCTCCTCTCAGATCACAAGTCTGCACTAAGAACTGTCCTTTAATCCAGACTCACACTGAGCGTCCGGAAAAAGAAGAGAATCTCAGTGTTGCGCATGTGGATCTATGACTGCGACTGTAAACAAGCGCACATGATTCCTCAGATAAATACTGATGCGGCGCCACATATTAGGACATTTATCTGTCTGTAAACTGGATTAAATGGGCAGAATATAGAGAGTCTTGGCTTTATAACAAGGTAAAACATGTCCACGTGGAATATCAGCAAGATTTTGGCTGATATGTTTCCAAGAGCCCATATTGGCCGATAATACCGGCGAACCGATATATCGGCCGATCCTACTTAGAACATTCAGGTTTTGTGCTGTTACTAGATATTAAAGCTGAACTAAGTGACTTTTCTGGTGGAGGGCCCCGAATCTGCTCTGTTTTTAAGCAATACAAAAACTGTAATTGAATAAATGAAATAAATTTAAAGCCATAGTAAAGAAAAAAAACATCTTTGGAGTCAAGACATGGCAGACACACAAGAAAAGGTACATAGTGCTCCTTTTAAAGATGTATTACTTATTAACTTTTTAACAGCATTTGTAACTGGTTTTAAGGTGATATAAAACACAACGACTTCCTGCACTGCAAATTTCTCTGATCTGGCCATGATTTTAAAACTTTTATAACAGGTTATTCATCTCGTTCAGATTTATTATTTACTTGGTAGTTCTGAGACAAGAGGTTGTTTATTTTAAGATAATTTGTCTAGTAAAATGATTTGTCCACGCAGCAAGATAATGTCACTACTTTTTAAGACATTTTCTGATCGATTTAAGTGTTTATATCTTGCATAAACAGTAACTGTAACACACAAAAAGACAAAGCCACTCAAATAAAAATTATATTAGGCTGTATTTTGCATTGACTCGGAGCTCGACGTGTTTAACCTCACTGTTCTTTGTAGGTCTTTGCTTTCCTCGCCGGCCTTCTTGGAATTACGAGATGACGCGAGAGAGTCTGCTGAGGAAAGAGGAGAAGTCGTACAGGGAATATGTGGACGACCTGCACTCCAGAAACCCACCTGGAACTCTGAGCCACTTTGAACACAACCTGGAGGTGAGTTAATAAATAACATCTGTGTTTACACCGTGGCATTAAGATGTATTTTCAAATATCACAATGAAATGAACAAACCTGTTAATTTGAAGCTTGTTAAGTGCAGAGTTTTTAGTGAACTTTTGTACTAAGAAGGTGCAAGTTGAAATTGTTGTTACAGTTGTGCTCATAAGTTTACAGACCCTGGCAAAATGTATGATTTCTTGGTCCAGAAGCTGCACATGGGATGTACTTGGATATTCCAACATGATAATGATCCAAAACACAAAGTGGAGCTGTCACTGGCTCCAGCAGAATAAAGTGAAGGTTCTGGAGTGTTCGTCTCTTCTGACCTCAGTATCACTGAGCCTCTGGGCAGATTCAAGCTGCAGTTCAGACAAGAGCCCAAGAATTTACAGGAACTGGAGCCTTTGGCCAAAAAGAATGGGCAGATTTACCACCAGAGAAAATAACACATCCACAACTATCACAAAAGACTCAAGTAGTGTAGTTTCTGTTCTCATTATGATTTAAAAAGAGGAAACACAGTGGTTTGATAATAAACAGCTTCACCCAAGCACTGACCATGAGTGAAAGGAAAGTGTTTGTGTTTTCATTCATATTCTCTGAAAGATGGACAAGAAATCAATCAAATTCTGTTAGGGTCTGTAAACTTATGAGCACAACTGTATATTGCATAAGAAGCTGTATTCACACACAATTTACAAACTTGTATTTTCAAGAAGAGTATTTAGTATATCACGCATAGTTTTACTTATACCAAGATGCAATTCTTGTGTATAAAGGATCTATTGGAATCAAATTGTACAATGGCCCCAAAACACAATACATTTCATACACTACTTTCCAAACCTCTTCGTAATATTTAAGTATATTTGATTCCGTTTTCATTAAGAATTGTCTGTTGATTTTCCAGACGTGGAGACAGCTGTGGAGAGTATTAGAAATGTCAGACGTCGTCCTCCTCATTGTGGACATCAGACATCCAGTGAGTGAACTTCCACACCCAACCAGCAGATGGAGACAAACGTCAGAGAGAATTTGACTTCAGTTCAGAATCACAATCTTATCAGCGGTTGTGACTTATAAAGATTTACTTATAGGGCAGATCATTGAGCTTGCCGTTGCATCCAAAGGTAAGTAAACTGCAGTAAATTTAGTGGCAGAGGAGAGAATTCAATAATCAACTGGACAAAGTTTATTTAGTTGAATACGTTTCGCAGCTCATCCAAGCACTGAATTCTCTCTTTTGCTATGGATTCTGCCTGGACAACTGAGGGATTTTACACACATCTCGAGGTAAATTTAGTTTTGAAGCAAGTTAAATAATAATGCAGGTCCAAAGATGATATCAGGGTTCTTTAAAGGTGTCTTAAAAGCACTGAATTTATGAATTTGGAAACAATACCTTACAAAGACTTAAATTTAACTTGACGAAACCTGTAGGAACCCTGTTATATGTGTCTAGAGATGTCATTTTTAGTAACAGTTGTGAATAAGAAGCATTTTTTGACTGTCTTTTGGTTAAATAAATGAAATTCAGCACTTCACAAAATAAGATAAATGAAATTAACTGGAATAGGAATCTAGATATTCCTTATTTGTAGAAAAGTGAATGGCAGAATATTAAATCAGTATAAGATTTTTTAAAGTCTGGTTATTTCCAATTCAGTGTTATTTAGTCTTGAAATCAAATCCTCTTTTTTTTTCAATATTATTTTTTTGGGAGACATTAGACTTTTTAATTATTGCAATTTATCCCCAAAGTCTGAAGTCTGCTCCCAAACTGCACGTTCTTACTTAAAGAGGATTGGCTGTCGACTTGATTAAAAGCCCCGAGCATTTAATGGACGATTAGAGATAATTGAATCTCTCTTTGTAATGTGATTTATAGTACAGCCCTAATTTGCTGTGTTTATAAAAAACCCGGTAGTTTATTTTCCGCTCTTTGTTCAGGTGCTGCAGCTTCCCCCGGACCTGTACCACTACATCACAGGCGCTCTTCAGAAGCAGGTGGTTCTGGTGCTGAACAAAGTCGACCTGTGTCCTCCTCCGCTGGTGATTGCCTGGAAACACTACCTGACCTCACAGTTCCCTCATCTCGAAATCGTCTGCTTCACCTCGCACCCCGGACAGCCCTACAGCACAGGTGAGACCACTGGGGACCCGGTAAACAAGCGCTCACTGGTTTCTCACTGGTTTCTCACTGGTTTCTGCAATTCTCTGTAAAGACTTTTGACTCTGAACCTCACCAGACGCTCCATTTGAAATCTCCCATGACTATAATGTCACAAATGGAGGCCCTGCACATTTTTTAAGCAATAAATCATCTCCGGACTTGTATGAAGCCTTTGAGCTGTCAGATCGCATTCACTACTGCTGCAGGATTTCATCAACATGTCCGGACATGTGTCTCGTTTTCTAATTTAATTGTTTTTTGCTGTGGTAATTCCCTCTGCTGCCAGTAGAAGGCAAACTGCACCAGAGGCTATTGAGCACTGAGGCTGTGAAATGGTGTCTGTCTTTTTTTTTAATTATTATTATTCATACATACCTCTATACATAGGCCACAATACGATGCACATCTCAATACAGTGCTCCTTCGTTATGTTAAAATGCGATTCAACATATTTCAAACTGATTCGATATGGTTCAGTAAAAAATAAATGCTTACTTAATGATCAGCCTCATCACCGATTCAAGAGCAGAACACATGAAACTTTTGCCTTGGTCATTGAGGCTGTGAAATTGTGTCTGTTTTTTAATTAGGCATTATTTTAGACTGTGTTTTATTAATTCTAAATCATGAAATTTCATAATCCAAACAAATATTATGCGAAAAATGCATCTTTAATACTTGACAATTAGGGCTGGGTATCATTATGAAATGGCAAATACGATACATACCTCTATACATAGGCCACAATACGATGCGCATCTCGATACAGCGCTCCTTCGTTATGTTAAAATGCGATACAAACTGATTCGATATGGTTCAGTAAAAAACAAAGGCTTACTTAATGATCAACCCCATCATTGATTCATGTTGCATGTTACCAAAGAGCAGAACACATAAAACTTTTGTATTGGTCGTTGAGGCTGTGAAATGGTGTCTGTTTTTTAATTAGGCATTATTTTAGGCTGTGTTTTATCAATTCTAAATCATGAAATTTTATAATCCAAACAAAAATTATGCAAAAAATGCACCTAGTATCATTATGAAATGGCAAATACGATACATACCTCTATATCAGTGGTTCTTAACCTGGGTTCAATGGAGTGTCGTGTAATTTCTTTCTTCATATTTTCCCTTCATACTAACTATGTCGAGTAAAAAAAGAAAGTGGTCGGACGAATATGTGCAATATGGGTTCACATGTGTGCACCAATAATATATATATATATATATATACCTATGTTTTGAATTTGAAAAAAACATATTTTATTTTTCCAATTAAGAAGGATTCGGGGAAAAAATGTTACCTCACAAAATCACAAAATCATTTGCTAAAATACACAAAAAATAAATGCTATGGAGATATAGCAATACAGAAGCCCACAATATCAATACTGTATCATCCAATTAAACTACACAATGTTTTGATGTTTTGATATTTTTGCACACACCAAATTTCGATGCTTCCTGACAACGCTTTTTCATTCTGCGAGCCTGTCCATTTTTATACATATCATCATTAAAACATGCCCTATATTGTGCCTGGCTATGATGTTTTATTTATCAGCAACACTTTCTTTGTCTTTTAGTTCTACAAAAGAAGAGAATGAGAAAGAAGGGGAAATGGAGTTATGCTGGAGGCCCTTTAGACATCCTCAAAGCCTGTCAGGACATCACAGCGGGGAAGGGTGAGTCTACTCAGCCACTTATAAGAGAATCCCTCAGATATCCGCTCCTCTTTGCATATATCACCCACGTATAACCACTGGTCCTTTTGTAGTTGACCTTTCGAGCTGGGAGCAGAAGATAAAGAGTGATGCGTTTGGCGAGCACGAGGATGGAGAGCGGGAAGGGGAGGGGCCCGGGGAGTCGGTGCTGATGGAGCAGCATAGCGACAGCGCCATGGAGATGAGCAGCTTGTCTCAAGAGCTGTACAAAGATGGAGTCCTCACGCTGGGCTGCATAGGTAAAATACTAAGTTAATGTAAAAAGGTGCTATTTACACTCAACCAAAATATAAATGCACAAACTTGTAGTTATTGATATGTGACAAAATAGAATAACTATCTAAAAATAATAATAATGCATTTTATTTATTTGGCGCCTTTCTGGACACCCAAGGTCGCCTTACAACAACAGCTGTAGCACTTTTTCACAGTCAAATGTCCTCAAAGACGCTTTACAGAGCTTTATTAACAGAGCATTGTTCATTCACTCCAGACCCAGTGGTAGTAGCTACCAGCAACACTCACGCACACACCACTTTCACACCTACAGTGCATGTTTTGGGTTGATAGTAGTAATAATAATAAATAATAGTACAACTTTATCAATAAAGTGGCTTTAATTTACGAGCATTAGCATCAATCTCAAAACAAAAGTCCTGGAGTAATGGGCGGAAGAACACGATGGAGTCCATGGTCCAAGCTCACAAACTTCAGTAACGCATGTGTCCATCATTAGCCTCACACAGAGCGATACACCGGGGAGGCGTGGGCATCACCAGGCTGTCAGTGGAGCCTGGGGGATGTTGTCTCGTTCCTCCTGCAGAGCCATTTCTGTGGAACTGGAACCCGCCGGTGGACACGCCTAGACCATCCCAAAGGCGTTCGAGAGGCTCCAGTCTCTCTGAAACGAGTCCACAGGCGACTGACAGTGGAATGAGGCGCATTCAGTTGTGTTGCCACTAGGGTTATAAGGAAAAAAATCGATTGAGTGATATATCACGATGCTTCATTGTGTGATTCTCGCATCGATTCAAAATGCATTTGAATCGTTTTTTTAAAGTCATATTCTTCATGAAAAAAAATCATGAGTTTTATTTACTGTTCTGATGATTTAAAAATGAAAATAAATGTATTTCATCCTATTTTGGTCTCACGAAGGTGCACTCGACCATAATATTATACGTAATTATTGATGAATCACAATATATCATCCTGGGTTTTAGTATTGGGACACATGATGAATCGTAACAGGGATATTGTGATATGTATCGCAGATCAATGCCAATGCACACCCCTAGTTGCCACAGCTGTAACGCTCCAATTGCTCCCTCATTATTTGTGACATCTGTGACATACTGACCAGTGACAAAAGTCCACATTTTGCTGTGCCCTTTTATTGCCCAGACCATAATGAGTGTCTGTTTACTGGTCACACGTATTAACCACCGCTCTGCCAGGCTCCATGACGCTCGTGAGCTGAAATCACCTGAGACTGGAGTGAATAGGAGTGGCCGAGTGACACTGGACTACTGGGTTTGAGCAAAACAAATGCATTAAGAATCTGAGCAAATGTCATGACATTTTATTTTTGTTCACCATTTGAAGTTTGTGCGTTTATATTTTTGTTGAGTGTAGAACTACTGAGTCACTGTTTCTGCTGTGAAGTCAACAGGCAAACGCAAGTATTGTTCCTCTTAGGGTTGCCAAAAATCTCAGATAGAAAATGATAATAAAACTAGTATCGAACCAACCAGTTGTACAAGTATCAATACTGAAAAAAATAAAAAGTACTGTCAAAGAAAAATGAAAGTTAAACATAAAACGATTCACTTTTCATTTACAGTTTGACCTCCTAAATATAACAGTAAAATTTTGACAATATTCCATTTATCGAATGTATTTTCCTCATCATTTTGCTTCAGGTTTTCCAAATGTCGGTAAATCCTCCGTGATCAATAGTTTGGTTGGTAGAAAAGTGGTGAGTGTGTCTCGGACTCCAGGCCACACCAAATACTTTCAGACGTACTACCTCACTCCCACAGTCAAAATGTGCGACTGCCCCGGCCTCGTCTTCCCCTCACGCGTCAACAAACAGCTGCAGGTACAGACTCCAGATTATTTTCCTTTGTGTTTCACTGATCCTAACCTGCTGTGTGTAATGAAACTTTTATATTGTACAGTGGTGAATTTCCTGCAAATCAGTGTGTGTCTCCACTTCTCCCAGTGGTCAATCTCTGTAAAAGATGAATCAAAATCGCACTGTGCAATTCATAAATGTTAAAAATACAGAAATATCCACGGGGCCTCCAGCTTTCATCTGTCATATCCCAATATTTTATACCTCTACGAACATATTCAGAAATGCAGGACTTTTGTTTTAGTTTAGTCTATGGTACTAAACTAGTATTTAGTATGTACAAAGCTACTTCAGTCTTTTCTCAAATGATACTTTAAAGGTGCACAGTAGGGATGGGCATGATTAGTCGATTAATCAATAATCAATCATCACATTTTAATTGACAAACTGAATGTAGGTGTCTGTGCGTAACGTAGCGTGAGGAGTCGAGGCTGCGTATCACAGCACAAACACTGGAGCCTCACAGTCCCACGTCTCGGCTCTGGCTCCTTGGAGATCACTATATTCCTCAGAGTGAGTTTACCTGCACATCAGTGTCCCGGGTATGATCAGGTTTTTTTTGAGTATCCCGGTTTCGCATGTTTACGCAGTACACTACCGTTCAAAAGTTTGGGGTCACCCAGACAATTTTGTGTTTTCCATGAAAAGTCACACTTTTATTTACCACCATAAGTTGTAAAATGAATAAACTATAGTCAAGAGATTGACAAGGTTAGAAATAATATTTTCTATTTGAAATAATTTTTCCTTGAAACTTTGCTCTTGTCAAAGAATCCTCCATTTGCAGCAGTTAGAGCCCTGCAGACCTTTGGCCTCGAGCTGTTAATTTGTTGAAGGATCTGGAGAAATTTCACCCCAGGCTTTTAGAAGCTTCTCCCACAAGTTGGATTGGCTGGATGGGCACTTCTTGTGTATCAGACAGTCAAGCTGCTCCACAGCAGCTCAGTGGGTCTGTTCATAACACTTCTTTCCAATCTTTCTCTGTCTAATGTCTGTGTTCTTTTGCCCATATGAATCTTTTTCTTTTACTGTCAGTCTCAGATTTGGCTTTTCCTTTGCCACTCTGCCCTGAAGCTGCATCCCGGAGTTGCCTCTTCACTTTAGATGTTGACACTGGCGTTTTTCGGGTTCTATTTAATGAAGCTGCCAGTTGAGGACCTGTGAGGCGTCTATTTCTCAAACTAGAGACTCTAATGTACGTATCTTCTGGCTCAGTTGTGCAGCGGGGCCTCCCACTTCTCTTTCTACTCTGGTTAGAGCCTGTTTGTGCTCTTCTCTGAAGGGAGTAGGACACACTGTCGTAGGAAATCTTCAGTTTCTTGGTAATTTCTTGCATGGAATAGCCTTCATTTCTAAGAACAAGAATAGACTGTCAAGTTTCACATGAAAGTTCTTTTTTTCTGGCCATTTTGAGCGTTTAATCGACCCCACAAATGTGATGCTCCAGATACTCAACCTGCTCAAAGAAGGTCAGTTTTATAGCTTTTCTAACCAGCTGAACTGTTTTCATCTGTGCTAACATGACTGCACAAGGGTTTTCTAATCATCCATTAGCCTCTGACACAATGAGCAAACACATTGTACCATTAGACACTGGAGTGATAGATGCTGGAAATGGGCCTCTGTATACCTATGTAGATATTGCACCAAAACCTAGACATTTGCAGCTAGAATAGTAATTTATCACATTAGCAATGTATAGAGTGTATTTCTGATTAGTTTAAAGTTATCTTCATTGAAAAAAACAGTGCTTTTCTTTCAAAAATAAGGAAATTTCGAAGTGACCCCAAACTTTTGAACGGTAGTGTATCTCCAACGCGACATACGCACAGAACAGACTCACCAGCCTCAGCACATCCTCTGTCACAGGGAGAACACTCATATTCCACTGAGTCGTGTCCTTTAGTCCAACAGAAGCTGAAGCATCAGTACAAGGAAAGAGCTGCTTTTTTGGCTTACTGTTTATGCAAATGAGCCATGTGGTTTTAAGTTTTGTTTCTGTAAGATGTAAAAAAAAAAATTTGCCAAAGCTGCATTAAACACATTCTGATCTCACACTGATGTGGCTCTGTAGTGGTGATGTTTATACAGTGTGTGCAGAATTATTAGGCAAGTTGTATTTTTGAGGATTAATTCTATTATTGAACAACTACTATATTCTCAATCAACCCAAAAGACTCACAAATATTGAAGCTGAACATTTTTGGAAGTTGGAGTGGGGCTTTTTTAGTTTTGGCGATCTTAGGAGGATATCTGTGTGTGCAGGTAACTATTGCTGTGCAGAATTATTAGGCAAATTAATAAAAAACAAATATATACCCATCTCACTTATTTATTTTTGCCAGGCAAACCAATATAACAACTCAAAATTTACAAACAAACATTTCTGACATTCAAAAACAAAACGAAAACAAATCAGTGACCAGTATCCACCTTTCTTTACAAGGACACTCAAAAGCCTTCCATCCATGGATTCTGTCAGCTTCTTGATCTGTTCACCATCAACATTGCAGCAGCAGCAACCACAGCCTCCCAGACACTGTTCAGAGAGGTGTACTGTTTTCCCTCCTTGTAGATCTTACATTTCATGAGGGACCACAGGTTCTCTATGGGGTTCAGACCAGGTGAACAAGGGGCCATGTCATTATTTTTTCATCTTTTAGACCTTTACTGGCCAGCCACGCTGTGGAGTATTTGGAGGCATGTGATGGAGCATTGTCCTGCATGAAAATCATGTTTTTCTTAAAAGATGGCGACTTCTTCTTGTACCACTGCTTGAAGAAGGTGTCCTCCAGGAACTGGCAGTAGGACTGGGAGTTGAGTTTGACTCCATCCTCAACCCGAAAAAGTCCCACAAGCTCATCTTTGATGATACCAGCCCAGACCAGTACCCCTCCTCCACCTTGCTGGCGTCTGAGTCGGAGTGGAGCTTTCTGCTCTTTACTGATCCAGCCACGGGCCCATCCATTTGGCCCATCAAGACTCACTCTCATTTCATCAGACCATAAAACCTTAGAAAAATCAGTCTTGAGATATTTCTTGGCCCAGTCTTGACATTTTATCTTGTGTCTCTTGTTCAGTGGTGGTCGTTTTTCAGTGTGAGTATTGCACACCTTGTGTTTTTGGACACTCCAGTAACGTTGGACCTCTGAAATATGGCAGAACTGGTGGCAAATGGCATCTTGGCAGCTTCACGCTTGATTTTCCTCAATTCTTGGGAAGTTACTTTGTGCCTTCTTTTTTCAACGTGCTTCTTGCGACCCTGTTGGCTATTTGCCATGAAACGCGTGATTGTTCTTTGATCCCGCTTCAAAAGCTTGGCAGTTTCAAGGCTGCTGCATCCCTCTGCAAGACATCTCACAATTTTAGACACTTCAGAGTCCGTCAAATCTCTCTTCTGACCCATTTTGCCAAAGGAAAGGAAGTTGCCTAATAATTATGCACACCTAATATAGGGTGTTATGTCATTAGACCACACCCCTTCTCATTACCCAGATGCACATCAGTTGATATACTTAATTGGTAATAGGCTTTCAAGCCTGTACAGCTTGGAGTACGACAACATGCATAAAAAGGATGATGTGGTCAAAATACTTATTTGCCTAATAATTCTGCACATAGTGTATGTTGTAAGGTTGAGTTTATTTATGCAGATTAGTAATACTGGTAGTAATAAGAGTGATGATCATTTTAATATAAAATGTTAATGATTAATCAAAAATCGATCGTTAATTTTCCCGACTATCAATTAAGAAAATTTAATCGAATGCCCATCCCTAGTGCAGAGTAACTTTTATGCAGTAGTTAATGTTTCGCCTTGATGCGATATTAACGATATAAAACTTTTTATGGAAAGATAATCTATCTCTGTTGGGCTTATTCAGATACGTATGTTTGCGTTGCTTGAAAAACATGAACTGTGAGCAAGTGTCGCCGCTCAACAGATCCGACATGTAACTTGGTCACTTGTTTTGTCGCAACAGAGTTTAATGCCATAATATGGGATTTTTCAGGTAAAGCTATAGTTTCTCCAAGGAGACAATTAAATGGTGGTGGACCCTGCGCCAGAAAAGTGACATAATGCTCCTTTAACATAGTCAAAAAGTTCACTGTGAACTGGATCATAGTTTTTCCCGAAATGTAATACAAGACTCCTAAGAAACCCTGATGTGAACTTTCTGGACAGCCTTAAAACATACGAATGAATCCAATTTGTTCTGAACCAAACAACCACACACGGAGAAAATGGATTATTGATTCAAAGCAATCCCATTTGTGTAACTTCTAATGGGAATGAGTGTTGATAAAAGCTGCCGTGAAAGTTCTCTGAATTCTTAACGTACTTTTGTGTTTCTGTCATTGTAGATTCTTGCAGGCATCTACCCGGTGTCTCAGCTGCAGGAGCCCTATAGTTCAGTGGGTTATCTCTGTGAAAGAACCCCTTTTCTGTCTGCGCTGAAGCTGAAGCACCCCTCACTCCTGGAGAACCCACATCAGCAGAGCCAAGAGTCACAGGAGCCAAAGTGGACGGCCTGGGACGTCTGTGAGGGTGGGTGCACTCACACGTTTTGTTGCTCATTAAGGCCGCTACACACTAGAAGATTTTTGGGTCTTAAACGATTTTTAAATGTGTGACAAAATGCGCAAACACCACAGACACGAGGAGAAACTTATGAGACTAAAAATCTCTGATCTCACAGTCTGCAGCGGGATCTGTCTGCGTAAAACAGGCCGCAAAGCTGTGAGCGCGATGGCGTCAGCTGTTTCCTGTCTACAGTAAAACCACTCGCTCTGAGACTCTGAAGTGTTCAAAGATCAGACTCTGCACTTCTAGTTTAGACACAAGTCAAAACTGTGTTATTAATATTTGTGAAATGTGGAGCAATACTTCAGATACAGGATTTTTAAAGCATAAAAGAGGCGATAAAGTCCACAGGAAGTAGAGTTACTGTCATCTGCAGCTTTAGGCTCTGTGGACGTAAAAACATGCGAGGAACAACTTTCACCTTTTTACTTTAAAAGAACGCTCCAAACTGGATTAATTAACAATTAACAATTTCTAAGTATAATGTGGGTGAGAAGATGCACTTTAAATTTACCACTTTACATTAGGTGAGTAATAAAGTCTTTATTTTCTCTATATCCTGAGTTTGTTGCGTCTCTGTGTCTGTCGCTCCTCTGCCCCCGACTCTGTTTTATCGTCTGTTTCCGTCGCGTTGTTGATGTTCGGTGGTTCTGATCCGACACTGACTCCACACATGAGGAGCAGCGGCTTCAAAATCGCACACGGAGACAAAAAGTCGGGTCACACCTCCTGAACTCGGGGAAAAGAAATCGCAGCCAAAATCGGGCAAATTCTCCTGTCGTGTGTGGCGACCTTTAGGTTATTGTTATTAATGGAGCACTTCTGGATGACTGAGAGATTTCACAATGGTATTAATAATGGTTTCACTGAAAAAAGCAAGGGAGATGGTGTAATCCAATTTAGTGCGGAGAAGTTTCAACATTGGTCATCTGGACTTTGGCATTTCCGATCCAGAACCCATTTTCAGTGTGATGGTACTGTCTTAAAACACTGGGATTATACTATTCTGAGTCTGTTCGAGTCCAAATGTAGACTTGATTTGTTTTTTCTGGTCCCGTTTAGTCCTGGATTAGTTCTGAATTCAGTCCCAGTTTAGTCACAATTTCATGCGGTCTGTGAGTAAGTGTGAACACATCTTAAAACAGATATTTTGTCTTTGATGTCTGTTTCAGCCTGGGCCGAGAGAAGAGGGTATAAGACGGCAAAGGCGGCGCGTAACGACGTGTACCGAGCAGCCAGCAGTCTCCTGAGGCTCGCCATCGATGGAAGGGTCTGTCTGTGCCTCAGGCCTCCAGGATACAGCTGCCTCAGAGGTGACCCAGAGTTTATTTACTCTTTAATGGGCTGTAAAAAATATAGAGGACTGAAAATAAAAGTAACTTCAGAAATGTCACAAAGCCAAATTGTACTATTGTGAGGAGAAACTATGAACTATTACTCACAATATTTTTTTATTAGACGTATTTCAACAGATTTCTGTAGTATATGCAACATAAAAATATAAACCTTTTTAATACTTCAGCTTAGGGGGCGATGCCAACAAAAAGTTCATATCACACATTTTAAGAGCTTAGATCACTTAATAACTTTAGTTCCATAAAAGATATCTGCTGCTTTTGAGATTTTTAGGCCACCGTGATTGGTCAAATCCATTCACTCATAACAGATATTGGTCAAATAGAGTAGTACCGTATTTTTCGGACTATAAGTTGCACTTTTTTCATGATTTGGGTGGTTCCTGAAACTTATCCTCAGGTGCGACTTGTATATGAAATTTTTCAGTTCACATCTAAACGTAAATATAAACATGGGCAAGGTACAAACCCGAGGCACCAACTGAATATATTAAAAGTCCTTTATTACATCGAAGGACGCCAAAGCTTTTTCATCAGCGAGATACAATTTCATATGTTGGTTATTTTCACACTGAGGCCACGAGAGGGCGCTCTAACGTACCAGCATCCACTGCGCTTTATGCTCTTCCTCCTGCCCCACTCTCACTTCACCAACTGCAGCACCTCGGACGTGTTTGCTCAGTTAAATCCAGATGGCAACTTTTTTTGTCCAGGCAGTGAGTAATAATAATAATCCACTGAATCTTGTCCTTTTGTGTGACAGTAGCTTCACTGCATCACAGCATGAGCTGTTTTTTCACTATCTGCAAATGAGCCATGAAGCTTTAAGTTTTGTTTCTGTAAAACTTAAACAAATGTGCACAAACACATTATTAATCAATTTATATATTGAGCATCTGTGGAGCGGTGGCAGAGACCAATCGAGCAGCAGAAAGAAAGTTTGGAGTGAGCAAGAAACTTTGTTTGACTAGAGAAAAATGGAGGAAACTTGAACTGCAATAAAAAAAAAAAAGCTCATCTCGGCTAAAAGCTGGATTTAGTTGGAGTTGGCGGAGTTACTCAGAAGTGACACTGAGGATGAAGAACTCAGTGGATTTAGTGATTTGGAGTGAGATGGAGAGTTTGGTTAAACTTGTTCTGTTGTTTCTGCTCTAGTTTTCTGAATAACTGTTCATATGTGACGTGAACAAACCAGACACATGTTCAGCCTGTTCTTCTCTGTTCTAGTGTTATTACTATAACTCGCCTTTCAAGATGAAACGTCTGTTCCCAGTGTCTGATTTGATCAAATAAATTTCCCCAAAAAAATTATAGTCTGGTACAACTTATATTGTGCATTTTTTGGCTGGTGCGACTTATAGTCTGGAAAATACGGTAAGTATGAAAAGTGTCAGTTTATGAACATGAAGCTCACAGGAATTGGGTTTATTTAGACTCAAATCATCATGATGCACAGCCCTGCTTTGGTCCTTTTGCCACTGGAAGAGATTGAGCTCTCTCCATTTTCTTTGGCATAAACCAATTCTATAACAAAAAATTTTGCAATATCTGTTACAGCACTTTTATTCTTGACCTTTCATGTATTTTTGTGTGCAGAGCACTGGGAGAATCACCCCGATTTGCCCGAGATCATGGCGTTACAGGGCAGGTCAAACGTGGAGGAGGTTTCTGACGAGGAGGGGGAGTCGAGCAGCGAGGGCGAGGAGGAGGAGAGGGACCGCGACGCAGACGTGGACGAAGACGCCGACGACGATGACGACGAAGGCTTCAGGCGAGCGCCAAAGAAAGGAACTGAACAGCCGTCTGGGTTCACCGTCAACATGTACAACGTGCTGAGGGACAACGAGTGTGAGTGAGGAGGAGGGACGGGAACCAACGGGCTCAGTGGGCTGTGGTCATGTGACGTCATAAGGTTATAAACCCCAGAGTTTAACGTAAAATAGAGGACAGACAAGAATTATACTGTAGAGTATGTTAAAAATCCAGATGTTTTGTCCTGGTTTAACGTTTCATTTTCTAAGGATGTGCTTAAAATCTCTCAGTTCAGGTAAAATCCATGGCAAAGGAGAAATTAAAATGTTTATTTAGGTCAAAAACGTAAATAAACTGCTAAGATGTCCCCTCTCTCAGTACAGATGATAAGCCTAGTTAACAAACAGAAACTGTAAACAAGCAGGGTGTTAGTTTCAGAGTAGTTTCAGTGTAGTTAGCTCCTCCCTGCAGGCAGATATAAGGAAGTGTCCTCCAGCGTCTGACCAGAACTGAAGAAGCAGCTTAAATAAATGTTTATCCAGTTGACAAATTGAATTTCGCCTTTGCCAAGTTTCACTTTCTGTAATTACTTGGGCTCTCCACACAAATAAAAAACATTGTCTCTGACAGGACAAATAAAGGCGTACTCCGTGGAATTACATTTGCTTGGATGTTGCTCAGTTCCACAGTTTAATGTTAATTAAACTTAAAAGCAAAAAACCTTCATGGAGACAAGCAGGTCACACTGCCAGGTACAGTTACAAGTCAGATCTGTGGAGCATGTTTTATAAAGGGGAACTTCGGCACATTTGAAGCTAAAGTTCGTTACTACAGGAGGTGGAATTCTGTTAGAACCCAAAAAACGGCACAGATCAGTGTTTCCTCGGTGGAGATCTCACTGTGGCAGTGAGTCTGTCAAGGCAACAAACTAGTGTAGTGATGGGGGCAAGTTCTGAACTTCCATGTAAAACGCCAATTTGCTTCAGACTGAAGAAACGTAACACCACTTTAACCCATCTTACAACAGCCACGAGTCTAACAAACAAAACGCTCTGCCTGGTTCACTCATTAGTGTCTGGAAACGTTAGAAAACAACTTTATAATCACCTTACACTTCCCTCTGTTGATTTCCCACTGCACAGGCCAAAGCCCAAAAGACTTGATTGCTGATGTCGTTTCTAATCCCATTTATTTGAGTGAATTATATTTTTTTTAAAACGCAAAAAAAAAAAAACATTCCTGAACCATTTTGTTTCAACAACTTTTAGTTTCTCTTCTTCTTCACCGTCAGTAGTCGATTCTCACTTGTTGCTTCTGTTGTAAGATGGGTTAAAGTGGTGTTAAGCTTCTTCACTGTGAAGCAAATTGGTGTTTTACGTGGAAGTTCAGAACTTGCCCCCATCACTACACTAGTTTGTTGCCTTGACAGACTCACTGCCACAGTGAGATCTCCACCGAGGAAACACTGATCTGTGCCGTTTTTTGGCTTCTGACAGAATTCAACCACCTCTAGTAACGGACTTTAGCTTCAAACGTGTCAGAGTTCCCCTTTAAGGAATTTCTGCTAGAAAAGTAAATTTAATGAAGATTTCTGATATAGAAATAACATCTCCATGAAGAGAAAAGAAAGGTTATAATGTTCACCTTTAACTAAAATACTATTGTTTTTGCACGATAATAACAAAAGCGCTGGTGTTATTCGGTCACACAAGCTTGATATTTTATGGAGAGACTTTAAAGCCACAAGTTTATGGACTTGAAAAGCACCTTATTGTCAATGCAGCTCACAGGCCCCGTTCACATTAAGTAATTGATGCAGAGGTTGATGCAAACAATATGAAGGCAAGGCACAGTTTTCAAAAAGAACACAGAAAAAAAAAACAAATTGGAACAAAAATTATGACCCATTCATTTGCTTTAGGGAATCTTATATCTTCTGGCTGTGTTAAAAACTAAAGTAAACATCAGATCTGTATGATACTGTACGAAATAACTGTTCTTTCCTGTGTATAAGTCCAGAACTCGCAGACATATTAACCACAAACCGGGCCAAAACATCTGCATTTTGAATCTTTGGCGAATTATACCATCGAATTCTTTGCTGTTTTCCATCCAATTTTGTCCTCGGTAATATATTATGATATCACATGAACAGAACCTATTGGCCAACTTCAAGCCCTGCGCACTTGTCATCATTACCTTAGAGAGCTACATTCCTCCTTTGACATTATAGCACTCCTCTTGTCTTTGCCTTATCCTTTCTGGAGCCTATTTCATTAATAGAGGGTCCATGCTGTGCCTCTGCCCTGTTTTAATAATAAGAGCCATATACAAGTCATCACTTTGCATGTCGATGCCTCAGACAAAGTAATCAATCATAGTATATCAACCGGGCTTTGAAAAATCCTCTTAATGAGACAGACTGAACTGAGAAGCCAAAAGTTCACAACAGGACATAAGCGCGGAGCAAAAACAGGCCATCATGTGGTTTTCCAGATTAAATGAATGGTTTTTGTGCATCGCGAAAAACTACTACTTAAATCTGAATTTTTATTTTGATACGAGTTATTTTGGATAGGTTGAAGTTAATCGATTATGCAGTTTATATTATTTAACTTGTTTAACTGGTTTTGACATTTTTTAACACATTTAAAGGGATAGTTTGGGTTTTTTGACATGAATCTGTGCATCAACACTGATTTACCTCCCGACGGCGTCTGAGCCGAGTTCTTCTCCGGTTTTGGTGCTGATGAAAGTGTCCGGCAAGTTGGCTGGAGTCATGAAAATAAAGCATTTTTCTTACCAAAACAAAATGTGTTCAAAAGAGTGACACATTTGCGTCACAAAACATGAACCACGATAAAGTCGGAGCTCATAATCTCTTGGTAATCTCTTGGAGGCAGCGCAGTGATACGACCGGAGAGAAAATAGTACCAAGAGATTATGAGGTCTGACTTTTTCATGAACAACAGTTTTGTGATGCAAATGTTTCACTCTTTTGAACACATGTTGTTCTGAGAAGAAAAACGCTTTATTTTCATGACTCCAGCCAACTTGCCGGACACTTTCATCAGCACCGAAACCGGGGAAGAACTCGGCTCAGACGCTGTCGGGAGGTAAGTCGGTGTTGATGCGATACTGCTGATGGGGACGTGCAGATTCATGTCAAAAAACCCAAACTATCCCTTTAAAGTCAACAAATTTAAATACATAATTGATATTTCTGTTTGGTTTAATTTTTAGATAATCTTGGCTTGAATAAATCTGTACAGGGTGGGGGGGAAATTGTCTTAACACACTGTTGACGAAATTTATCAAATCATCGCAGGTCTATGAAGTAAATCAGTATAACCTAATCATAACTCCTCAAATTCAGCTCATTTAACTTGCCTTTTTGCAGTATAACTCTATATTATAGGATTTGAGTATTAAAGAAAAAAAATGAAAGCATTACAATGGTTATTACTAGTAGTATTATCACGTTAGGTCGGCCATTTCACGTTGAATATTTGACTTCTCAGAATGTCTACAAGAACCCTTAGAGATGGGTTAGTCCTATTTTTCTGGACAATATTTTTCATAATCAAATGCGTAGTGTTTTAACTACTACAATCAATGTATTTCAATGCTGGATTACAGTACAGGTACACAGCACATTTTCCAATCTGATTCAAGACCGCTGTACTGAGAGTTTAGGTTAAAATCCTCCTCTCTGATCATATACAAGAGACTGGTAATGTAATATAATAGATAATTATTTTTATTTCGATGCTATATTTTGACGCGTCAGATGATCAAATATTTTTATTTTCGACTTCCAACCAGTATCTCTTTGCTGCTGTGTGCTCATTTATAGTGTAATTCCTGTTCAAACCACCTTCAACTCACAGTCATGGATGTAATAGGTTATGAGGACTGGGTGAAATTGAGAAAAATGACAATATATTGTTTCATGGTTAGATAATATGATGCTTAAAGGGGAACTCAGGCAAGTTTGAAGCTAAAGTCCATCACTAGAGGTGGTGGAATTCTGTCAGGAGCCAAAAAAACGGCACAGATCAGTGTTTCCTCGGTGGAGATCTCACTGTGGCAGTGAGTCTGTCAAGGCAACAAACTAGTGTAGTGATGGGGGCAAGTTCTGAACTTCCACGTAAAACACCAATTTGCTTCACACTGAAGAAGCTTAACACCACTTTAACCCATCTTACAACAGCCACGAGTCTAACAAACAAAACGCTCTGTCTGGTTCACTTATTAGTGTCTGGAAACGTTAGAAAATAACTTCATAATCAGCCTTAGCATTAGCTTGTAGATTTCCCACTGCACAGGCCAAAGCCCAAAAGACTCGATTGTCGACTCCAGCGGCAGAAGCAACAAGTGAGAATCGACTACTGACGGTGAAGAAGAAGAGAAACTGAAAGTTGTTGAAAGAAAATGGTTCAGGAATGTATTTTTTTTAACGTTTTCAAAAAATATAATTCACTCTTAAATAAATGGGATTAGAAACGACATCGGCGATTGAGTCTTTTGGGCTTTGGCCTGTGCAGTGGGAAATCAACAGAGGGAAGTGTAAGGTGATTATAAAGTTGTTTTGTAACTTTTCCAGACACTAATGAGTGAACCAGGCAGAGCGTTTTGTTTGTTAGACTCGTGGCTGTTGTCAGATGGGTTAAAGTGGTGTTAAGCTTCTTCAGTGTGAAGCAAATTGGTGTTTTACGTGGAAGTTCAGAACTTGCCCCCATCACTACACTAGTTTGTTGCCTTGACAGACTCACTGCCACAGTGAGATCTCCACCGAGGAAACACTGATCTGTGCCGTTTTTTGGCTTCTGACAGAATTCCACCACCTCTAGAAACGGACTTTAGCTTCAAACGTGCCCGAGTTCAACATTAAGCTTTTCTGATAGAGAGTATGTCACCACTTACTTGGCTTTATGAAAGTGTTATTGCTTTGCCTCACATGTTTCACAGTATGGCATTAAACTTGGCATCTGTCTCCTTGGAGACGAGCCACTATGCGTTGTTATAGGTCAGATCTGTGGGTAGTTTCACTCACAGTAAGAATGCAATTTACCAGTACGGTGCAGCAATTAAACACCTGTAATGGAACAAATACGAGAGAGATACATGTCTAATGCCATAATGCGGAACTAAGGCAAAGCATCTCCATGGAAACGTACCCTCACCAGAAAAGTTACAAAGTGCAACTTTAAAAAACGTACTGACTGACTGTAAAATCAGCTGGAGAAATATGCAGTTTTTGGAAAGTCATTACTTTTTAACCAACGCTTTTTGGGGTTTTTCGGACATTTTCCTGCTGTGGACGCCATTTTGAGGACTTTCACAAGACGACAGACCTATCGCCCTTCTCTGACACACCGTTCCCCTGTGGTAAAATGCACACGACTCGGTTCTAATGCTTAAACAGGCTTTTCTGGAAATGACTGAATGTGTTGACGAGATTTGTTTGGGTTTTTTGCTGCATTCCCCATTTCAGACCCTCTGTACAAACTGGAACGGCTTTCTGCAATAAATAATTATATTCAAAACCATGAAATTAGTTGTTTTTATGGCCTTTGTAACATTTTTTTTTTTTTTTCAGTGAGTGCGCTTCAAACTTTTCAAACCAAGTAACATGTGAGAAAATATTTTTGGCTTTCCAAGGACCACCAGGTTTATGTGTTTGACCAAAATGTGTCTTGTCCCAGTACAGATACCGTAAATTTCGGACTACAGCGCGCACCCGATTAAGAGCCGCATGCTCAGATTTATGAAGAAAAATCAATTTTGTAATTATATGAGCCGCACCATATCATAAGCCGCTGGCCAAAGACTAGGCGGGGGGTTCGCTTCTGCGTCCCCGCCGCCTGGAGCGCCTCCGGGATGGGCCGCGGACGCGGCCCCCCGCTGAACTCTGGGGACGGACTCGCTCACTGGTGACACTTGGGACACACACGCGCCACAGGCACTTACACACCTTCACACACTTGGGACACACACACGCGACATGCACATACACACCTTGGCGCTCTGGGAATAAACCACGGTAGCGATCGCTTTAGCCTTCAGTCTGATTTGTACAGCGGAAACATCGCGGCCGCCTGCTCTTTGCGTGTTAACCCAGTCCTCCAGAAAGTTTTCAAGCTCAGGCCATCTGCTATGGTTACCTCTGAAAGCTTTGGTTGTCTTTTTACACTGGCTCAGTTCTTCTTGCTGGAGCCTCCACCTTCGCACCATCTACTTGTTTATGCCAATTTTACGGGCAGCAGCTCGATTTCCTTCTTTAACTGCCAGAGTGATCGCTTTTAGTTTAAAAGCTGCATCATATGCTTTTCGTCTGGTATTCTCCATGTTGATGAGGGTTAGCAGAAAGACTGAAATAAGGAAGTTGTGATTAATCATACAATTTCATTGGACCTCAGTGAACTACTTATTCATTTTATTGGTCCATGTTTTTCCCGCGATGAAAAAAAAAATAAAAAAGCCGCTTCATATTACGAGCCGCAGTGTTGAAAGTGTAGAAAAAAAGTAGCGGCTTGTGATCCGGAATTTACGGTATATTGTATAAGCAGCTCTTGAGGTTAAACTATGTCTTCTGCGTCCTGTCTGCGTGTAATTATGAAGCGTTTTACTGTCCGAGAATCAGGAAGTGCGCAATAACATGCTAGTTGTTGTTCTTTTTGAGGTAAATACTAGTGATTAGGATGCTCAGAATGCATAAAGTAATTGAGGAATAACTTTAGACTACTGCATATACTGTAGATATAAATGGACATACAGCTAAAATGTTCCCTGCAACGTATCAAATAGGAAGTGAACATGGACACGCTTCTGGCTCCATCGAATTCTGGCTTCATTTCACTTTGTATTGAGAAAACATCGCTTCTCTCTGTAACTGCTGCTGTCGGGTTCCTCATTTCGGTTTTTAAATGTTCGTATTAACTCTACATGATGCTTGGGGGTTTTATTTCGCTATTTTGTCTGTAAATCATTTCCTATTTAATACGGAAAAGGGTGACGTCACACTCCTTTAGTCCACTTCTTTATACAGTCTAAGGACCAATGCAAATCGTTTAAAATGGGGAGTCCAAACTTTTTGCATCCAGGGCCATATATTAAAACACAGACCAGTGTGAGGCCGATAAAGGACTGGTGGTCAAAACAGTGAGTAAATCAAATATTTGCATTTATAACAGGTTTGAATGACCCTCCAGACCTTTGTTCATGCTTAAAAAGTACTAAGTAGTACTTGTGGTAGTATGGGCCAGTTCACCTGGAAGCCTGAGGGCCAAAACAAGTGAGGAATAACGTTGGATCACTGCAAACTGTTTAAAATAAACTAGTTCTGTTTTTCACGCTTTTAAGACATTGAAAATCAGGTACAGCAACTTTTTTCCTTGTTAGAATGCGAAAACATCTCCATGCAGACAAGCAGGTGGCAAACCCTCCACCAGAAAAGCTAAACAAAGATAAAGCAAAAACAAAAAGATATTGAAATTTTAATCAAATATGGTTGTTTGTGGTACAGTGTTCAACTTTTAACCAAACCCAGAGTTAAGAAACCAGTGTGAGGCCGATCGAGGGAAATAGACTGGTGTTCAAAACAGTGAGTCATCCAAATCTGTGCATTTATAACAGGTTTAAATGACCCTCCAGACCTTTGTTCAGGCTTAGACCCTCAAAAGGACACACGAAATTTGCTTGAACAAGGCAGATTTCAGACACATGCAGTAAAAAGTACCACTTGCGGTCACTTGGGCCAATTCACCTGGAACCCTGAGGGCCAAAACAATTGATCTGAGGGCCACATTTGGTCTCGGGGCCATAGTTTGGACATGCCTGACATATACTGTAGATATAAATGAACATACAGCTCACCTGTTACTCGAAGTGAACATGGGTGCGCTTCCGACTCCATCAACTCCAGCTTTATTTCACTTCGTATTGAGAAAACGTCACTTCTCTCTCTGTAACTGCTGCTGTCGGGTTCCTCATTTTGGTCTTGAAATGTTCGTATTAACTCTACATGATTCTGGGGGGGTTTATTTCGCTATTTTGTCTGTAAAACATTTTCTATTTAATATTGAAATGTCTCTCAATTCGCCCCTAAAACTGCTTTATACAGTCTAAGGATCACTGCACATCGTTCAAAATGAGCAAGTTCTGTTTTTCACGTTTTTTAAGACCGTAAAAATGGAGCTAAATCTGCAGAGGACTTTATGTACCATGAGGAGGTCTGCGAAAACCACCTTCAGCACCACTTGTGAATCTCATTTTAACCATTTTTTAAGAGACACTGAGGGAGCGAATAGTTAGAGACATCCTTGAGTCTCCCAAGTTTTAATTGCACTTCATCTGTTGCCAGGCGACTAAACAAGATAATAAAACTGTCCCCATGGAAATGCCAATGCCGTCCTCTAATTAAACATCGAGACTTGTCATTATAGTTTCAAAACAAATAATTACACGATTAAAACAAAATGATTAGAGGAACTCGGAGCAAATACTTGAACAACACAAAATTACATAACACGATACTTTAATCCAGCTGCTGTTCGGAGTGTAAATATTTATTATGTCGCCGCCTTCTTGTCTCCATGGAGATTATATTGATTTGCCTGGAATGTTCCACAGTATGGCATTATGCAGGGACGACTGGGACCTAAAAACAGCCCTGGACTTTCCCCCCCACATAAATAATGAATAATAAATAATTTCAATAAATCAATAGTGAAATAATTGAAGAAAGCACGCAAAGATGAACTAGTTCTGATTGTTTATTAGCAAAAACACCTCAGCTTAAAGGGATAGTTTGGGTTTTTTGACATGAATCTGCACGTCCCCGTTAGCAGAGTCGTGCATCAACACTGACTTACCTCCCGACAGCGTCTGAGCCGAGTTCTTCCCCGGTTTTGGTGCTGACGAAAGTGTCCGACAAGTTGGCTGGAGTCATGAAAATAAAGCGTTTTTCTTACCAAAAGCAGTAAGTGTCCAAAGGAGTGATTCATTTGCATCACGAATCCTGAACTCAAAAAAAGTCTGAATTCGTAATCTCTTGGTACTATTTTCTCTCCGGTCGTATCACTGCGCTGCCTCCAGGTGAAGCCGTGCACGAATCCACACTTTTTTCAGTAGTTCAGTGTTTACGTGCTCAGACTTTTGACGCAGCGACGTGAGAGAGCGAAAGTGAGAGCTACAGCCATAAGTACCGTAAATTCCGGATCACAAGCCGCTACTTTTTTTCTACACTTTCAACACTGCGGCGTGTAATATGAAGCGGCTTTTTTATTTTTTTTTTCATCGCGGGAAAAAACATGGACCAATAAAATGAATAAGTAGTTCACTGAGGTCCAATGAAATTGTATGATTAATCACAACTTCCTTATTTCAGTCTTTCTGCTAACCCTCATCAACATGGAGAATACCAGACAAAAAGCATATGATGCAGCTTTTAAACTAAAAGCGATCACTCTGGCAGTTAAAGAAGGAAATCGAGCTGCTGCCCGTAAAATTGGCATAAACGAGTAGATGGTGCGAAGGTGGAGGCTCCAGCAAGAAGAACTGAGCCAGTGTAAAAAGACAACCAAAGCTTTCAGAGGTAACCATAGCAGATGGCCTGAGCTTGAAAACTTTCTGGAGGACTGGGTTAACACGCAAAGAGCAGGCGGCCGCACTGTACAAATCAGACTGAAGGCTAAAGCGATCGCTACCGTGGTTTATTCCCAGAGCGCCAAGGTGTGTATGTGCATGTCGCGTGTGTGTGTCCCAAGTGTGTGAAGGTGTGTAAGTGCCTGTGGCGCGTGTGTGTCCCAAGTGTCACCAGTGAGCGAGTCCGTCCCCAGAGTTCAGCGGGGACGCGCCCGCATGGCCCATCCCGGAGGCGCTCCAGGCGGCGGGGACGCAGAAGCGAACCCCCCGCCTAGTCTTTGGCCAGCGGTTTATAATATGGTGCGGCTCATATAATTACAAAATTGATTTTTCTTCATAAATCTGAGCACGCGGCTCTTAATCGTGTGCGCACTGTAGTCCGGAATTTACGGTATATAAGTTCTCTCTTGGCGAGGGTGGACGCTTCTTCTCTCCTCTCCTGCCCCTGATCTTTCCCGCTTTGTTTCTATGTCTTGTCTAATGTGTCTTATTCCTCGACTCTCTCTGCTTTACTCTCCAAAACTAAATTAACTATGGATTTGATAAATTGGTCTTTTAACAAAATTGACACTTTAACAAGACAAGCAGGGTCGGGCGAACCTGCGTGTTCTTCAGACACACAGGATTTATCTATTCGGAACCAGGAATACGGGACTTTGCACATTGGAATTTATGCTTGGACCTGATTTTCCAAAAATTCAAATACTGAGGCAGCTTTTCAAAGCTCCACTTGGCTGCCCGGAAACTGGAGTGAGGGCAGAGCTTCAAGTACTCAAACTGTGTGACTCTGGGCCAGGGTCTGGTGGACGTGCTTGGACATGGAGGCTCTAAATCGCAATTTTTGGATAAAACCTGGAGGAAACTTGGAGTTTTGCACAGAAATGACCTTGAAGACCAATGGACAAACAGAGCAGTGTTATGGAAATTCGACGTAGCTGCTCTAAAACAAATTTAATCTTATCTTTGGACTCCCCAAAGGCTCAGCCGCCCTGAGGTGCAGCAGAGAGAACCTGACCCCCTCCCATAAACCCCTCGCCGCCTCGTCCCGGCCTGGTGGGCAGGTCTGTTTCTGGACTCTGCTCCTGGACCATCTCCACCTCCCTGACTCCTCCTCCCGCTGCAATGTCCTGTCATAATGTTTATATGTGTTCTTTTTGTCGTTCTTCCTCTATTTTCCTGTAGTAGTTAGTTTTAGTTATTATAGTTAGTATAGAGAGTTATAAAGATCGTCTGTCACTGTAGTAATCTCATAGTTTCCTGTTTCAGTTAGTAGTAAATAAAGAAGTTATGTCACAGTTAGACTCACTTGTTTAGTTCATGTTTATGTGGGATTATAATCTCTAGACTCGTCTGTTTAGTTTAGTTTGTGGGGGGCGGAGGGGAAATGTGGGATTGTTCTTTTTTTAATCACTGTAAAGCGCTTTGTGTTACATTTTTGTATGAAAAGCGCTTGATTGATATGAGCTATAGAAGAATATATATAAAAATGGTGCAGACTTGTGATTTTCCAGGCTGGAACAAAAAAACTCCAGGTTCTTCAGCTTGTCCCTCTGTCCCTCCTCTCTCTCTCTGCTGTTCTGACTCCATCTGCTGAATTTGGACTTCAGTATATTCGGGTTCATAAAGATCTCCCCTTGGCTCTGTGCTAAAGGCCACGTCTTCACCTGGAGGCAGCGCAGTGATACGACCGGAGAGAAAATAGTACCAAGAGATTATGAGGCCTGACTTTTTCTGTTTACGTTTTGTGACGCAAATGTGTCACTCTTTTGAACACATATTGTTTTGAGAAGAAAAAGTCTTTATTTTCATGACTCCAGCCAACTTGCCGGACACTTTCATCAGCACCAAAACCGGGGAAGAACTCGGCTCAGACGCTGTCGGGAGGTAAGTCAGTGTTGATGCGACTCTGCTGACAGAGACGTACAGATTCATGTCAAAAAACCTGAACTATAACTTTTACCTTTTAGCTTTTTTGTCTTTAACCTTTCTCCATTCACCTTTCTCCTTCTGTTTTCTGATCGACATCTTTGACGTGTTGAAACCAGCAGGTAGCCTATGCAATTTATGCTTGACAAATGGGCAAATTGTCATATTTGCCCTCTCTGCTCAATCAATCAATCAATCTTTATTGATAGAGCGCTTTTCATACAAAAAATGCAGGAACACAAAGCACTTGCTCTGCTGTTAGTACGACTGATGTCTGGTAGACTGGACGGTTATGGACTTTTCCAGAACACAGATTGCCTGTCTGCCCCTGGCATTATGGCTATTTTTCAAGTCAATTCAGTTCAACTAAAGGAGCTTTTTTATTGCTCAAAAATACCTTGACTAACATGCGTTCTGTCTGCGGACATGGTTCCTTCTCCAGAGATCTGACCTGTAATTCATCCCCATGGAGATGTATTTGAGCAACACTTGTACAGATATATTGTATAAGCAGCTTTTGAGGTGAAAATCAGTCTGTGGTGTATTGTCTACATCTAATTCCAAAGCATTTTATTGTCCGATGATCAGGAAGCGTACGTTAGAATTCTAGCTGTTGCTCACTTTACTCCCTACTGGTGTCTGAAAGTTGTGAAAGGCGCTTAGAAACTTATCGCAGTGAATAATTCGGATGCTCAGAATGCATAAAAGCAAGTGAGGAATAACATTGGACCACTGCAAACTGTTTAAAATGATCTAGTTTTGTTTTTTATGCTTTTAAAAGACCATGAAAATCAGGTACAGCGACTTTTTTTCCTTGTCAGAACGTGAAAACATCTTTATTCAGACACGCAGGTGGCAAAACCTCCATCAAAAAAGATAAACAAAGGCGAAACAAAAGCAAAAAGATATTGAATTTTAGTCAAATATGGTTGTTTGTGGCACAATATTCACCTTTTAACCAAAACCAGTGTTAAGAAACTACCTGAAATCCTGAAACACGCCATGTGGAACCAATCCCCCCATATTTCACTGTTAATAAAACGCACTCCCACAGTCATCTGGTACAAATTAGTATCTGTATTTACAACTCATTTGAGAGCCGTGGGTATCGCTGTCATTGACGACATTAGCTCACACCGTCGTATCAGTCATACCAAGACTGTACTGTGATTTATGGAAACAAACTGCTCAGAAATCCCCCATTTTAATATATTTCAGATTCTCAGCCAACTGTACTGACTATTACAGCCATCTATAATGGTTAAATGACTTCAGTTCACAATATTAATCTTAAAGTAGTTTAGACTAGTTCAGATTGATTACCTTAATGGACTTCGACTATTTTACGCGTTTCAAGATGTTTCTAAGTCGTTCCCAAAAAAATGCTCCTTTTTTCAGGCAAAAAACCTTCCATTAGGGTACAAAAATTGCACTCACCTCATTGCCATTGAGTTTAATGATAATAATAATGGCTTGGATTTATCGATACTTTGCAGTGACGTCATGTTGAGGGTGTTATACAGGTATTTGTGCAGTGGAGAAGAAAGAAAAAATACAAAATGGATTTAAACAACACATTTTCTGCAGCCTATGATCAATACGAGCGTTGGACTTTTTCGGGTGTTCGATTTTCAACAAAAATGGCAAGGCAAGTTTATTTGTACAGCACAATTTGTACACACAGTAATTCAAAGTGCTTTACAGAATAAGAAATACAATAAAATCACAATACAAACAAATCAAAACCGAAATAATCATCCAGGATTGAAGCATTGAATTTATGAATTAGGGAATCTTGAATTTTTATATCTGCGTCTTAAAATTTGTGCAGTACGTAACTTCTCTGTATCACATTTCTCCTCAAAAGTTTAATTTGTCAAACGTCGCCTAAATAAAGAACAGCGGAAACTCAAGATCTCGCGCTACAGAACCACAAGAAACAAGCTGAGCAGAAGCGTAAAAACAAAGACAATCTCAGCAGAACACAAAGTCTGATTTACGCCGTTATGTTGTTTTTTAACGTTGGTTTTACGTTACCGAGCGGCACATTAATTTTATTTATTTATTTATTTATTTGATAGAGACAATGCACATTAATGAACATATGTTATAAACAAATGTAAATTGCCGGATTATAGCTACAAAGCTAATTTACATCCGCAGTCCCTCGGCAGGTAACAAATACAGCACACAATAGAACATTAGTAATACAAGAAAAAGGTTAAGAAAAATAAAAGAACATTTTGACTAATGATCACATGACTGGTTTGATTTTAGCCACAGTTAGAGTTGAGTTTTGAAGGTGAGCGATGTGGGGCACTCCCTTATTCCCAGAGGAAGACTGTTCTAGATCTTAGTGGCCCTCAAGGAGAGAGAATTTTGCCCAAAAGATGTTTTTCTGTAGGGCACCTCACAGTCTCCTCTGGACAAGGCCCTGGTCCTGATACTGGTGGGAGTTTTTGTTTTGAAAAAGACTGACATAGGAGGCGGGGCTAATCCATGTAGCACTTTATACACAAAGCATGCATATTTAAAATGTTTAAAATTTCATGCTGTAGTTATGGCGAAGAGTCTCTACTCCCCAGATTCATTTGAGAAATAAATGAACACAAATTCAAGAAGTACATTTTTCTTTGCCGGTAGCTCTGTATAAATAGGCCGTGAAATATGTATTAACTCTTTGTCTTCTCTTGGTCTTAAAAAGGTCTTTAAAGGACTTAAATTTAACTTGAAGAAACCTTTAGGAACCCTGTCATCATAAAATTAAAAAGAGAGAGACATTAAATTAGAAGAGTCATGAATGAGAAATGAAAAACAGAACTTATTGAGAAGGATTTAACAACACAACTCAGTTCACTTGTAACCAACTACTGTAAGTCACTTCTTTCTTGTCAGATTGTGTTAAAACTAAAGTCTGTGTTAAAATTAAAGTCTAATAAAGCCTCAGACAGAACAGTGTCTATAGTTAGTATCACACCCTTTTTTTATTATTTTATTTGTTTATTTCATTCAGAAAGTATAAAATAAGAAGAATAATCTGCCTCCTTTTCCTTTTTCTAGACGTATCAACACTGATTATAGCTGTGAAACATTTCAAATAAGTACGTTTCATTTCAGTCACGATTATTAATCAGAAATCTTCACTTTTATGCACAACAACTTAGAAACATAGACAAACGCTACTAAATGTGTAGTAAATAAAATAGAATAAAATAAAGTAGAAAACTTTAAACTCTATAATGTAACACAGAAATTTACAAATTTACAAGATTATAACAGTGCAGGTGATGATCAGGGCAAACAGAAAGGTGCAAAGATACAGCACAGGGTCATGTGACTGACACAGAGCCGAGTTTGGGAACATTCTGAGTGTTTCTGTGCATGAGTCCAACAACAGAGGGGAAGAAACTGTTTTTATGGCGAGAGGTTCTGGTCAGATCCGACCTGCACGTGTCCGAGTCCTGGAGGTGGACACGTCCTGTAGAGATGGAGGCTACAACCAATCATCTTCTCAGCAGAGCACAACACAACACAGCTGAACCTGAATATACTGAATGACCAGGTTATCGCATTAATGGATTTTTTTCCCCCCCTGATGTCACAGGCATATCCCAAGATGACAGTGTCGGGATTCATCGGGCTCAGATTGTGAAAGAGAGAAAATGAATGCAGCACTGGGTGGAAATAAATCTTGTGACATTGCAGATGCTGATCGAAACAATGCCACAGAGAACGCATTAATTCTTCACTAAGATCTTGCAGTGATGATGGGCGAGTCTGAGCGAGTCTGAGATCCTCAGTGGGGTTAAGGTCTGGACTCTGTGGAGGCCGATCCGTGTGTGAAAATGACGTCCCCTGCTCCCTGAACCGCTCTGTCACAATCTTGGAATCTGCCCGTGACATCAATGTCCCCACTGATTCAGCTGAGTTTAGGCTGAGGTGTAGAGTTTGTGTTTTGGCAGTGGGCCTATATATTTTAGATGAACTACATTCTAGTACATGAGTCAATGAAGTATAAGGATTTTTAACAGGCAAATTTTAAAACATAAAAAATATTAATTTCTACTGAACTTTTTCAAATATTTCCAGTGTCAGGTGCATAAATCTGTGTTTAACATTTATATGAAGCATTTTGAGTGTAAAATGTCATGTGGTGCGACCGAGAATAACCTTAAAATGGTTTTAGTTTCTAAAACACAGTTGGGATATTAATCTAAGTTCTGAGTAATATGAAGTGTATAGAAACAAACTGTTGCGTTTCTTTAGATTTTTAATGCATATTGATAGTTTCTTTTGCTGTCCAATATGACAGTCGCCTGCTTGTGTTTAATGAACAAACTACTGCCCTGGAAAATGCAGAAAATGAAGAAAAATGCCTAAAGAACCGTTCACCCAAGTCGACTTTGTTATTAAAACTCCATCCATAAAATTCCTGCTGTTATTAGTGGCACCACATGATGGACGGTCGCACCACATGACATTTTAACACTTTATGGACAAAAAACATGCAGAATAACTCATGATTTGGTTCCGTGGAGGTCAGAGGTACCTTTTAACTGAGTTATTGGAATTATTACAATTACAATTAATAGTAACTGGACAGAAAATTTAGGCATCATGTCATTAACCCCTGCATTGATTTTTCACCAAGATCTCGCAGTGATGATGGTCGAGTCTGAGCCTTTTCCAGCACATCCCAAAGATTCTCAGTGGGATTAAGGTCTGGACTCTATGGAGGCCAAATCCATGTGTGAAAATGACGTCTCCTGCTCCCTGAACCGCTCTGTCACAATCTGAGCCCGATGAATCCTGGCGTTGTCGTCTTGGAATACGCCTGCGCCATCAGGGAAGAAAAATACCCACTGATAGAATAACCTGGTCCTTCAGTATGTTCAGGTTCAGCTGAGCTCATTCTTTGAGCACACGCTGCTGCTGAACCTGGACCTGACCAACTGCAGCAACATCGGACCTGTTTGCTTAGTTAAATCCAGATGGCGACTTTTTTTTTTTTTGGCCAGGCAGTGTCGTTTTTTAACATTCTACATTCAAAATACTGTAAATGCATTTATTGTCGTCTCTTTTAAACAAAACTTTATTGTGTATTGTCCTGCTAGAGCGGCTGTGCAGACGTTCAGAAATAATTATAATTTAGCTTAATGAGAATTAAGCGGGAGAAGATGGATGGATGGATGGAGAACTTAACAGAACGCTGTAGTTGCATGAAAGAGATACTAAAATTCCATGACTTTTCCAAAACTTTCATTGAATTTACAAATTTCCATGACTTTTCCAGGCCTGGAGAATGACATTTTCACTTGCCATGACTTTTTCAGGATTTCCGTGTCCGTGGAAACCCTGATTTTATGTTCGTGTTATAGCTTTGCCTATAATCTTCCATATTATATAACATTAACATATCTTATCACACATAACACCATGGAAACAAGTGACCCAAATCATGCACAATGGGTCAAATCCTCCAACAACCCAGTAGCACAGAAGGGTGGGTCAAATGCAGCCGGCAAATTTAAGGAACAGTAAAGTGTACTTTATCTTAACCAGGCCAAATTACAGATCAGAGCTGTGGAAAGGCGAGCCCAGTCACAGACAGAATGCTTGGCTTTGTTGGTTGTTTCTGCATCCAATTGTGCAAAAGAAGAATGAGATCCGCACTGCAGCTCTTTAAAGCTCCCAAATCTTTATTTTAATGACACCACAACGTGACGTTTCGGGTCAAGCGCTTCTTCAGACATGGAAACATGAAACGTCACGTTGTGGTGTCATTAAAATAAAATAAAAACTGGAAGGTTTAACGAGCTGTAGCGCGGATCTCTTTCTTGTTTTTGGACCCAGCGCCCAGTCTCAACTTTTACTGGATGTGCATGTCTCTATCTGCCAGTATTGTTTCTGCAATCAATCCGAGAACTAAAATATAAAACAATAAAAACACTTGCAATTAAATAACCGCAAGGTAGACGAGCATAATGCCAAACTGTGGAGCCTTTTAGACAAAGCAATAACAGGTGGTGTGGACTGACCCGCCAAAAAAAGCACCTAATGTACCTTTATTTTCAACCTAAAACTATCATCTGAAATATGGCCAGACCAATATCTTGGCCTAAATCTTGCCAGTATGGGCCGATATTCCACATGGACATGTTCTCCCTCGTTATTAAGCTCAGACTCTCTATATTCTGTCCATTTAATCCAATTTACAGACAGATAAATATCCTGATCTGTGACGCCACATCAGTGTTTATCTGAGGAGTCATTTGTTTGTGTCTGTGACGTCGTCCTGCCCCTGAACGCATCACCATGTGCACTTGTTTACATCCTTGGCCATAGATGCACGTGTGCAACACTGAGATTCTCTTCTTTTTCCGGCCGCTCAGTGTGAGTCTGGATTAAAGGACAGTTCTTAGTGCTGACTTGTGATCTGAGAGGAGCCTGTGCGACGCTGAGTGTTGAAATGTGTCGGTTTGAAGCTCGTTTTGGTTCTTTCTCATTGGTTAGCGATTAGCTGCTGTAGCTCGCACACATAAACAGGCTGTTTTCTCTTCTATTAGCGACTGTAAAGTGACTATAGTGGCCGTATATATGTTACTGGATACGCACTGATATGGAAATGAGCTGTGAATAGAGGTGTGAATTATCAGCATTTAGCAGATCATTAATTTCCGCGGCGCACACGCATTTACTGCTAAAGGCTAATAGTGGTAGTTCACTTACAGTACTTTCTTTACTGGCTAGAATATCATACAAAAACACCATTAGGCCAAACTACTGTCTTTAAATATGACGTAAAGAGGCAGAAGAACAATAAATGTCGCGTAAATAAACCCAGTTGAAAATCCAATAGAGCCAAACTTAAGTTTTATAAACAACTGAAGATTTATAGTGAATTTTTACATCATAAATATATCGGCGAGCTCCGACTCCCATTTTATCGGTATCATATCGGCCTGGCCCTAATCTGAAAGTATTCTGAATTCAACCCTTTCACATGCCTTATACTATTTGCTGACTGTATAAATTTAAATAGTGATAAGGGAAGTCATCTGGTGGGTTTTCCGACTCTGACACGGCTCCGAGACTCTTAATTTCCTCCAGCTATTGCGCTAAAATGTTGCGGTCCTGCACAACTGTATGGCAATAATTACACGGAGACAAAGCCCCTGATTTACAAGTGCAAGAAACCATATATTTCACAACTCGTAATTAAAGCGGGGTGTGTGACATGTCAGCGTCGTCGCACCAGTGTTGCCCATATGTTTTGGATTGGACTTTGTTGGGGTGTTTTTTTTTTACATTTTTGGAAATATTCTGGTGGTGTCGTCACGCGTTCGCCCTCTTGGCTCTCCCCATGTGACCCTTTCGCAATGTGGGTGAGAGCGCTGAGGTCTGAATTGGTTTCAGATGCGGCTTTACAGAGCACAGAAAATCCTTAGGCTGGTTTAGGTGCACTCGGAGGTATAAGCTGGAAACAGTTACACGCCTCATCTGCAAAGTTTAACAACAGAGATCATAAAAAGTCAATGTCCCCACTGATTCAGCTGAAATCACCTATTTTACGGCCATTATGATAGGCTGAGGTGTAGAGTTTGTGTTTTGGCAGTGGGCCTATATATTTTAGATGAACTACATTCTAGTACATGAGTCAGTGAAGTACAAGGATTTTCAACAGGCAAGTTTTAAAACATTAAAAATATTAGTTTCTATTGAACTTTTACAAATATTTCCAGTGTCAGGTGCATAAATCTACGTTTAACATTTATATGAAGCATTTTGAGTGTAAAATGTCATGTGGTGCGACTGAGAATAACCTTAAAATAGTTTCATTTTCTAAAACATGGTTGGGATATTAATCTAAGTTGTGAGTAATATGAAGTGTATAGAAACAAACTGTTGCGTTTCTTTAGATTTTTAATGCATATTGATATTTTCTTTTGCTCCAATATGACAGTCGCCTGCTTGAGTTTAGTGAACAAACTACTGCCCTGGAAAATGCATCACATGAAGAAAAATGCCTAAAGAACCATTCACCCAAGTCGACTTTGTCTGTTATTAAACTCCAGCCATAGAATTCCTGCTGTTATTGGTCGCACCACATGATGCACGGTCGCACCACATGACATTTTAATACTTTAAGAACAAAAACATGCAGAATAACTCATGATTTCTCCATGGAGGTCAGAGGTACTACAGAAATGCGGTGAGTTATTATGAAATTTGAACCTTTGTAAGTGAAGAAACTGCTACTGGACAGAAAATTTCGGCATCATGTTACTGACCCACATTTTGGATTTTAGATTAGATTTTGGATTTTATTATCTAAAATCTACTTTTATGTTGTTGTTTTTTTTTACTTAGACTTTCGACTTTATTGTCCCTGAGGGGAAATTCATTTTCATGCACACAGAGCTCCTTTGACACACAGTGACAACACATCAGACAGACACATTACAATAGGCCTTACAGTGCACTCATCGGGGCTACTGCTCAAAAATGTAATGGTTGAGGGGATTAAGCTTCTGCCAAAGCTCCTCCTGCACCTGAGCGCCCTGCACCTCCTGCACCTCCTGCACCTCCGTCCTGAGGGCAGAGGGGGGAAGTGATCCTGTAGTGGGGGAGTGGGGTCCTGTTCTGTGGAAAGTGCGATGCGTCACAGGGCTCTGTTATTAAGATCTGCAGGTTTGGTGTGGGGAGTCCTGTGATTTTAGCAGCCGTGTGTGTGTTGCCTTTGCGAGTTTAGACCGGTTTTTACTCCTGTTTTTACTCCGGTTTTTACTCCTGTATTGTCCTGCATTTCAGACTGCTCAGAAAATTCCTGTTTTCACCTACCCCTTATCCCTGCCCACCTCTCTGTACTTACTTCCGATTATTCAGAAAATTCAAACTCTGCCTCATACATGTCACATAAGTGTTTGTTAAGTAGTGAAATTATTTATCAATGAATTAAAATTTGCAGTTTTGAACAGGCAGTCATGTGACCCATTTTAGATCTGCATAGTTTACAATGAAAATGTGAAATAAAGATGTATGTTAAAGTTTAAGAAATCATCATTATCATAAATAAGGTTATTTGAAATAATCTGAAGTTATAAAATAATTAATTGCAAAAGCATTTTTTATATATTGCTGTTTGTGAATATTGCACTAGTCTTTATCTTTCCAGTGTTGATCACAGGGAAATCTGTTTTGTTTTGCTTTTTTATTAATTTGAAAAAGAAAACTTAAATCTGATAGACTCTTTGCCTTGCAGCACCTGTCTGGAAAAGTTACATTCGACTTTTGACAAGGTAGAGACAGCCAAATAAATGCAGTGATCCAAACATACTGTATTACGTGTACAGTTTACTGACACATACGCGTCTCCAGGGGGATCTGTCCTCGTGCTCCAGACATGTCAGATCCTGTTCCCTTCTCCATGTTCTTCTTTGAAAGCTGGGACAGTCCTCGGAGCTCACTCTTTCACACTTGTGGTTCTGCTTTGATGCACACAGGGTTCATGTGTACTCCTGGACCACACAGGCAGATGTTATTTACAGCCAGGGCAGTTGTCCCCCTCCTGCCCCTGTCACAGTCCCACTGCAGGGGGCAACACCTCCTCTTACCCCCCAGAGCTCTGCCCTCCCTGGGCTACGGAGCCTAACGTCACCAGCCAGTGTCACACAACACAAACTCTAACCACGAGGACAGGAGCCAAACCTGTTAAAACTGTACTTCTGTAGTTTCAGTCTCATTTTTATTAGAGAAGTACAGTTATTTTTAAGTAGCTCCTTTGACTCGTTTGGTGCTCGTAAAGTATAAGATGACTTAATTCAACCTTCTTTTGTTAAAACCAAAGCTTTATATATTATTTCTTTGATTATAATATTCCGTAGTACGACATAAACGTTAATTATTCATCTCCATGGAGAATGTTCCAAAGTTTGGCTTTAACTTTCTGTTTCCATGGAATCATACAGGCGATGTGCCACCTCCAAGGTACGCAGCACTGTATCAAACATTATCTTCAGTCTGTGATGACAATACTAAACCCACAGTACTCAGTACTTCTGTATTAAGTACTTTTTCCTGTTCTACAGAAGGAGCAGTACATTAGAGATTGAGTTCAGCTGCTTCATCAATCTCAGAGTCTGACTCATCATGACGACATCGTCAGAATACAAATACACATATTTTCTTTGGTATTGACATGAGTCATTGCTTATGATAGATTTTCCTTCTCTGGTTTCGTCTGAAACACCCAGACTGTCTAATGACAGAGTTTGTGCCTCAGACTTGACAAAAGGAGGGAGTGGAGGAAAATGATTGTTAAAACTGTGCAAAGTTTGGAGTGAATTTGATAATATTTTATGGTCAGATCATAGATGTGAAATGTTCACAGTGAAACTCAGCTCCATCACACAGACACAAACTCACAGGACAATTTAACAAAGACTCTTTGCTCTTTGTGGCGTCACTGACGTTTACCCTGAGGACAGACTGAAGTGTGAAGGACTTTCTGAGTCTGACTCTGTTAAATGTGGACACAGAACTGCTCCTGGTCAGAAGCAGCACATTTTCTAGTCTGTGTAGAACACGGCTGTGGTCAGAGACGATGCTCTGAACAGTCTTATGGTGTTATAATCATGCACAGCCTCAAACCGTCCAGGTTTTCACTCACAATCTTCAAACATGAAAGTGAATTTTGGAGTGCAGTAAGGTGCTTTTGACATAAGGAACAGAAATACCAAACAAACAAACAAGCAAATTACTACATTTCAGGGTTTTCACAAGTGTTTAATTAGTTGAGTAGCGACTTCGCTTTTTCTGCACAGCTATACAGACTGCAGTGGTTATGTACTGATGTCTAAAATGCCTTTCAATCCAATTAATTTCTCATTTCTCTGCACAGTTTGTGGTGTATGTCGTGTTTTTTCCTCTCTCTCCATTCTCTCCTCTTTCTGCCTCTCCCTCCACTCTCTCCTTTCTCTTCTCTCTTCATCTCTCTGTAAACGGCCCAGCGGTGTGTCAGCTCAGAAACAATATTTGTCACAGCGGGTTTCAACACATTGAGTACACAATCATTTTCCCATAACCCCCTTCACCTGGCTCTCAATATGACACCCGCTCTGTCTGCACAAAGGACTGCGCTGTCATAGCTCTCGCCAAACATGAGCACTATCGCCAATATCGAAGTAAAACGTTTGGAGCTGAATGTAAAAAGTTTGGGTTTTAAAACGAGTTAGCGTTCGACTTTCTGGAGGAGGCAGGTTCCCCGTATGAGTCCATTATGTTGGGTTGATGGGGGAAACCGGAGGACCCGGAGGAAACCCATCCAGACACGGGGAACCCGCAACCTTCTTGCTGTGAGGCCTGAGTGTTGCCACTCAGCCACCGTGCCGCCATTTTTTCAGCGGGTGTTTTATGCAAATTAGCCTTGTGGAGTTCAGTTTTGTTTTTGTGCGCAAAGCTGCATTAAATACATTATAATCTCATACAAACGGGCTGATGTCACTCTGTAGTAGTTATGGTGCTTACGAGGGCCAAATGCTCACATTTCAACCACTTTTAATGTTCCCATTATCTTACTCGAGGCTGTACTTGAACTGAATAAACAGATCAACTAGCATAACCGCTAGCTATACATCGCACAAGCTAAATAAACTGCCCATGACGCTGTGATGGACCGGCTTTGCAAATATATTTTGTAGCCAAACTGACTCACCTTTTACCTTACCTTACTTTCGTTTTGAATTTTATTTCTTTGGAGTCTCAAATCCAGCTTCCTGCACTTTTCACAGGAAATGACGTAATCAGACAGGTCACCGTTCCCTTTTTTCTTGAGACGGGTGTAAATCACGGTGACCAGATTTTCAAAATAAAAAACTGCAACATCCCTGGTTTGTGTTGGTTGGTCATAATAAAAATGTGAAACGAGTGCGTAATTAAGAGAAATGTTATGTGTCGACGCTAATGTGAGTCAGAACATTTTCTTTGTGTTTTGGTCAATTGTAAGCAGCTTTTTTGTATTTTACTTAAACAAATTACAATTTAGGCCTCTCTTTACTGTCGACAGGGATCAGCTGGTCCAAAATAAGGACATCTGGGACATTTCTTGTATAAAACTTGGACAAATCAGTGGTTTTGGATAAATCTGCTGGGACAGAGGGCTCAAAACTGGGACTGTCCCGGTAAATAGGGACGTCTGGTCTCTTTAGTGTAAATAGAAGAATCGTGTCCATTTAACTTAACACCCAGGGTGCAAATAGACACATAAGAGTCAGGTCTGTGGAGAGGTAAACCCACTCACTTTTTATTTCAGTGCAATAAAAACATATTTTTAAATGACCAGATGCTTTTATTTTAGGCTGCGTATTGGCTAAAAGTTACTTTTTGGACTTTAAAATTAACTAAATGTCCTTTTCACTCAACCATAAGAGGTATTTTTGCCGTGTCAACTGACTAACTACATATAAATACATGTTTTTTATCCCAGACAATAATCAAGGCCAAACTGATTTCTTGTTTGGATAATTTAATTAAAAATGAAATGTGTTTTTTTCAGGTCTACAGACTCCTTTGAGAAAACACAGACTCCTTTGTGCATTATTAATTAATTTATGTTTCCAGCGGCACTGATTTCAAACATGTTTAGTCCAACAGTTACTCTTACTTGAGAAACACATTTATTTTAACGTTTTACCTGAATCATTTCTATACTTCTACTTGAGTATTATTATTTTTGATGTACTTTTACGTGAGTAATGTTTTTGTTCGCTCTTCCCCCTCTGCCTGTTACCGTCACATGTATTTAAATCATCGTCAGTGATCGTGATGCATTACCAGTGTTTCAGAGGATGAAGGGCTCTTTATGTCGGGTACTTGGCCTGTATCTGTGTGTCTGTGTGTGTGTGTGTGTGTGTGTGTGTCTGTCTGTGTGTGTATGTGTGTGTGTGTGTGTGTCTGTCTGTGTGTGTGTGTGTGTGTGTCTGTCTGTGTGTGTGTCTGTGTGTGTGTGTGTGTGTGTGTGTGTGTGTGTGTGTGTGTGTGTGTCTGTCTGTGTGTGTGTGTGTGTTTGTGTGTGTGTCTGTGTGTGTATGTGTGTGTGTCTGTGTGTATGTGTGTGTGTGTCTGTCTGTGTGTGTGTGTGTGTGTGTGTGTCTGTGTGTGTGTGTGTGTCTGTCTGTGTGTATGTGTGTGTGTCTGTCTGTGTGTGTGTGTGTATGTGTGTGTGTGTGTCTGCGTGTGTGTGTATGTGTGTGTGTGTGTATGTGTGTGTGTGTGTCTGCGTGTGTGTGTATGTGTGTGTGTGTGTCTGTGTGTGTGTGTGTGTGTGTGTGTATGTGTGTGTGTGTGTGTATGTGTCTGTGTGTGTCTGTCTGTGTGTATGTGTGTGTGTCTGTCTGTGTGTGTGTCTGTGTGTGTGTATGTGTGTGTGTGTGTGTATGTGTCTGTGTGTGTCTGTCTGTGTGTATGTGTGTGTGTCTGTCTGTATGTGTGTGTGTCTGTCTGTGTGTGTGTGTGTCTGTATGTGTGTATCTGAGCCTATCTCAGTGTGTGTGTGTCTGTGTGTGTGTCTAAGACTATCTAAGTGCATGTCTTTGTGTGTCTGTGTGTGTTTTTGTGTATCTAAGCCTAAATGCATGTGTGTCTGTGTGTATGTGTGTGTGTGTGTTGCTGAGCATATATCTCAGTGCATGTGCATGTGTGTATCTAAGCCTATCTCAGTGCATGTGCATCTTTGAGTGTGTATGTGAGTCTGTGTGTCTGAGCCTAAGTGCATGTCTGTGTATATCTTAGTCTATCTGAGCGCATGTGTGTGTCTGTCTCTGTGTGTATCTAAGTGCCTGTGTGTGTCTGCGCTGTCTTTGTGTATCTTAGCCTATCTAAGTGCGTGTGTGTATGTCTCTGTGTGTATCTAAGTGTGTGTGTGTGTGTGTGTGTCTGTCTCTGTGTATCTAAGTGTATGTGTCACATATGTATTTTTAGCCCCTCACTCACTGCTCTGCAATGACACTCATTCACACCCTGCAGCCCTGAGCCCTGCCCACTCTGCTCTGGGGCTCTGGGGCTCTGGGCTCTGGGGCTCTGGGCTCTGGGGCTCTGAGGCTCTGGGCTCTGGGGCTCTGGGCTCTGGGGCTCTGGGGCTCTGGGCTCTGGGCTCTGGGGCTCTGGGGCTCTGGGGCTCTGGGCTCTGGGGCTCTGGGGCTCTGCTCTGGGGCTCTGGGCTCTGCTCTGTAACTCTCACTCTCACTGGAGGCGGCACTAACCTAGAAAGTTTTTGGCAAAGGAACAGGGGCGAGCGGCTGGTCCAGTTTCAGGTTGCCATGGAGATAGGCAAAAAATGTTGAGTCATTTTGCTTCAGGAAACAGGACTGCAGCCTCCAAACGTGCAGCGGTGCCACCTCTATTCAGGGGATTCAGACAAACTATAATACATCGGTTTTACAGTTGTGCTCATAAGTTTACATCCCCCTGGCAGAGTTTATGATTTCTTGGTCCAGAAGCTGCACATGGGACGTACTTGGATATTCCAATGTGATAATGATCCAAAACACAAAGGCGAGTGGACCTGTCACTGGCTCCAGCAGAATAAAGTGAAGGTTCTGGAGTGTTCGTCTTCTTCAAAAGACTCTGAGCTTCACTGGGTCATTTGTGTCGTTTCTGTTTCATTATGATTTAAAAAGAGGAAACACAGCTCTTTGATAATAAACGGCTTCACCAAAGCACTAACCATGAGTGAAAGAAAAGTTTTTGTGTTTTCATTCATATTCTCTGAAAGATGGACGAGAAATCAATCAAATTCTGTCAGGGTCTGTAAACTTATGAGCACCACTGTATATAGCGCTTTTCACGGCAACACAAAGAAGCTTCACAATGAGGTAACACTAAAAGAAGGACAGGACAAAACGGTAATGAGGAGCGGTCATGTGTGGGGACTGTAGCTCTGAGGAAAAGGTGAGTTTTGAGCAGTTTTATGAAGGAGTTTAGTGAGTTTCTGATGTGAAGGGGGCGAGGGTTCAGTCCCCCAATGTCCGGCGCTTTCATTTACCTGTGAGGAGGTCGGAGTCGGCTGATCGGAGGCGGCGGGAGGGACGGTGGAGCTGGACCAGGTCTGTGAGGTGTGGAGGGGCCTGGTTATGGAGGAGTTTTGTAGGCGATGAGGAGGATCTTGAAGTCGATGCGCTGTTGGACGGGTGGAGCCGGTGGAGTTGTCGCAGAACGGGGGGTGATGTGGTCTCGTGAGCGGGTGTGGGTGAGGAGGCGGGCGGCAGAGTCTAAATCCCTCCACCCCATGAGGACGTTTCCCTTTTGTTTTGAAGTGAATCGTTGCTCTGACCACGAAGGACGCTGCCAGATTTAATTGATCATCAAACTTTTGAGAAAGAGCTTTGTTGAACATTTGTGATTGAAAGCTCCAACTTCCTACAGTCCATGAATGCATATGAATTATTCAGAGGGGGTAACTGTCCATGGATGAAAAATTAGGATTGTCTGAATACCAATTACCATTTTAAAACTAAATCTTATATTTTTGGAATGGGGAAATGTCCTCAAAATGTCACCTATAACAACGAGCTGAAACTCCTGATGAATAGCCAAATAATTTCTTACTTTAAGGGCGCACAGTGGGACTTTTGGGATGAAGGGTTCACCATCTGAGGTTATTAAGAGGTTATTTATCTAGAATGTTTCACAGTATGGCATTAAACTTAACTATCTCCACAGAGAAAAGCCAGTCATCAGGCTAAGTTAGAAGATCAGTGGAGAAGTGAGGACGTTTTTCGGGGTCACCTGTTTATGTAAATGCCAGATAAATACAGTCGTGGCCAAATGTTTTGAGAATGACACAAATATTACATTTTCACAGGTTCTGCTGCTGCTTCAGGGTTTTTAGGTGTTTTCACAGATGTTTTATGGTTTACTGAAATATAATTACAAGCATTTCATAAGTATCAAAAGCTTTTATTGGCAATGACACTGAGTTCATGCAACAAGTCAATATTTGCAGTGTTGAACCTTCTTTTTCAAGACCTTTGCGACCAAATCCTGACTGACGGTCGTCCGTTCTTACATAATCAACGCTTTGAGTTTGTCAGAATTTGTGGGGTTCTTTTTGTCCACCGCCTCTTGAGGACTGACCACAGCTTCTCAGTGGGATTAAGATCTGGGGAGTTTCCTGGAAAATCTTTATGTTTTGTTCCCCTTTAGTTATTACGTTTGCTTTATGGTGAGATGCTCCATCAGGCTGGAAAAGGCTTTGTTCATCACCAAACTGCTCTTGGACGGTTGGGAGATGTTGCTCTCAGAGGACATTCTGCTACCAAAATGAATATTTGGGTCATTCTCAAAACTTTTGGCCACGACTGTAAGTTTAAAGCCATACTGCGAAGCTTTCTATGCAAAGAAATGACATCACCATGGAGACACGGAGGCCTTAGAAGCACCATAATTAAAAAAAAAAAGACTTATTCAACAAAGTCTATTGTTTTGGACCCCTAACATATTTTAAATCAAAATAAAACAAACTTCAGTCTCCCAAAATTCTGTCTGCAGCTGTTTTTGCAATAATTCCTCAAATACAACACAAATAAAATGTAGCCTAGATTTCCTAAAAAGTTCCACAACTGCGTGATAACTTTCCACCTCTGTGTCCAGGAATATGACACAACCGTTCAAGGAAGTGATCAGTCAGTCGACGGAGTGGGGACGCGTAATTGGGACGGACAGGCTGCCGATCCGCCGGAGCCGAACCGTCAGATGTTCAGCTGGAGCAAATACGATTCCCAAAGCCCTATTGTGAGCCGCGAGGAGAGATCTGCGGAGAGGAGAGGAAGTCTGTGCATTCAGGCCCGGACAGGTGAAGGGGGGAGAGGAGAGGAGACGAGGGGGAGAGGGCAGAGCGACGGAGGGAAGGGGGGAGGAGTGACAGCTTGAGCACAGGGCGACAGTTGTAAAGGAGCCTCCCACATGCCATAGCAGAGGCCTGGGACGCTGTCAGATGTGCACAGACGAACTGCAAGGGGATTTCTGAAGAGGGAGACACTGTAAAAGCAAGAATCCGGCTCTGGCACAGGGGTTTTCAAACTGTGGTGCACGGAAACACATGTATTTCTGGTGTTAGTGAACTTTAGAAACAATTATATCCACTTTTTGTTTGTTAGTCCAGGTTTAGAACATAATTGGTATCATAGAAACGGGCTTAGATTTGATAGTACAATAAAATATTTTCTTATACCGTATTTTTCTGCCTTTTTTTCAGGTTTTGGGTTGTCTTATACTCAGGTGCGACTTATATATAAAATTTTTCACACTGACAGTCCATAGACCAAAAATATGAATCGTATTTATGAATCAAAAATGAAAATACAAATCGTTATTTGTTTTTTCATTTTGGTTTTAGAGACAAATAATACAGAAAAGAGTTTTCTTATTTTTGGTTCTATCTTGAAAAATGAACAAACAAATGACACACAGATTGTTCTGTATTCAGCTGTTTTTATTACTATAACTTCTATAATTTGCCTTTCAAGATGAAATGTCGGTTCTTGGTCTCTGATTTTATAAAATAAATTTCCCCCAAAAAGTGCGACTTATATATGTTTTTTTCTTATTCATTACGCATTTTTTGGCTGCTGCGATTTATACTCCGAAGCGATTTATAGTCCGAAAAATACTGTAGTAATCCACAGGAGAAATTCCTTGCACACAGTAGCTGACACATTACAATAACACAGAGTTAAAATATATACGGTTAGAAAATTAAGTGGCAAAAATAGCCAAAAACGTGTCAAATAATAAGGAAATTGCATTAAATATAAAATGCAGCCTATATGAGTGTTAAGAGATTGATTGTATTATACAGACTTAGACTTTATTAGACAAACTTTATTAATCCACAAGGGGAATTTTTTGGACACAGTAGCTCATTCATCACAATCTAATAAAGAGGAAAAAATATAAATGGTAATAATAAACTCTAAATAAGCAGCAAAAAGGATAGGAATGTATATGCACAAGTCAAAATAAAATAGGAAATAGGTAAGTAATAAAATATAAATGCTTGGTTATGTAATTGGAGGAAGTCAGTGTTTTTTTTATTTATTTAGTTTTTATTTATGAGACGGGGACAGTGCACAATCTACATTAATCTGAACAGGAGAGGTGAATTGTGCCAAGTTGTAGCACTAGAGCTAATTTCCACTAGTGCATGTTTTTTAGGTTAGAGTCATAGTCCGTATATATGACTGGACAGAGCTAAAGCGTTAGCCGCCACGTGCCAAACAGGAAGTGCTCCAGGAGGCTCTTCCGGCTCCTTCTCTCCCTTTTTCCCACTGACTCACACTGGGATCTTCTGGCTCCTCTCTCTGGACCTGCTGCTGTGGCCTTGTCATTTTGGTCTTAAATTGTTCGTATGAAGCCGCGACACAAGATCCTGAATTTTTCATTTCGCTGTTTTGTTCCTAAATCAAGATATGAACATAAATAACGGACCAATCAGACGCCTTCATTCCCCGAGGTCCCTCCCCCTAGCGTGAGCAACAGGTTTGATTGACAGCTCGTGCGTTTCGTTGCTAAGTAAGTTCCCTTCCCGCTTTCCACTAGAAAATTTGGCGCAAATTCGGCGGCAAATGTAAAGACGTCATATAATTATGTAAATATAAAGATAAATACGTAATATAAATATCATTTTAATTGAAAAAATCAACAAAATACAAGATGCAGACATGTTATTATGTGCCAAAAAGTTATTTAAAAAATAGGCCAAGACACTTTTTGAGGATTACCTCATGGGGCCGGTTCAAGTGGTGGGGGCCAGAGTGTGAGAATAAGTAAATAAAGTAAAGTAAAGTAAGGTAACTTTATTTATATAGAGCTTTTCATAGACACATGTCCCCAAAGACGCTTTACACAGAAGTATTAACAGAGCCTGATTCATTCATTCATTTGCCATCATATTTTACCTTTAACTAATGTGTTTGTGTTGACTGCAGTGGGTGTGTGTAGTTGAGTTTTTACAGTGCAGTAACAGGACACCGTACAAGCCCCGGGGCCCCTCCTCCTCTCGGGGCCCCTCCTCCCGGGGCCCCTCCTCTCGGGGCCCCTCCTCCCGGGGCCCCTCCTCCCGGGTGTGGATCAGGAGGAAGAGGAGACACAAGTGTTACAGCTGAGACGGAGCAGGGGTCATGTGGAACCAACGGCCCCACACAAGACGACACCTCACACTGCCGGGGCCCCTCTGCCGCCCTTTCTCTGTCTCTATCTGTCGCTCTCTCTATCCCTCTCTTTCTCTCTCTTTTTCAACTCTCTTTTACTCTCTCCACCTTTAACGTCACTGCTCTCTCTCCCTGCCTTTATCTCGTTTCCTCTCTCTAGCTGTATACCTCGCTTTCTCTCTCTCTCTTCCTCTCGCTATTTCTCTTCCTCTCGCTATCTCTATCCCTCTCTTTCTTGCTCCAACTCTACCCATCACCGCTCTCTCTATCTTTCTCTCGTTTCCTCTCTCTATCTCGATCCCCTTCTTTCTCTCTCTCAACTCTCTTTTACTCTCTCTACATATATCCATCCCCTTTCTCCCTCCCTCCATCCCTTTCTCTTTCTTCCTCTTGCAATCTCTAGCCCTCTCTTTTTCTCTCTCTCTTCCTCACTCCAGCTCTATCCATCAATACTTTCTCTCCCTTCCTTTCTCCCTCTTCCTCTCTCTGTCTCTACCCCTCTCTTTCTCTCTTTCAACTCTCTTTTACTCTCTCCACCTTTATCAGTGACTGCTCTCTCTCCATTTCTTTCTCTTTCTCCCTCTATTTCAGCTCTCCCGTTTACTCCTCTATCCACCATTGCTCTCTCTTCCTCTAATTCTCTCTCTTCCTCACTCCAACTCTATCCATCACTGCTCCCTTTCTCTCTCTTCCTCTCTATCTCTATCCCTTTTTTCAACTTTCTCTTTTACTCTCTTCACCTCTATCATCACTGATTTCTTTCTCTCACTTCCCCTCTCTATCTCTATCCCTCTCTTTCTCTCTCTCTTTCAATTCTCTTTTAATCTCTCCACCTCTATCCGCCACTGCTTTCTCTCTTTCTCTCTCTTCCTCTCTATCTTTATCCTTCTCTTTCTCTCGCTCTTTCAACTCTCTCTTTTACTCTCTCCACCTCCATTCATCACTGCTCAGACTCCCTCCCTTTCTCTCTCTTCCTCTCTACCTCCATCCCTTTCTTTTTGCCTCTCTTTCAACTCTCTCTTTTACTCTCTTCAACTCTATCATCACTGCTCTCTCTCTTCTCCTTCGCTCTCTGTCTCTCTGCCTCTCTTTCTCCCTCTCTTTTACTCTCTGTCTGTTACTGCTCTCTCTCTTTCTTCCTCTCTCTATTTCTATCCCTTCCTTTCTCGCTCTCTTTCAACTCTCTTTTACTCTCTCCACCTCTATCCATCACTGCTCTTTCTCCCTCCTTCTCCCACTGTCTCCCTTTCTCTCTTCCCCCTTTTCTCTCACCTCTCTGCATTTCTTTTTCCCACTATCTCCCTTTCTCTCTCTCTCTCTCTTCACCCCGTTTCTCCTCTGTATTTCTCTTTTCCACTATCTCCTGTTCTCTCTCTCTTCACCCTCTCTCTCTCCTCTTAGTATTTCTCTTTCCCACTATCTCTTTCTCTCTTCGCCATCTTTCTCTCCCCTCTCTGTATTTCTATTTCTCTCTCTCTCTCTTCACCCCATCTCTCTCCTCTGTATTTCTCTTTTCCACTATCTCTTGTTCTCTCTCTCTTCACCATCTCTCTCTCACCTCTCTGTATTTTTCTTTTCCACTCTCTTCCTCCCTCTCTCTCTCTCCTCTCTCTAGTTCTCTTTTCCATTGTCTCCCTTGTCCTCTTTCTCTCTTTCCCCTTTTCTTTCCCCTATCTGTATTTCTGTTTGCCAAAATCCCCCTTTCTTTCTCTCTGCACCCTCTCTCCACCCTTTGTATTTCTCTTTTCCACTGTCTCTCTCTCTCCCTTTCTCTTTTCCACTATCTCCCGTTCACTCTCTCTCTTCACCATCTCTCTCCTCTCTCTCTGTTTCTCTTTTTCACTGTTTCCCTTTCTCTCTTTCTCCCTTTTTCTCTCTCTCTTCACCCTCTCTCTCTCTCCTCTTAGTATTTATCTTTTCCACTATCTCTTTCTCTCTTCACCATCTTTCTCTCCCCTCTCTGTATTTCTATTTTCCACTCTCTCGCTCTCTCTCTCTCTCTCTCTTCACCCCGTCTCTCTCCTCTGTATTTCTCTTTTCCACTATCTCCTGTTCTCTCTCTCTTCACCATCTCTCTCTCACCTCTCTGTATTTTTCTTTTCCACTCTCTTCCTCTCTCTCTCTCTCCTCTCTCTAGTTCTCTTTTTCATTGTCTCCCTTGTCCTCTTTCTCTCTTTCCCCTTTTCTTTCCCCTATCTGTATTTCTCTTTACCAAAATCCCCCTTTCTCTCTCTCTGCGCCCTCTCTCTGCTCTTTGTATTTCTCTTTTCCACTGTCTCTCTCTCCCTTTCTCTTTTCCACTATCTCCCGTTCTCTCTCTCTCTTCTCTCTCTTTCTCTTTTTCACTGTTTCCCTTTCTCTCTTTCTCCCTTTTTCTCTCTCTCTTCACCCTCTCTCTCTCTCTCTCTCCTCTTAGTATTTCTCTGTTCCACTATCTTGTTCTCTCTTCGCCATCTTTCTCTCCCCTCTCTGTATTTCTATTTTCCACTCTCTCTTTCTCTCTCCGCACACTCTCTCCACTCTTTGTATTTCTCTTTTCCACTGCCTCTTTCTCTCATTTCTCTTTCTCTCTGTATTTCTCTTTAACACTATCTTCCTTTCTCTTTCTCTGTTTTCACCCTTCCTCTCCTCTCTCTGTTTCTCTTTTCCACTGTCTCCCTCGCTCTCCCTCTTCCCCCTCTCCTCTCCTCTCTTCTCTTTTCTCTCTCCACATTCCTGTGAGCTCATCAGACAGACTTCACTTCCAGCAGCTCGATCACGTGACCACGCAGGAGGTGCACGGTTCACTCTGGCCCCGCTTGTTTATCCCAGATTAGTCACAAGTCTAAATCCGCGACACTTTTACTTCTGTTTGATAACATCATCCATTTCTAAATCACTTTCTTCATTTAGCCGCTCGTCGCCCCAACTTAAATATTAGTCTGTCGCTTCATATATCAAAGCCTGTGAGACTTAAGTCCTGTTTTAATGTTGTTACGTCACCAAAAACAGACCTGGAGTTGTGTTTTTCATTCACGTGTTTGACTAACTCTCTATTATCCGTCTGTCTACATCGCCACAGCTCAAAATGTTCTGTCGTTTTCACGTTAACAGCTCCTTTAAGCTTTAGTTCAGCAGAAAAGGGCAGTTACAGGGCTGAAAATCTCCCCCGTGAAGGTGTGTGGAGTTTAAAAACACAGCGGAGCTCGTCTTCGTATTGCCACGTGACATCACAAGGTGGAACAGAGTGTTTTCTGTTTGAGAGGAGAAATCAGCCCAAATAAGAAGCGTTTGTGCGAGTGAAACGAAGCACGACTCGGGGTTTGTTTGGACGAGGAAATGACATTTTAATCTGGGCTCTTTACGATACGGCTCCAGAAAAGAACGTATTGTCCACAGAGTTTTCTACAGCACGGCTCCAAATGTTTCTTATTAGATTTTCTTTTATTAAATGAAATACATTTTGTGCTCTGGACATGGCGCTGATCCAACATATGTAAAAACCATAACTTTATTTATTACAAGCAGATGCCCGTTTGTGCGTAGATTATTCCGGGGCCTGTGGGGGGAGCGAGGCTTGAGTCGTCCGAGTAATGTAAAGATCCCAGAACTTATCCCAGATTAAATTAACCCCAACTTTTCATGTCGCCAGGGGTAACAGACCGTTCTCGTCTGATTAATAAAAAGAAAAATCAGCGATTGAAACTAGATTCTCCTTTGAGCAGGTTTTGAAACAGCCTTGAACTTAAACAGAAGTCATCTGAAAATGACATCAGGACAGGGGTCCCCAACCACCGGGCCGGGGTCCAGAACCGAGCCACGGACCATCTGGTACCAGGCCTCAGAGAAAAATGTTATATATTTAAAGGAGTTTTACTTGTTTTTTTATAGTTTACCACCACATCTGTGTGTTTTACTCAGGATGTAGTGCAAATTAACCTGGTAAACACAAAACATCAGTGTTGAGTGTTGTTTTTTTCTCTACGATTAAGAGTTTGATGCATTTTGCACTATTATTACTGACCCCACTCCTCCACCAGACCCAGAAATCGTTTTGTTTTGTTTTTATTACAGGTCCTTATGAGGAAAAAGGTTGGCGGCCCCTGATGTATATTATGTCTGTCTGATCATGTTCCCTCGTTGGCCTGACAGAACCAGACCAGAGAGCTCAGGTCAGTCTGAACACATGATGTGAGGAGCCGGGTCCCCAGTTTGTAATACAAGTGCTCCACTGTGTTTTCAAACTCCACACACCTTCACTAGAATCATGTGGATGATTTCAGTCCTGTAAAGGCTCAGATAGCCGACACTGAGAGGAGATGAGCTGATTTTCCAGTGCAGACCCAAGTGCATTTTATCCACGTCATCATGTTTGTGTAAAGGACGAGCTACATTACACAGCCCTAAAAGTGCCAATTTCTATGAAGAAAAGGTTAAAAGCAGCAGAGCATTTTGAGCTTTAGTGATGTAAAGAGACGATAATAAACCTGAATTACTCAAACACGTGTGAATGAAACAAAACACAACTCCCTGTGTGTTTTTGATAAGGTAAAAACATTATAACGCGCCTTAAAGCTGCTCTTGGGGAGGCTGACGATTTGCAGGTGTCAAATTTGGAAATATTCAGAAGTTCACCTGGGATCTCCTCTTGTATTCAGGTCTGAAATGTGATCCTGTTATAGAAATAAAGAGCGCGCAGAAGAAGTGATCAAGTTCTGACGGGCATAACGGTTAAAGTGGGTCGTATGAACGGACGCCAAGAGGTTTGTGGAGCCTGATTACTTCATATAACAACATATTTTTCCAGCCAAACACTTTATCTGTCTCCATATTGAAAGAATTATTATTATTTGTCCCAACAGGCTGACGCGGCCCTGTTGTATTCTCACTTACAGTATCATATATGCTACCTACAGTGTGTCAGGGGTCCCTAATCACTGATCCAGGGCCCAAAACTGAGCCAGGGACCATCTGGTACTGGGCCCCAGAGAAAAATATTACATATCTAAAGGAGTTTTACTTCTTTTTTATAGTCTAAAACCATATCTATGTGATTTACTCACAATATTGTGCAAATAAACGGGTCCATATGAGAAAAAAGGTTGGGAACGACTGCATTAGGACATTGAGAGGAAGCCTAGAGTTTATCTTATGTTAATCAAATAGAGTTTTCCTCATCACATATCAAAGGCTTTTCCTTAGTTTTGGAAGTTAAAGTTTAGTTTGTGCCAACACTAATCTCAACTTCAGAAGAACATGTATCGATCTTAAAGCAGAGCTATTATGCAGAGTGGCCTTTTTAGAGCTTTTAATCATGTTTTTTCTCCTGACCTTTTACTTGCCAGAACTTGTATTTGGAGTGATTTGTTCATGAGCATTCTTTAATCACTTATTTTGAAGATGCTGCTTTCAATCCACATTTTCAGCACCAGCGCACGCCCACTGCTCCGTACTCACGTCGGTGATAAACATAAGATACGTCAGCATCACACTGTCCTTTTTGTAAAAAAGAATTTTAATCTGCTACTCGCTATCCACTGGAGGTGTCGACTCTTTGTTGTGTTGATGTTTATGGTGACGCCAGTTCCCAATGCTCACCACAGCTTTCTTTCAGTAGTTGTTTTAGATGAATATTGTGATGTTAAAGTTGAACTCAGGCACATTTGAAGCTAAAGTCCGTTTCTAGAGGTGGTCGAATTCTGTCGGAAGCCAAAAAACGGCACAGATCAGTGTTTCCTCGGTGGAGATCTCACTGTGGCAGTGAGTCTGTCAAGGCAACAAACTAGTGTAGTGATGGGGGCAAGTTCTGAACACCAATTTGTACTCTGAAGAAACTTAACACCACTTTAACCCATCTTACAACAGCCACGAGTCTAACAAACAAAACGCTCTGCCTGGTTCACTCATTAGTGTCTGGAAACGTTAGAAAACAACTTTATAATCAGCCTTACACTTCCCTCTGTTGATTTCCCACTGCACAGGCCAAAGCCCAAAAGACTCGATTGTCGACTTCAACAAGTGAGAATCGACTACTGACGGTGAAGAAGAGAAACTGAAAGTTGTTGAAAGAAAATGGTTCAGGAATGTATATTTTTTTTGCGTTTTCAAAAACATAATTCACTCATAAATAAATGGGATTAGAAACGACATCAGCAATCGAGTCTTTTGGGCTTTGGCCTGTGCAGTGGGAAATCAACAGAGGGAAGTGTAAGGCTGATTATAAAGTTGTTTTCTAACGTTTCCAGACACTAATGAGTGAACCAGGCAGAGCGTTTTGTTTGTTAGACTCGTGGCTGTTGTAAGATGGGTTAAAGTGGTGTTAAGCTTCTTCAGTGTGAAGCAAATTGGTGTTTTACGTGGAAGTTCAGAACTTGCCCCCATCACTACACTAGTTTGTTGCCTTGACAGACTCACTGCCACAGTGAGATCTCCACCGAGGAAACACTGATCTGTGCCGTTTTTTGGCTTCTGACAGAATTCGACCTCCTCTAGTGACGGACTTTAGCTTCAAACGTGCCAGAGTTCAACTTTAAATGTGCAGAATATAACATAATGCTCCACAGGTGTCATACTTTATAACAACAGACAAGCACAACATACCAAATTTCTGCCATACTTCGAAACACTAACTACATGACCTCTCCACTCTGACACATCTCATCATGGAAACTTGTGGAAGCCGACACGACTGTTTCCTCCAGAGCAGGGCCCTAAAAGCAGGAGGCGGCCCACCCTTTGGCCCCTCCCCCTGGGCAGACAGTGACCCCATGACCCCCTGACACCTCCAACGCTCCTGGCTCTGCTGCTCAGGCTAATCACACATGCCGCATAAGGGTTGCCAGGTCTGTTTCTTTATAGCAACTTTCGGCTTCTATTGTATTGCGTTTGGACAGTTTCATGTCGTAAAAGTGGTAATTTTTAGCCTTTTATCGGCTCTATTTCACTTTTATAGACCGGATAATGACTAAAATGCAAGCTGTTCTTGTTTTAAAGCTGTCATTAATGTTAAATATGCTATAAAAATAAGCGCATCTCAATACCGCTCATTAACTGTTAGTTACACACAACATTTAAAGGCTTTGGACCCAATTTTTTCTCCATGTACGGCAAAAAACAAAATCTAATCAAGTTAAGATGACTTGAATTAAGAAAGTTTTACCATGATTTGAGTAACTTTCCCTTGACAAGTAAAATGATCTGCCTTTATGTTATTTTTTTATCAGACTTTACCAGACTTTTTGTACTTAAAATATGAAAATACATCTTGCTACACTTAAAATAAGAAAAACAACTACTTTTTGCATCTTTAAATAAGAAACAAAATCAAATGTTGCTTGAATTAAGAAAAAAACACTAATCCCACTGGCAGATGATTTTACTTGTAGTAAAATATTCTTAATTTAAGTCATTTTAACTGACCCAGATATTGTTTTTTTCCAGTGTGTCTATTGTAATAAAATAAGCCACCTGTGTTCTATCTGCATCTATTGTCCTATAATCAAGAAGTGCACTGTTAGCATACTAGTTGTGGTTATCATTATTGTGACGGTATGTGAGGAATAACTTTGGTTGAATGAAAAAGTTCATTTTTTTCCGTTTTGAAGACAGTAAAAATCTTATATATATCGTTCACACACGTCTGAGTAATCCTGCATTGCTCTGTTCCACCTTGTGATGTCATGCAGTGGTAGTTTTTAAGTGAACAGCTACGTTTTATCTTTTGTTCAGTAGAGATGGGAAATTACACTGGAAAAAAAACTATATCTTGATTTTATTTCTTATTTTAAGTGCAAAAAGTTGTTTTTTGTGTGTGTGTTATTTTAAGTGTAGTAAGATGGATTTTCATATTTTAAGTACGAAAGTTTTATTCCACTGGCAGATCATTTTACTTGTCAAGTGAAATTTACTCAAAACATTCTTAATTCAAGTCATCTTAACTTGACTAGATTTTGTTTTTCGCAGAGTAGATAATAGATAGAAAGAGACACTCGAAAAAACAATCTCTAGGTGAGTTAAAATGACTTAAATTAAGAACATTTTACTTTATTTGATTTGATTAAACTTGACAAGTGAAATGATCCGCCAGTGGAATAAGTGTTTTTCTCTTAATTCAAGCAACATTTGATTTTATTTCTTATTTTAAGTGCTAAAAGTTGTTGTTTTTAAGTGCAGCCAGATGTATTTTCATATTTTAAGTACAAAAATCTTACTCCACTGGCAGATAACTTTACTTGTCAAGTGAAATTCACTCAAATCACGGTAAAACCTTCTTAATCCAAGTCATTTTGTCATTTTCGCTTGACTCGATTTAGTTTTTTGCACTGCACAGAGCAGAAACGATAGAAAATGATACTAGTGAAGGTGTGTGGAGTTTAAAAACACAGAGGAGTGTTTTCTGTCTGAGAAAAGAACTCTTGTGTGGATGAAAACACAGCTGCAGGTCTGTTTGCGATGAGGAAACAACATTTTAGCATAGTTCCAGAAATAGTGTAACACAGGCCCTTTCCCCGTTTCTTTTCCGTGCTTATTTTCAGCTCGGCGCTCTGTCAAAGGCTCGGCCGCTCGCTGAAATTCTGCTCCCCGCCTGCGAAGGGTCGGCCCACACACTGACACTGACAAACCGCTGTAAGAATACATCAGAGAGGCGAATGCAGAAGAGCAAACCCAGACCCAAAGTCACAGGCACCTGCAAAGTTTGGAGAACAGAGAGAAGAGCTACAGTCTGACACATTCGGCCCTTTTCACATCTACTGCTTAAAGTGACACAGAGTAAAAAAATCTGGTAGTCGCATTTACTTCTTTTCATTCCTTTTCTGTTAGCTAAGGGTGTTTCTGCTGGGTTATTCTACTTCTACTCGATTTGTAGGAGTTTTAAGGCATTACTGATCAGCAAGTAAATGTGTTTTCATGATGTGAGCAGCATCAGAAACCAGTAAAGTGTGAAAATGTAATAAAACGTGACTCTCGTGGCAGGTAAATGAGATTGAAACTAAAATGTATTGAAATTAGAGTAGGGCAAGAAGTTTGTGACATCCCTCAGTCGTCCAGGTAGAATCCACTGGCAAAGGTGGAGTTCAATTTGTCAACTGGACAAGAGTTTCAGGTAGAAGACGTTTCGCCCAAGTTGCTTCTTCAGTTCTGATCAGAATGTTGGAGGACAATGACTTATTATGACAAATTATGCTCATTTGACTCCACTCTCAAGTCTATTTCAACAGGCCGAGCGAACAACAGTCGCTGTAAACAAGTAGTGTTAGTTTCAGAGTAATTTAGGGATCTGACTCCTCCCTGCAGGCAGATATAAGTCTGTGTCCTCCAGCGTCGGACCAGAACTGAAGAAGCAGCTTAGATGAGCGGCGAAACGTCTTCTACCTAAAACTCTTGTCCAGTTGACAAACTTAACTCAACCCTTTGCCATTAGGACAAGAAAAAGAAAAGAATTATCTGAATCAAATGTGATTTTAATTTTTGAACTGATGAATTGTTAACACAAAATAGTCAAATGTTTTTCCTTCAAAGTTTGAACTGATGCTAGAGAATTGGCTGTGAACTTCTCATATGGACCAAGATGCTTGTTGACCATTAGAAATAATTGAATCTCAGTCCATCCGATACTCATAAAAGAGCCAGATAGGGAGCCGATACCGATACTGAATATTGGATCGGAACATCCATAGTATTAAACGTTTCTACCGTCACAGAGGCCAAACAGACCAAGTTACAGATCAGATCTGCTGCTCGTTGACCATTAGGAATAACTGAAGCCCAGTCCATCCATCCATTTTCTTCTGGTTTGCAGGGGCAGCAGTATTTAGGGACTCCCAGACTTCCTTCACCCCAGACACTTCCTCCCGCTCCTCTGGGGGATCCCAAAGTGTTCCCAGACCAGAGACACCGTCCCTCCAGCGTCTCCTGGCTCTTCCCCGGGGCCTTCTTCTGGTGGGACATGCCCGGAACACCTCCCAACAGATGCCCTCCCCTCAGCTGCTCCTCTCGACGCGGAGGAGCAGCGACTCTACTCCGAGCTCCTCCCCTGTGACCGAGCTCCTCACCTTATCTCTAAGGGAGCGGTGATCTGGTCCTTTCGGTCGTTCCCCACAGTCAGGACCACAGGTGAGGGGAGGAACGTGACTGAGGTAAATCCAGAGCTTTGCCTTTGGGCTCAGCTCCTCTTCACCACAACGGCCCTGATACAGCGACCGCATCACTGCCGACGCTGCACCGATCCACCTGTCGACCTGAATCTCAGTCTGTAATATAATAAATTAAACAGTCCTGATTGAAATTTATGAATATATAATAAAAAGTGACAAAATTATAATAAACCAAGTAACTATATCCAACTCAAATCAGCATGACTATTTTAAATTGAAGCCATAATAAATGCATTGAAACCAGCCCAAAGTATCACTAACACAGATAATAAACTCCTACTAACTTAATAAATCTAATTCGTCACATCGAGATTACTCCTGACGTTTTGTTTTCACTGTAACTCTCCCAGGCGTTTTACAGTGTGCTCTGACAGTTATCGGTGGGAGACGTCCTGAGTGACGGAGGGTCCACGGGAGGAGGCGGCGGGGGTGCGGGGTCGGGAGTATTTGTGGTATGCCGTGTTCCTCCGGTCCCAGTGCGAGCCGAGCATTCTCCAGTGAGCTGTGTGTTCTGAATGCTGCAGCCGGGCACAGCTGTCAGAGCCGACGGGGGGACGGCACCAAAGCCACTCATACTGCGTCTGTTTAGGTCAGTGTGCGGCTTTTGGGGCAGTTCTGAATTTATGTTTTAGGGTCGGATTTATTTAGTGGAGACGGCAAAATATCTATATGAAAAAATAAAGAAATAATAATAATAATAACAAATAGGTAGAGCTGGTAGATTTAAGAAAACTATATGAATATGCAGCTTTTTGGGGTAGTTTTGAATTTATATTTTAGGGTCGGATTTATTTAGTGGAGACTAAAAATAAATAAATTATCCATCCATCCATCCATCTTCTCCCGCTTAATCCAGCTGGGTCGCGGGGGCAGTTTGCTGCCCAATACTCATAGCACCTGACCCCCCTATGAACCCCTCTGCAGGTGGTGACCCACAGGAGGAATAAATAAATAAATTAATTAAAAATAAATATTTAAGAAAAGTATATGAATATGCAGCTTTTGGGGTAGTTTTGAATGTATTTTAGTTAGTATTTAGTTTATTAGTATTTAGTTTAGGAATTCATGTAGTGGAGACTGCAAAAATATATATGAAAAAATAAACAAATAAATAATATAATAATAAAAAAATAAAAATAAAATGGATGAATTTGCAAACTGAATTGCTAGAGGTGAGATAAAACAACTTTATAATCAGCCTTACACTTCCCTCTGTTGATTTCCCACTGCACAGGCCAAAGCCCAAAAGACTCGATCACTGATGTCGTTTCTAATCCCATTTATTTACGGTGAATTATGTTTTTTAAAAACGCTAAAAAAATACATTCCCGAACCATTTTCTATCAACAACTTTCAGTTTCTCTTCTTCACCATCAGTAGTCGATTCTCACTTGTTGCTTCTGGCGGCTCGAGCCTCTCGCCGCCGCTGGAGTCGACAGTCGAGTCTTTTGGGCTTTGGCCTGTGCAGTGGGAAATCAACAGAGGTAATGCTAAGGCTGATTATAAAGTTGTTTTCTAACGTTTCCAGACACTAATGAGTGAACCAGGCAGAGCGTTTTGTTTGTTAGACTCGTGGCTGTTGTAAGATGGGTTAAAGTGGTGTTAAGCTTCTTCAGTGTGAAGCAAATTGGTGTTTTACGTGGAAGTTCAGAACTTGCCCCCATCACTACACTAGTTTGTTGCCTTGACAGACTCACTGCCACAGTGAGATCTCCACCGAGGAAACACTGATCTGTGCCGTTTTTTGGCTTCTGACAGAATTCCACCTCCTCTAGTGACGGACTTTAGCTTCAATTGTGCGTGAGTTCAACTTTAAATGTGCATTAGCTATGGATCAAAGTGAATGAAACATAAGACTAGAGAATGACTCGATGATTTGAATGTTTAGCTCATAACGTGAATGAAATGAATTGACTTTTTCAGTTCAAGTGCAATATTTTTCTTTTGACAGACAGTTTGGCTGAATATATTGAAGTTTGGAAGAAAATCATTGAACCAACTCAGTAATCCAGACACATTAATTATACGTGATAAATCTAGTCAAAACTACTCTATGTTCTTTTAGTTTCCACACATACTTTTACAGTGCATGTGTGTTTGAACCGCAAAGACTTAAACATTTCCATTTCCATTTCAGATGTTTTGATTTTGTCAGCAGGTGGTGATAAATTCTAACTATGACGGGACCATAGATCACTTGTCAGCCGCACTGAAAAGAGATTTTTGGTGTAATTTCCGAGTGAATAAAACAGCTTTCTGCTTGGCCGAAAAAGTCGAAACTCCTAAAAATTTAACGCACTTTCATTCCCTTGACGTCCCATTAACTTTGCTTGTCCTTGCAGACTGACAAATACAACTCAATACTGGGGCTATGCGAGTGAATTCCACACAGGATCAGACCTGCTTTTTATGCTCGGCTGATTTTCACTGAAAGTTAAACCGTGAGCGAGGCAGAGGCGCGGGAGGCTGCACTGCAAAAGCAAATAAAAGACTTTAAATGGACTTCCTTTAGAATATTCATCTTAGTTTAAGATGTGAGTCTATTTAATGGACCTGTAGGATTGTATTTGTTCCTTATATAAAGCAGAAGTGTGTATTAATTTGGTAAGAAAGTCGCATATATCCGTATATTTTTATTTTGCTGTCAGAAAAGTTGGGGGTTGGGGGTCCGTCACCTGCTTGTTTTTATGGATATGTCATTGCTTTGTCTGGAATGTTCCACAGTGTGACATTAAGCAGCTCTACCTTATACATTTATCCAATTACAGGTGGATTTATAGCTCCAAAATAGATCAAATCTGACCTGTAACTTGGTCTGGTTTGATCTCCATGAAGATAGAAAGATTTAATACTATAATGTCGTATCCCAGAGCAATAATATCTTCATGAAGAAAAGCATTTGACAAACTCCCCTACCGGAAAAAGTTACACAATGCATTTAATCTAGGTCTTATACACGAGTGTCCAAACTCTTTTCACCAAGGGCCACAAAAATAAACATAGAGAAGGGTTATGGACTGATGGTTAATACAGCGAGACTTTCACATAGGCTCATTTTAGGTTTGTATCACAACGCAATAAAATGAGCAGTTATTCAGGTTGCAGTGGCAGATGATAGCGATGCCTTTTCCTGCAAATCCTAATATTTCTATACTCATTTGTCAATTCAGCAGGAAGTCTGAGGGCCGGTAAAAATGTGTCTGTGAGCTGCATCTGGCCCCCGAGCCGTAGTTTGGACACCCCTGGTCTAACACGATGAATATTCAGGAGTCAACTCACTATGTAGCATTTCTGGAGATGTTATCGCTTTGTCTGGGATGTTTCACAGTTTGGTATTAAATAGAGACGTCCCGATCAAGATTTTTTGGCTTCTGATCTGATCCAATTTTTTAAAGTGTTGCGTGCTCTTCCCGATACCGATCCAATACCAATTCGATTCTTTTTTTTTTCATAGCTTCGGTAGCGCCATCTCTATAATGTAGTGTTATGAAAGAAGTTCGTACCTCAGCTCCTAAAAGTCCATTCGACGACCAAAGCCTTACCGACCTCACCTCGCCTCGCCTTCGCCAGTGTTTGCTGCTGTGGATTTGCCGTCTTGTAAATCACAAACTCATTCAGACGATTCTTTTATAAGTGACTGAATTGGTCGTGTTAAAGTGGCTCTGCTGGTTCCTCCAGGAGAAACTGTTTGTTTGCAGCGATTGCGTCGCTGTTTGACTCTTGTTTTGTCGTAGTGAAAAGTCCCACACAACGGACAGATAGATGTATAATAAGAGCTGGATAAGGCCCATCCCCTCTATCTGCGACCGCAGACTGATCTGTGGCCAAGTGAGGTACTGCAGCCCAAGAAAAAATCTCGCATAAAGCATTTTTTGTGAAATCAAACGGCCTGTGTTCGGCTGACAGGGCTTGATTCTTCTGTATTTTTACGATCTGAACTTAAAAAAAAAATTTAATCGTCAAAGTGCCTAAAAATCAGCTTTGTAAGAGTTATCCTAGCCCCGCTCTGAGCCCGCGTTAGCTCCGCTTCAGCAGCTCTCGCTCTGATTGGTCAGAACTGTGTTTCTGACGTCACACGTTGGGCTGCAAACAAGGAAGTAAATGCGGAAGTAAAAATCCTTTTTGCGGTCAAGCGCCAATGAGCAGTGGCCACTGAAAACAAGACAGCGCCATCTTGGATTCATCTTCCAGATTTTACTATAGTTCTATGAGCGGACATGTTGGTGTTCTGATTTGCGGCTGCCGTAAAGCGCGACGATGCTGCAAAAACATGTGAAACTAAATTGGTCTGATCATGTGACTGAATCCAATACTGTCTGATACTCATAAAAGAGCCGGATTGGGAGCCAATACCGATACTGAATATTGGATTGGGACATCCCTAGTATTAAACATTCTGATTCTGATTCTGATTCTGATTCTGATTCTGATTCTATCATCATGGAAACCAAACCAGATCTGTGGGGAGGCGACCCCGCTCACAGAAGAATGTCTGTTTTTCTAGGCATTTTTGAGCTATAAAACCACCTGTAATTGAATAAATGTAAGGTAGATCTGTTTAATGTCACACTGAGGAACATTCCAGGCGGAGCAATGACATCTCCACAGGAAGAAACAGCTGACAGACCCAAATGAAAAGCTACACAGTGCACCTTTAACTGCGTTTTAGTAAAATGAGTACTCGTCTAGCCTGTCGTAGGCACTTTCTTTAACCCAGTCTTGTATTACTTGACAGTGTGTCGTCTCAAATAACAGCAAACGTCTTCTGTCTTGTTCAAAAGGGGCGTAAATATGATATAGGCCGGGCTTTATAAGTGTTCACAAAAGAGAGCTCCAAAACGCAAGGACACAATGGTTGAATAGGGTCATGATTTCTGCAGGGGGATTTGCTGTTGCCCGGACAACGCACAAAGCAATGCCGGTTGGACAATGTTCGTAAAAACAGACTCGCTTTAGAGAGGAGGAAAATGCCCTGGTAATATCTGATGCGATTGCAAAATGTTCTACAAACTGCTCAGGGAATAAACCGTATTCCCAAATGGGGTTAGAAGTGTAATTGGAGTTTGCGTTTCACACCTGCTTTGAATGACGGCACCGTTTTGGAAGCGATCTCGGTTCTATAAATCACGGCGTATTGTGATGTGGCGAAGGAGTGAAAGGAGAGGGAAATGCATGGGAAAAAGTGAGCGAATGAAAGTTAAACATTAAACCGAGAGGAGGCGGTTTGGTTCTGTGCAGGGGTGAGGAGTGCTGAGGAAATGTTAATGAAATGCAGTGAGAGTGAAGCTTTGTAAACACTGAGGAGTTAACAAGAAAAGGACTGAAGGCGGATTTTGAGAAGAAACATTTAAACATTTAGTCTTTTTTTTCTCAGCTGGCTGCTTTTGTGGGTTGCCAAAGTGAACCAATTGCCCCGTGACTTGGCAGATTTTAAGCTAGATGCCCTACCGTAACAACTGTCCTACTCAAGAACATAAGCGCTTGGGATGAGGAGGATTTAAACAGGGACCTTCATAGTTAATTCTCCGCAACAGACTCTATTCAAGGGGAACTCTGGCACGTTTGAAGCTAAAGTCCGTTTCTAGAGGAGGTTGAATTCTGTCAGAGGCCAAAAAAACGGCACAGATCAGTGTTTCCTCGGTGGAGATCTCACTGTGGCAATGAGTCTGTCAAGGCAACAAACTAGTGTAGTGACCATAGACCGTATATATGAGTGGACTAAGTGAGCGTGACGTCACCCATAGCGTTTAGCGCCGCTCAATTGAGGCTTGCGATGCTAATGGCTACAGGGGCGTATTTGGAGCCAGGCCCTATGTTATGAATAGGGGTTTTTTTTGGCAAAAAAAATTCAGGACCATGTAGAGCGGGTTCCTACGAACATTGTAAGACAAAAATGACGAGGCTCACTGCAGCAGGTACAGACAGACAAGCGATAAGATCTCAGTGTAAGTCAAAGGGAAAAAGGGAGAGAAGGAGCCGGAAGAGCCTCCTGGAGCACTTCCTGTTTGGCACGCGGCGGCTAAAGGGATAGCTTAGTCCACTCATATATACGGTCTAGTGTAGTGATGGGGGCAAGTTCTTAACTTCCACTAAAACACCAATTTGCTTCACACTGAAGAAACTTAGCACCACTTTAACCCATCTTACAACAGCCACGAGTCTAACAAACAAAACGCTCTGCCTGGTTCACTCATTAGTGTCTGGAAACGTTAGAAAACAACTTTATAAGCAGCTTTAGCATTAGCTTGTTGATTTCCCACTGCACAGGCCAAAGCCCAAAAGACTCGATCGCCGACTCCAGCGGCGAACAATGAAGATCAATAGAAACTGAAAGAAAGAAAGAAAAAAATTATTGAAAGAAAATGGTTTGAGAATGTATTCTTTCAGCGTTTTCAAAAAATATGATTCACTCGTAATTAAAAGGGTTTAGAAACGACATCGGCGATCGAGTCTTTTAGGTTTTGCGCAGTGGGAAATCAACAAGCTAATGCTAAGGCTGCTTATAAAGTTGTTTTATAACGTTTCCAGACACTAGGAGTTCCCCTCTCATGCTTACTTTAAAAACCAGGAAGACGTTTGGAAAGATGCGATGACGACTTCCGGTGTAGTTCCCGACACTGGGCTCGAGCGACTGTGATCAAACCCACTGAAGTAAATGTGATCGTTGGTAAAATGAAGCCTGCAGACGTATGTTCGGTTTGGAATCATTTTGAGTTCGGCGCCCTCGTCTCTTCTAATCGCATGTACCCAGTGCGCTCGGAGTTGTGCGTCAGTGGGGAAAGGATTAAAACTGAGGTATAGTTGTAATTGTTGATAAGCTGAATGTAACAGAACGCTACAATGACATTTAGATTAAGAAAACTCGGCCATTTTCTAATTTTTCCTAGATTTTGTCAGACTTACTAACGTGAACAGAGCCCGCCGGAAGTCGTCATCACGTGTTTCCAAACGTCTTCCTGGTCTGTGATATAAGTGTGAACAGAGCCTATTTGCATCTGAAAGGAGATAAAAAATTTGCCTTCAGTTCTTAAACTATGTAACTTTTCTCATAGAATTACCAAAGTGAACCAGTTGCACCGTGATTTGGCAGATTTTTAAGCCAACCATAATAAATAATATTAATTATCTCATTATCATAAGTGCTTTGAATAGGCAAGTTTGGGACCTCGGGGACCTTAATAGTTCTCCAAATCCCCAATATTTCTGATATTTCCATATAAGGAGGGAGGTGAAATTTAATGGCGCACTGTGTAACTTTTCTCATGGTTAAGATGCCCTACCATAAAAGTGCCTTACACTTACCGCAAAAAAAGCTTGGCCAAAACTTAAGATATAAACACTTAAATCTATCAGAAAATGACTTAAAAGTAGTGAAATCGTGAGTCCAGGCAGCAAAGATCATTTTACTTGACAAGTTATCTTAAAATAAACGACCTCTAGACTAGAATGAAGCAGTTTTTGAACTAGGAAATAGATAATAAATCTGAAAACAAGATGAATAACCTGATATAAGTTTTAAAACATTGGCCAGATCAGAGAAATTTGCAGTGCACTCTGGAACATAAGTGGTTGGCGTGGGCAGGGTTTGAACAAGGACCTTCATAGTTAATTTTCTACTATTTTTATTAGAAAGGAGGTGAAGTTTGGGCACTGCAGCCTGTTAATATCCATGGAAACATTATTGCTTTGCCTGGATTATTAAGTATGACATTAAACTCATTCAGTTACAAGTGTTTATACTGGTACCTTCAAATAATTCTGACAAGTTTAAGGTCGTGCTGAAGAACATTCCTGGTAAAGCAGCGACATTTCTATAGAGACAAGCAAAAGTTTTTACAGCAGAGTTAAATTCTGTTCTTCCCACGCAGTTTCAAATGACTAAAAGTGCTTTTTAAAATAATATAAGATTCGAAAAAAAGTTCTCGCGTGAGGAAATTCTCAACTTATTCTCAACTTTTCTGTTTTTCAAAGGTGGGGCTGGTTTCTTAATGACCTTTATTGTAACTGTCTGCTGATTGAGCGCCAGCTAAAGTTACCCTCCTCCCCCTCGGCCGGGCGAGTACAGGCACATCCGAGCGCACACTCGACCCAGAAACCTCCACGCGCACACAGCACACTTCACCGTGTTTTAGCTTTCACACAGGACACCGTTTAAACCGCATTTTAAACACATTTCTGGGATGTCGGATGCGGCCCCTTCGCAGCTTGTCAAGTCCGCTGCTCGACTTGAGTGCAAATTTGTGCTGAAGCCTTCAATCAGAGAGTCATTACAGTCCGGGGGCATAATAGCAGACTGTAGCGCCGGAATACTCTGTAATAAAGTTTGCTTAAAAGATAAACTGCTGCGAGACAAGGAATGAGCTATGGGCCAATGCTAAAAGGTAAAAAATCCAGATAGTCGCTGAAAAATGCATTAATCTAACACAGTGTCACTTTTCTGCTGTGTGTCTGCCACTTTTTATCGCAGTGGAGATGTTATTGCCGCGATTGCTCGACAGTAACGGATTAAAACGTAGACTGTAGAAAGAGGAGAACTAAGGGAGTGTGACCTTCGGCTCCAGTCAAATGAAGCTCACGAGGCTAGCGGCTGTAGGAGCGAATTTGGAGCTGAACTTCCATAGTAGGAGTAGGAATTTATTTGCGGAAAAAATAGCAAAATAACATCATGGATCATGCAGAAGGGGTTAATATGAACGTTTTAAGACCAAAATGACGAGGCTCAGTGCAGCAGATACAGAGAGAGGAGCAACGATTGTTCTATTAAAGGGATAGTGAATGAAATCCTCTATGAAATGTTTAATGTATAGTAAATTAACTATTTGTCTTTTCACACTTTAAATTGTAACTTGAACTGTGCAATCTTTTCTAGAAGCCCCTATGGACTGGTGCTGAAAATGAGCACATGTGCTAACACACTTAAGCAATACATCTGGTTTGTCCAATGTATATGTGATGTCCATATTAAATAAATAAATAAATAGTTTGTGTTTTTTGACATGAATCTGCACGTCTCCGTCAGCAGAGTCGTGCATCAACACTGACTTACCTCCCGACAGCGTCTGAGCCGAGTTCTTCCCCGGTTTCGGTGCTGATGAAAGTGTCCGGCAAGTTGGCTGGAGTCATGAAAATAAAGCGTTTTTCTACTCAAAACAACATGTGTTCAAAAGAGCGACACATTTGCGTCACAAAACTGTCAGAGCTCATAATCTCTTGGTACTATTTTCTCTCCGGTCGTATCATTGCGCCAGTCTATGCCGCCAGGTGACAGCACTTTTTTCAGTAGTTCGGCAGTGTTTACATGATCAGCTCCTTTTACCTTTTCTCTACTAAAGAAAAGGTAAAAAAGGAGCTGTTAAGTCGAAAACTACCACTTCATGACGTCACAAGGTGGAACAGAGCATTGGAGAGACAGACTAATAATAAAGAGTTACTCGAACGTGTGTGAATGAAACAAAACACAACTCCAGGTATGTTTTTGATGAGGAAACAACATTCTAACACGGCTTAAAGCTCACAAGAGTCAATTTTGAGCAATATAGGTCCCTTAAATTGTGTTAACGCTGGAAAAAACCAAGATCTAGGTAAGTTAAAATGATTTAAATTAAGAACACGTGACTTTGAGGAGATTCATCTTGACAAGTAAAATTATCTGCCATAATAAGTATTTTTTTTCTTAATTCAAGCAACATTTGATTTTGTTGACCACTGACCGCCGCGATGCGACAGAGCACTGCCGAACTACTGAAAAAAGTGTTGGATTTATGTGCGGCTTCAGCTGGGGGTAGCGCACAATAATATGAACGGAGAGAAAATAGTACCGAGAGATTATGAGGTCTGACTTTTTCGTGGACAACGGTTTTGTGACGCAAATGTATCATTCTTTTGAACGCATATTGTTTTGAGAAGAAAAACGCTTTATTTTTGGACGGAGATGCCATAGACCCTTTTAGTGTTGGTAAACGGTGATGACGTTTGGTTGCGCACACATTTTGGCAACAGAAGTACAGCAGAACTCAGCAGCTCGTCAAACTTTGTCAAAGGATTATTGTCAAAAGATCGTGAATATTTCCTCAACAAACTGATTTTGACAAACTGTCCGACTGCCAGATCCTTGTGCGATCAGTGAGTAAAACTTTAAAACTTTAGTCTGCCGGTAGAATATCGATTCTGACAACAACACACAACAACAACCAGACATTTTGGTGCTGGAAATGTTTTTATCTCCGTCTTCTGTCCGTGTTCAGTCTAAATAAATCAGAATTAATGGGAAACAAAGCTACTTCTGTTGCCAAAATGCGCACGTAGCTTTTTTTTTTTTATCACTTCTGCCCTAAAAGGGTCTGTCAAAAAACCCAAACTTTAAAGTCTATTGGAAACAGAGTCAGTGGAGGCGGAACCGCGCCCATGAACACTTCCTATTTCGAAAACGACGACGAGCGGGTTAGTTACGTCCATGTTTATACGGTCTGTGGATTAAACTAATGGTAAGGTAACTTTTATTTATATCTTTATGAAGTTATTTCTATGTCCATGAAGTGTAGAGGCGCCACCGAGCCAAGCTGCGGGTCAGATCTGTGGAGAGGCGACCCTGCTCACTGTAAGAGTTTTTAAATAACAAAAACATGCGATTGAATCAGCGCCAAAGAGGTTTCATGTCATATTGTGGAACATTCAGGGCATAACAATAACACAGCCAAGCACCCAGAAAAGTTATGTAGTGCACCTTTAAAATTCTAATTATTGGGAGCAGCGAACACTTTCCGTAAGTTTAATTATATGGCATTTATAATAATAGCAGTGACATTTTGCCGCGCTACTGTTCCATAAAGAGTATCACAACGGTGAGCTGCAGAATGCTAAAAATGTAGTTGAATCTACAGTCCAAGGTCCTTTTGCCCACTTGAGAGAAGATAATAGTCAAGAATTTATTATTATTATTATACTAAGTACTTTTTCAATGATAAAGCACTAGGAGTATAACCATAAACTTGGTAATAAAGTCTTGACAGGGCATTGTTAGTGGAAACAGTAGGATTTCACAAATAGCCTCAATATTGTACAGTGAGGAGAATAAAGTTTCATAATATACTGTAGTGTTCTAACATTTTATCTCTTTTCCCACTAGATGTATTCAGTTTTTATTGTAGTCCTCTATCTTACCCAAATACCATTTAAAAGGCCCTTAAGACACTATTTTCTGAGCTCGGTTATGCTGTTTTCTCATCAAGCTGGAGTTCTTCTCTCAAAAGTGTTACTCAAACGTGTCTGAATGAAACAAAACACGACTCCAGGTATGTTTTTGGTGAGGAAACAACATTCTAACACGGCTTAAAGCTCACAGGAGTCAATTTTGAGCAATAAAGGCCCTTTAAACTGGAAAAAAACATATCTAGGTAAGTTAAAATGACTTAAATTAAGAACATTTGACTTTATTTGAGCCGATTCATCTTGACAAGTAAAATTATCTGCCAGTGGAATAAGTAATTTTTTTCTTAATTCAAGCAACATTTGATTTTTTCTTATTTTAAGTGCAAAAAGTTGTTTTTCTTCTTTTAAGTACAAAAAGTCTTATTCCACTGGCAGATAATTTCACTTGTCAAGTGAAATTTACTCAAATCGTGGTAAAACTTTCTTAATCCAAGTCATTTTAGCTTGACTAGATTTATTTTTTTGCTGTGAAGTTATGCACAGTTCTCCCAGTTTGAGCCTTTGCTTAGTTAAAGAGTCAATTTGATCCACTTTTTTGGTCCTCCTTTGGGTAATTTCTTGCTAATAACTTCTGTAGTAACCTGAAAAAGTCTTGTTATGTACTCATTAAACCAGTTTTCTTCTTAAGTGGTACTTAGTGTGAAAAGTTTGAGAGCCGCTGCTGTATTATTATTATAGAAAGTTGCCTCTGAAACCTATAAATAAAGTAATGTGACAGGAAAACCAGGATATTGTTACAGCGCCTTACACAAGGAGTTAATAGGCTAAGTATGCAGTATCATATGCCATAGCCTATTATTCCCCAAATCACATTTTTCCTGTAACAACACAACTCTCCAAAGATTTCACATTGGATTTCACTCTAGTGTTGTTAAGGCCACTAGTCCCGCCTCCGCTGCGCTCTGATTGGCCCCGGAGCTCCTGGCATATATAATCAGACACCTTGCTCGCCGCTGTGATTGGCTGCAGCCGGTGCAGTTATGTAAATGAGCACCTGGTGGCGCCTCGCTGCTTTGCCTGACCACGGCGAGTCTGGCGAAGGCACCGCGGCTTGAGAGGGTCCGTGGAGAGAGACCCGACAGGACGCGTGATTACAGAAGATATTACAACGTTGTTGGCGGCAACCTTCACTGATTTTATAGTGTTAAAACCTCAGAACGGCTGTGGTCTGAGCGTGCGTAAAAGTCGTCTCCAAATCCTGCGTAAATCCATTTTGCTGAGACTTTTGGTGGTCCACATTGACGCGAACTACAACCAAGAACCACGCGTTGGATTTAACATTTGTGGACTTTTATTTTCAGCGTTTCCTCACAGTTAATTACTTGACTTAACGAGTTTTTGGAAAAGTTGGCACCGCTTTTGTGAACCTACCCTACGGACTTCGTGTTTTCGGTAAGTGTTCACGGGCTTGTTTCTAAACTCCAGTGTTGGTAATCTGTCAGCGCATGTGTCCCCCGCTGTCTGCGTGTGTGTTGCGGTGTTTGCCTCCCCTCTTTGCGGCTTGGCGTCTCCGTGTCTCGGCGTGGAGGGATCCATGGAAGTCTGGACGCCGGCCACAGGGTGTTGGAAGCGCACACGGGGAGGTGTAACGTTGCGCTGGGCTTTATGTGCGCCTGTGGGGCAGATGCTATTGTGGTATTTGGTAACATAGCCATGCCATTCTATGTACTGACTAGACTCAACTACCATATTAGAAACCATTTGGCTTTTTGAGTTTCACCAAGATGGGGAATTAATTAACCAAATAAAAGCTTAATTAGCGCAAAACAACATATTAATTCCAAGATGGATCTTAAGAGGGCCTGAAATTGGACTAAACCAGGTCTAAACTTGATCTAAAGGAGGATTAGCACAATGGAGGACTAAACTGCAACAGAATAGACTCAACCAAGTAGCCTAAAACAAGATTTAACCTAAATTATAACTAAACCAGAGGCTATTTCACTAAACAAGTCTAAAATGGGACCAAAAACCAGGTCTAAACTTGATCTCAAGGAGGATTAGTACAACTGAGGACTAAATTACAAAAGAATAGGTGCAACCAAGTAGCCTTAAACAAGATTTTATGTAAATTATAACTAAACCAGAACTAATATCAGGCTAAACAAATCGAAAATGGGACTAAACATCATGTCTAAACTTGATCTAAAGGAGGATTAGTACAATTGAAGACTAAACTACAACAGAATAGACTCAAACAAATAGTCTAAAACAAGATTTGACCAAAATTATAACAAAACCAGAGCTAAAACAGGGCTATTTCAGGACTAAACAAGTCTAAAATGGGACCAAACCAGAACTAAACCATGCCTTAAGATGGGCTAGTAGGTAAAAGGAGAACTAAACATGAATAAAACTGACTCAGGCCCATCCAAGTAGCTTAATAACAGGACTTAAGCAGGACTAATTTGGCAGGAGACAATTAAGACAAAGGCCTACGAATTTAAGACAGAACCACATCTATAACAGGACTGAGTCAGGACTGAATTAGGTCTAGACAATAGTATAAATAAGGACTAAACACAGGCTACATGCAAATAACTTTCAATTCAAATCTGCAGTGATCTAAGGTATCATTAGAAGAATCACAGCTTGTATATCTCATCAAAACTGGGACTAAACTGGAACTAAATCTGGACTAAACCAGGACTAACCCGAGATTAGATCAAACTAAGTCTACATCTGGACTAAAGTGGACTCAAACCAGGACCAAACGTGTTAAAACCACAGGTCTAGACTTTATATAAATTGTTTCGTTCACATTAAGGTCTTAAAAACACTCTGAGGTTGTGTCCCGGGCGCTCTGCCAAAACATTGTCTTCTGTATTTATTTAAAATAGTAATGTTCCTTCATTTATACTATGTCTTCCTGCTTTCATTCACACAGAATCCACTGAGTTTCCACTTGCCCTGTAGTTTATTATTCTTCACAACTCATTCACAAACCAGGAACACAAACCCCGAAAGTTAAACAAACATAAGTCTTCCTCTTTTGGGAATGTCAGGCTCTTGAAGTGCAGCTGGGAGATGGAAAGGGCTGGTCTATTCGTGAAAAATATCTAATTTATGTTGCAATTATAGGATTTTAAACGCATCTGGGGGAATTGACAAAAGGAATTATGAACTGACAAACCAATACAAGAAACACATGTATTTCAAAACATGTTTGCGTAGATCTAAACTGCAGGGTTACGCAGATTTTTTGCTGATTTTTTGCAGATTTGTATTTTATTTTGTGGTAGGATTGCCAAAAGTATCGAAAATCAAACACTAATCAAGATTAAAATTAGTAATGGAGTAGTATTGAAAAGAAAGTACTAGATTTAATGTTGAAAATGACGTTCTGTTGTCTAAATAAAGAGTTATTTTTGTCATTATCGTGGTTTTGGAATCTGTATTGAGTATCGAGTCTATTCCTTGTTAGAAAGGACCGTTAAGGACCCTGACAACACCCGTTTGCGGAGTAAATTACGGCCCTTCAAAAACCGCAGTCTTTGTTCACTTCTACTGCGATGAATCTTGGCGTCCTTGGAGATGGATAAATGGTTTTGTAGCAACGAGTTTTGGGGAGTTTTTTAGGCTCCAGGTGCGGGCAATCACAGAGAACATTAACCCCGCGACCTCACAGTGCTACAGGTGACCTCGGGTTTGAACATCGGCCCCGCGCCCCCCTCACCTCTGCCCCCAAACGAGGTGCTTCTCTTCGGGGAGCGATCCGTCACAGCAACCAGCCTAAACTGCAGCGATGCCAGGTCAAAGACGCCCAAAACCTGCCAGGGCAAAGTGAAAGTTGGTTATAAATGGTTGACATAGTTTATGAAGGTTAAAAGACCAAAGGAAGGACGGCAACACTGCAAAAAATGCTGATCTGGATTGGCTGAAATGACTTGAATACACAATAGCAAATGGATTTTGAGTGGTGTGGATGAGTTTAAAGTTTAGCTAGAGTTTAGTTATAGGCGATTTTAGTACATTTCTCCTCACCTGGATTTTTTTTCTTAATTTTCCTTTTAAAACTGCCCCTTTTACCCTGTAATGAAGTGTTCTACCTCCTTTTGTTCAGTCCAACCTGTTATTTCACAATCTGCTGCTGTAGTTGTGTCATGAGGCTGTGATAAAAGCTACAGGACCAGAAATGGAGATGAAAAAGAAAAACAGAAAATAAAATTTACACTCTTTTATACAAAACACACAGCAAACATGTATAAACAACTTTTTGGACATAAAAAATGCTTAATTTAGGGCCTTAGCTACAAGAATGCAAAATATCAAGTCTGTAAGTAAATTAAAAATCTCCTTATTGCCCTAAAAACAAAAAAAAAAGTGCAATCGCCACATTAATTTTCTGGTCCAGTCCTGGAAACAGCTCCTGTCAGGTCCAGGGCCAGAGCCACAGCACTTCTGCATTTCCCTGGTGGAAATTACATTTGGATTTGTTAATTTTGACTGAAATAAACCTTTAAATAAAAATAGCAAAGAGATGCACAATTACACACACCAAGATGTTTAATTTTCCATGTGTGTGAGAATTAACTGCACTTAGAGCGACTTTTTCACTCGTTCTAAACACACACAGTCAGAGGAGTCGACCATCTTGACTCACTTCACTCTTTGGCAAAGTTTGGCTCGATCAAAATGGACGGAGCGCATGAGTTTGGGGAAAACAAAGTTCCTGTTGGACACTCGTTTTGCTCCCGTCATCACACAGCGTGAGTGTGACGTAGGATAAAGCCGCAGAAATGTACGGAAACCTCTATGTCTGCACTTTCAGAGGGGAAAAGGAAGTTTCTGTCTTTTACGGTTAGAAAGTTCTGCGCGGTTATAGAAAACATATTCCTCTGTATCGTGTACGATGTCGTAGAGTCTTCGAGTGTTTTTAACCTATTATTAGATATTTGTGTCAGTTTCAGTAAATGCATTTATCCACCAGCACATTTTCCTTTCTTTACTTAAAGATTTGTGCAACGTTTCTGGTGGACGGTCCGTCAAAATCTTTTCTCCATGATTGCTTTGTCTGGAATGTTTCACAGTATTTTTATTAAATTTTAAACATTTCTATCTTCATGGAGACCAAAACACACCAAGTTACAGGTCAGATCTGTGGAGAGGCGACCCCGCTTAGACTCAGATTCCCTGATTTTCAAGGTATTTTTGAGCTGTAAAACCACCTGTAACTGAATAAATGGAAGGTAAGGAGCCGTTTAATGTCGTACTGTGGAACATTCCAGGCAAAATCCATAGAAATGAGCAGGTGATGGCCCCCCAACTGAAAAATTACATAGTGCACCTTTAAATTTAGTTGAGTGACACTTCATTTGTATGGTTAAAAACAAGTTAGAAAAAATATTATTCTGTTCAAGGTCTCAATTTGAAATCCAAACACAGTCCCCAGGTTTGGTTATTTAACATCAGTGGACTTGTTGGGTGGATTTGTCTTCATTCCTTGGCCTATAATTTTGCGTGAAATAAGAATAATTGTATTGTAAGTGTGTTGACATACCTTGAAACGCGCCAAACAATTATACAAACAAATACAAACCCAAGCAATTAGACCTATTCTCTTGGTTATCCTCAAAACATTTCTCATTTCAAGTCAAACAGATCAAATTTGAGTGAGAATCCATCGCAAAAGCGTCAGAGACACTTTCTGAACACCAAAAACCCAACACAAGGACGTGTCTCTTGTAAAACGCGATGTGTATCTGTGTGGCACATACATGAAAAACACAGGCCCAAACGCTGGAGCTCGGCACAAAGGCGTTTGGAGGCTGTGGCGGATCACCTTCCCGCCACATGAAAGCGCAGGCTGAGCTTGGCAGGACGCACGCGACCTGCTGCTTTCTTAAACCTGCGGGACGGACGAGGGAAGGACTGTATTTTCGACTAAAGAATCTGGTCGACTAAAGACGTGTTCTGGCGATTCATGAGTCGGATAAAAAAAAAAGTGTGGGGGGGAAAAAAGCTCTTAAAACTATTTACCCGAACCAAACTGTGCTCACGAGACTAAACAGCGTGGGAGCAGTTTAGTCTCGTGAGCACAGTTTGGTTCATATTCAAAAACAAGTATTTATTAGGGATGCACCGATACGATACTGGTGTTGAATTTTACTGGATTTTTCATATCGGTTCAGCTGTTTGGGGCTTTAGCTCGATGTAATAAGAGTATTTACAGGCTGCTTTTGTCTCTTATGTGTGAACTTTTATACATTTAAAGCTGTTCAATAGCCATTTGAAGAGAAAATGGCAGTTGCATAACATGAGTGGACCTCTTATGTGAGAAACTGTGTTTTAAGGAAACAGGGGCCATTTTTAGAAATGGGTGCCAGGCTTTAGCTGGATGTAATAAGACTATTTAGAGGCTGATTTCATCTCATAATGTTTGAACTTTTACACATTTAAAGCTGTTCAATAGCCATTTGAAGAGTAAATAACAGTTGCATAACACGAGTGGACCTCTTATGTGATAAATTAATTGTTTTTTTAAGGAAATGGGTGCAGTTTTCTTAGGTTTCACTTCACGGAAACTGCCTGACCTCGCAGCATTAGGATTTATTCGCTCGACAGGTACATTTTTTATTTAACCAAACGTTGCGCCAACTATAACTTCCAGGGTTTCCAGAGAAATTAAATTGAGCGGAGACACTAGGTGGCACCAGCCTGGCTACCATTTTCCATCCTTACACTGGTGTCGGTTAATATCAGATATCGGTGGATACTTAAAGTTAAAGTATCAATATCGGTATTGGAGCTAAACAGGCTGTATCCCTCCTTTTTATGCATAAAAAAGAAGTAGAACGTGTATAACAACAATGAATTTATATAAAGCACCTTGAATCATTCCTTTTTATATGCCTTTTTACATATAAATTAAACAAAAGTCTTCAGCTAACTCACTCACTAAATATAATCTAAATATAAATAAAAGCATTACCGTTGTTGCCTTTATACATTCAGGTTGACCAAGGTGCCAGTGACCGACTAAAGGACCAAAGGACTAAAGGGCTGCATCTCTCCATCTCTAGAGGTTGGACAAAGTATATGGGCTTGGCTTGGCCGTCTCTGCTCTGTGCCAATGATAGAGGCAATAAAAGATGTCTCCTTGCCCCTCCTCCTCCTGTGGCCTCTTATGCAAAGTCTCTGAAGCCTGAAGTGAAAAGCAGTCCGGATGTACAGGTCTGTTGTTAAATCGTGTAATGGACTTTTTAGTGCCAAATTCACCCCCTGAGAGTTGTTCAGTTTTGCTTGTATGATGGGGTTGGTCGGTCTTATATTTTTCATGAGTATCGGTGCAGATTCGTGCTGGAGTGAGTGTTGTATAGTGTGTTAAAGGTCCTATATTACACAAAATTGACTCTTGTGAGCTTTAGGTAGGGTCACGTCCCCATTTACCCGGGACAGGCCCAGTTTGGAGCCCTGTGTCCCCTGTACCAGCAGATTTATCCAAAACCAGTGATTTGTCCTGGTTTTTTACCCTTTGTCCCTGGTTTCCCTATTTCAGGTCTGTTTGAGGTCTAAACCAGGTCTAAACCAAGATTATATCTGGTGTATTTCAGGTCTAAACCAGGACTATATCAGGTCTATTTCAGGTTTGTTTGAGGTCTAAACCAGGTCTAAATCAGGACTATATCAGGTCTATTTCAGGTCTGTTTGAGGTCCAAACCAAGTCTAAACCAGGACTATATCAGGTCTATTTCAGGTCTAAACCAGGACTTTATCAGTTCTAAATCAGAGGGGCATAAATTGCATGTGTTCAGACAAAATCCAGAAGACTGTGCTTCTGTATTTTATTTCTCAGATTATACACTGAGCCACACATGAGTAAATAATGGACAGTGCTACACCATTTTTTCACATTTTTATTTATACCCACCATCCCAGCCTGAGTGTGTCCCAGTTTTAAATTGTGAAAATGTGGACACTGTAGCTTTAGCCCATGTTCGAATGTTGTTAACTCACCAAAAACATTCCTGGAGTCGTGTTTGTTCACATCATGTTTGAATAATCCTGTGTTATTAGTCTGTCTACATCTCCAAAACTCAAAATTCTCTGTTCCACCTTTTGCTCCACCAGGAAACATTATAACATCAGAAAATTGTGTTATATGGGCCCTTTAAGCATCCACTTTATAACCAGAAGAGTCTGTTTCAGTAGCGCCGCAAAATGAATCACAATCGGATATAAATCACAATTTGAATGGACGCAATTAGCAAATCAAAAAGTCTGCGATTTTAGAAGTAGCATCATTTTCTCCATTAGATAGTCTTGTCTTATTCTGCATACAAATCTGCTAAACCCTGTAGTTTAAACCTTTACAAATATGTTCTAAAATGTGATTCTTGTCTTCATTTGCTAGTTCATATTTCCGGCTTTTTTTGTCAGCTTTTCTGGACGTGTTTAAAATGTGAACTTTGGACAAAATCCTATCATTTAAAACATAAATCAGTCAGATTGATTTCCCCCCCCCCCCAAATCGCTCTAGTCCAAATCCAGCACAATCACACGCTGCTGTTGTTTACGCCGAAATTAATCACAGTGGAATCAAAACCGCAATCCGTCATCATTGGTTATTAATATGTCAGAAAGGCTGCAATTATTGTAATAATTATATTATATATATATAATAATAATACATCAAGCATTTACCTCAGAACCACAGGGTAGCCGGGTCAAATAAAGTCCATGTATTGTAGATATTAGGTTTATCAAATCAAAATAGCAGTTTGAATGGTTGCTCAAGGCCGGTATTATTTAGGTAATCGATTATCCTTTGTAGAAGAGACAATATTTGGTCTTTTTATGTATAAAATCTGCTAACCTTAAACTTAAGACCAGGGGAATAGACATGAGGGGCCAAAAGGGTCTTGGGGGCCCAGAATTGGACCTTCACCCTATTAATTTATATTGGAGGGGGCACATGTGAGGCTTTTTGCCCCAGGCTCCCAAATTTCTGTCGACAGGCCTGTTTAAAACTGTAATGTGCAATTAAATACCGTATTTTTAAAGTTGCACTTTTTTCAGGGTTTGGGTGGTTCCTGCGACTTATACTCGGGTGCAACTTATATATTACATTTTTCACACTGACAGCCCATGGACCAAATATATGAATCCTATATATGAATCAAAAATGAAAAAACAAATTGTTATCCGTTTTTTCATTTTAGTTTTAGAGACATAATAAAGATAAGAGTTGTTCATTAGGGATGCACTGATTCGATGCTGGTGTTGAATTTTACTGGATTTTGCATATCCGTTCAGCTGTTCGGGGCTTTGGCTGGATGTAATAAGACCATTTACAGGCTGATTTTGTCTCATATGTTTGGACTTTTATAGATTTAAAGCTGTTCAATAGTCATTTGAAGAGAAAATGACAGTTGCATAACATGAATGGACCTCTTATGTGATAAATTAATTGTTTTTTTTAAGGAAATAGGGGCCATGTTTAGAAATAGGTGCCAGGCTTTAGCTGGATGTAATAAGACTATTTACAGGCTGATTTCATCTTATAATGTTTGAACAGCCCTTAGACCAAATATATGAATTCTGTGTATGAATCAAAAATGAATTAACAAATCGTTATCCGTTTTTTCCATTTTGCTTTTAGAGACAAATAATAAAGAAAATAGTTTTTTTCATTTTCTTATTTTCTATAATTTGCCTTTCAAGATGAAATGTTGGTTCTTGGTCTCTGATTTTATACAATAAATTTCCGCCAAAACTTATAGTCCGGTGCGATTTATACATGTTTTTTCTTCTTCATTACGCATTTTTTGGCTGGTGCGACTTATACTCCAGAGCGATTTATAGTCCGAAAAATATGGCACATTTTAATCCAGATACAGATTCACTTATTTCGAATTATTTCTAATCTGTCAGCACGTTGTTGTTGTTGTTTTGTTTTTTTTAACCAGGAAATATCCCATTGAGATTAAGAACCTCTTTTTCAAGGGAGTCGTGGCCAAGAGGCAGCAGCAGACACAAAACACAGTTACATATTTACACAGATAAGACATAAAAGTTTAAAAACATTATGAAAAACAAGTGCAGAGTGTGGAATTGGTCTCAAAAGCTCTGTTTGGATTTAAAAGTGCTCAAGGAAATTAAATCAGTTAGTTTCCAGTCTTTCAGTAGCATATTCCACGCTAAAGGTGCAGAGTAAACAAATGCCTTTTTGCCAAATTCTGTACGAGCATAAGGAACGGCAAGCAACAAATAGTCTTGTGAACGAAGAAAATACGATTCAGCAAATGTATGAAGGCAGTAGTCCCAATATTGCCTTATAAATGAAAGTGTAACAGTATAGTCCTTCGAGTGGAGGACGTTGGTCTGGAGCAGAGTTCAGACTTAAAATAGAATAGACTTAACCAAGTAGGCTAAAAACAAGACCTAAATTAAGACTAAACCAGAACTACTTCCAGGCTATTTCAGGACCAGACAAGTCTATAATGGGACCAAACCAGAACTAAACCATGTCTAAAACTGGTCTTGTAGGTTAAAGGATACAGATTAACACTGGGGATTTTAATGTTTCTGGTACAGTTGTTAAAAGTATTGAAAATCAGATACTAATCGATGCTAAAACTAGTATCGAAACCATGTATCGGTACTTAAAAACTCATATTCATAGACAGAAATGTACCTTTCGTGAATCGTTTTAGAATTAGCTGTATAAGAGCAAGTATAAGAGCACATAGACTAGTATATGTCCATGGATCACTATGAAAAATACAAGACTTGGGAGTAAAAAAAAGTTTGGTGTAACTGGCAATGAGCGCAGAAAGTCTGATTTCAGTTCAGAGAATAAATATCGAGAGCCATTTTTATTTGTTTTAAAATTTAATTAAACCTTGATTGATGAAAGTGTGGATTTTTATTTTTTTGTCGTATCTCTCGGTCCTATTTTCGACCTCTCCAAAGATTTTATTTTTCAGTCTGTTCTCCAGTGCTCCCGGGCATGTTTAAAACTTGCACTGTGGCATGAATCTTGATTTCCCAAATAATAAATTGCCAGTCTAAGTGCAATAGCTGTCAGAAAATTTGCAATTCAATATTTACCCGGAATTCCTCAGCCGAAGTTGTTGTCATCTCGCCTACTCAAAGCAGCAGTTCCTTCTGTGTCTTAAAGTGGTTGACACTACTGCACTTTGCAAGATGCCTGAAATTACCGCTTGTAAAGGACAATTTGGGTTCAGGGTTTTATTGTTCCTTGGCCGGGACAGTATTCGCAAAGGCGGAGAACGGCCTCCAGTTGAATGATCTGGAGTTGCCCTCGTTGAATATTGACCCAGTCTTTTCGTCATTGTTTTGGCAGCAGCTGTGCTATGTGGCCTTCGTTGTCTTCTTCTTTTTACGACTGTTGACGAGGGCTTTTAGCAGGTAGATAAGAATTTACAGTGAAAAGACTGGCTATTTCAATGGGTTTACTGCGTGTTGTTTGACAAAGTTCATTGACTGTTGTAGAGGAATGGACAATGTGGCCAGATAGAAACCCCTTCACTTTAACTTCGCAGCTCAGTAATTGAACTGAGGGTTAGTGGAGAGTGGACAGAACAGTGCTGACCTGGACTTTCTCAACTTTTAATTGGAATCAAATCCGATTCAAAGGTGCACTGTGTAACCTTTCTGCTCTTCTCGCCTTTTCTGAAATAAAAACGCGATATGACATTAAATATATAGCTTTATAATTGACTGGCACCAAAAAACAAGAGCACAGCATCCTTGTTTTTATGCTGTTGCACTGGCTCCGTGTCTCTTATCGAGTTGATTTAAAAATCAATTAGTTCAACAATTATTTTTTTTAATGCCTCCATGGCCTTCGCCCACTTAATCTGTGTGACCTGCTGCAGCCCGGTGCCCTGAACATTCACACCGGTCTGCAGGACGCTCCTTGTTAGTGATTCACTTTAGTGTTTGATTGGGATTAATATGTCGCTCACTGGTCAACTGTTTTATTTTTAATGTGCAATATGAACAAAGTTGGATTGGACTTGACTGAATTACAGGCTAAACAAAAAAATAACATTCTTACTGTGGTCGGGCTCGCCTCTCCACTGATCTGACTGCAATTTTAACACAATCAATCAATGAAATACTGTCCCACTTTAACCATAAGCTTTTAACTGTATGTTTTAATCGTACTTAATTGGTTTATGTTGTTATTAGGCGACCTTGGGTGTCCAGAAAGGCACCTAATAAATAAAATGTATTATTATTATTATTATTATTATTATTATTATTATTATTATTATTAACTTAGTCTAGTCGCATCACCTGCTTATCTCCATAGAAATAATAAAAATACATAGAATTACACTGGCTTAAATGTAAATCAGAATTATAGTTTAGTTAAACCATGAGTAAACCTAAAAAGCTCTTTCCATGTAACACCAGGACTATAGGCAGTGACTAAATGCAATATTGATAAGTTTAAGTCTATACTAGGGCCTGGCCGATATATCGGTTGGCCGGTATTATCGGCCGATTTGGGATCTTGGAAACATATCGGCCAAAATCTTGCCCGATATTCCACGTGGACATGTTTTACCTTGTTATAAAGCTCAGACTCTCTATATTCTGCCCAATTAATCCAATTTACAGACAGATAAATGTCCTGATATGTGGCGCTGCATCAGTGTTTATCTGTGCGTTTGTTTAGAGCCACAGTCATAGATCCACCTGCACAACTCTGAGATTCTCTTCTTTTTCCGGCCGCTCAGTGTGAGTCTGGATTAAAGGACAGTTTTTAGTGCAGACTTGTGATCTGAGAGGAGCCTGTGTGAGGCTGAGTGTTGAAATGTGTCGGTTTTAAAGCTCGTTTTGGTTCTTTCTCATTGGTTAGCGATTAGCTGCTGTAGCTCGCACACATAAACAGGCTGTTTTCTCTTCTGTTAGCGACTGTAAAGTGACTATAGTGGCCGTATATATGTTACTGGACACACACTGTTATGGAAATGAGCTGTGAATAGAGGTGTGAATTATCAGCATTTAGCAGATCATTAATTACCGCAGCGCACACACATTTACGGCTAAAAGCTAATAGCGGTATTTTACTTACAGTACTTTCTTTACTGGCTAGAATATCATACAAAAGCACCAATAGGCCAACCTGCTTTCTTTAAATATGACGTAAAGAGGCAGAAGAACAATAAATGTCGCCTAAACAAACCCAGTTGAAAATACAATAGAGCCAAACCTAAGTTTTATAAACAACTGAAGATGTACAGTGAATGTTTAGGCCATAAATATATCTGTGATTATATCGGCAGCTCCAGCTCCCATCTTATCTGTATTATATCGGCTGCAACAAAATCCAAATCCATCCAAAATCCAATACCATATATTGTTGTTAGGCAACAGCAACAGCGTCACCTTAGAGACAAGAAGAAAGGTTGCACAGTGCATCTTTAAAGCAGGATTAAAACTGGTCCAGTAACTCCCAGCTGTACTTGAACGCTGTGAGAAATGGTTGTGTAATAGGAGGAGACGCGTCCGAGCGGAGCCTTCCTTCGGCGGTCAGTGGCTTTTCAGATGTGATTTCCTCTTGTTGTCTCCTCATCTCACACATGTACCACTCCTCCATTAAAGAGCCTCTCACTCCAGGAGTCCTCCCTTCCTCCTGTTTATGACGTTTCATCTTATTGATCCACGCATTGATTTTTCTTCAGATCCCACCACACACCACACTGTGCTTTTTGATCGCAGAAAAATGGATGTCAGCATTAGGTTAAATGACTTCAAAATGTGCATCTGGTTTTGAGTCATTTAGGTTTGAGTGTTGAAACTGGATACTCATTTCAACAAGAGTCAATACGGGGAAAAAAAGCCTGTATATATGACTTTCCTGAATAATCTTCACGTCACATCCAACACTAAACTCTTTGACTGTAGCAACAACATCTTATGACTAGACAAAATTAATCTTGTATTGACTAATTAAGACATGTCCCATCTTACATCATTGGACTTATTGGAAAATATACGACTGGTTTCAGTGTTTGTTTTCAATTCAAGCAAATTAAAACACCACAGAATCGTATCTCTGAAGTGTCTAAATTAAAGATGCACTCTGTAACTTTTTCGATGAAAGCGTCAAACATGCAGTGTCTCCTTTCCACAGATCTAAGCTGTAACTTGGCCTGTTGGCGTCGCTTTCTTGTTACCACAGAGACTGATATGTTTACACAAAGGAATAACGTCACCATGGAGACCAGCAGCGACAGTAGCTCAGTTGCTAAGAGCGTTTGTTCACTGATGAGAAGGTTTCCGGTTCAAATCCTGCACTCGGCATAAAAAAAAATCTCCCACAGATGATTATTGTTGTTGTGTCCTTGGGCAAGACACTTACCCCAACTACACTGCAAAAAAGCTTGGCCAAAATTTAAGATATAAACACTTAAATCTATGAGAAAATGACTTAAGTAGTGAAATTATCTGTCCATGCAGCAAGATAATTTTATTTGACAAGTTATCTTAAAATAAACGACCTCTAGACTAGAATGAAGCCGTCCCTGGTGAGTGTTCATGGACTGGAAATAAGTTCTAATAAGTTATATAAGTATGGACTAGGGAAGGGCATTTGATAAAATTTTCTTAATTGATCGTTGGGAAAATTAGCGATTGATTTTCGATTAATCATTAATATTTTATATTAAAATTATCATCGTTAGTATTACTATTACTAATCTGCAGAAATAAAATCAACTTAACAACATATAAACATCAGCACTGCAGAGCCACATCAGTGTGAGATCAGAATGTGTTTAATGCAGCTTTAAACATTTGTTTACATCTTATAGAAACAAAACTTAAAACCACATGGCTCATTTGCATAAACAGTAAGCAAAATAAGCAGCTCTTTCCTTGTGCTGATGCTTCAGCTTCTGTTGGACTAAAGGACACGACTCAGTGGAATATGAGTGTTCTCTCTGTGACAGAGAATGTGATGAGGCTGCTGAGTCTGTTCTGTGTGTATGTCATGTTGGAGATGCTGCGTAAATGTGTGAAATCGGGACACTCAAAAAAAAAAGATCATACCCGGGACGCTGATGTGCAGGTAAACGCACTCTGAGGAATATAGGGATCTCCAAGGAGCCAGAGCTGAGACGTTGGACTGTGAGGCTCCAGAGTTTGTGCTGTGAGACGCAGCCTCGACTCTTTACGCTACGTTACGCACAGACACCTACATTCAGAAACCTACAGAAACATACATTCATCAACGAAATTCTTAATGATCAGTTATGGATTAGTCGACTAATCAAGCCCATCCCTAGTTTGGATGCTAAGTTTTAGATAAACATACCTGAGAATCAAACACATCTGTGTCACTAAAAACAAGTGAAGTGTTGCAGGGGAAAACTGTGGTAAATGGATTGCAGCTTCTTTTAAAAATGTATTGCCTAAATTTAAGATTTTCTGACAAGCTGAGACATGGAAGAAATATGTGTGTGTGAACGGGTGAGTGATTCCTTGATGTAAAGCACTTTGAAGGTGGAAAAGTGCTGAAAAATGTGACCATTTACCAAGCAGGGCGGACCCTCCAATAGAAAAGTGACACAGTGCCCCTTTAAGTCTGGTAATGGAGTGACATTGAAGCCTGTGATGCAGTTTGGCAGCTTTATCTGTTATTTAGCCTCTGGACAGTTATAGTTACAGCTTACGACACCACACCAACCAAGAGTGGGAAGTGAATGAATAATGCAATGTAAACAAGTGCTCGGGGTATCTTTAAACGTGTTTACATAAATCCAAGACATTAGCAAAAACACTCCAGACAAGATAAACCGTATGAATTCCAGCAATTTTACTCGTGTCATGTGATTTCCCTTTTTTCTCCCGCCGTCCCTTTTGAAGCTGCAGGAGATCCATCCTCTCGCACTCATCCGTCTCATCCGTCCTTATCTGTTTCCCTGCTCTTTGCTTTGAAGGGCGTCCTCGTAGATAGCACCACAGCCTGGATGTAAGCAAACGCGATAAGCAGGAGTCATCCCCCCCTCAGGCTCCAATACATTCTTGAACTCCCCTACTCGTATTTAAAAACAACACGTTTGGCTCCCGGCGATAAAGGGTAATAGATTTAAATACGATGCTAATACATTTGTTGTTGTCAAAAATAAGTTAAATTATAAAGTGTAAACGGTATGCGGTGGAAATATTGGTGAAAAAAATGGTAAATCCGTCAAATATTGCAATGGTGGAGGTGCGATTTATGCCTAAAGATACACAGTGCAGCTTTTCTTGTCGAGGGTTTGCCACATGCCTGTTGTCTCCATGGCGATGATAGTGCTTTGTCAGGAAAGTTCCACAGTATAGCATTAAAAGTATGTAGGGTGATAAGCAGAGTATACAACCAGGGCTATAGTAGAGCTGGGCGGTATGACCAAAAATTGATATCACGGTATTTTTTCAAATTATCACGGTATTTAACGGTATTTTTGTCTTTGGCTAAGTGGAGTGTGATAGAGTTGGTAATATCATTCCAACGTTTGCTTTTCTTGTCATAGACGGTCCCTTTAGACGGAGAATACGAAGATTGCATGAATGTAAAATCTGCATCTTCTCCCCAATCTCTGCGTAACGTTGGCAGTGCAGCACAAAACACTACACAGACGTCCCTGGTAGGCGCTTTGCTAAAGGGACCGTCTGTGTAGTGTTTTGTGACACGGCTCCCTTTTTCGGAGAGCGGGAGTGCGCGGAGCCGTGCCCGGGCGAAAAGGTGAAGAGCGGGGCTCCGAGCACCCGCGCTCTTGCTCGGGCGCGGCTCCGCACTCCGCCTACGCCTCTCGCCCGCCACGGCTCCGCGACTCCCGCTCTCCGAAAAGGGAGCCGTGTCACAAAACACTACACAGACGGTCCCTTTAGCAAACGCGCACCACTCAACTTCGCTATCCTTACCTGGCTTGTTGGCTTGTTTGGTGTAACACTGAAAAACAGCCCCGCTTCCATCTATCACAGCGACGTTCCGCCGCACTGTGTTGCCGACATATGCGCGCACACACGGTATGGCGGTAAATAAAAAATTCATATCATAAAAATAAAAATTACCGGTATACCGGTTCAAACGGTATACCGCCCAGCCCTAGGCTATAGTAACAAGTATCAGCACAATAAGCATCAGCTTCTGCGTACACCTGGTCAATGACTTGCTTTGTGTTTCTTTTGATTATTCTACAGACTGAATGTGCTTTAGTTTATGGACATCAGACTGAATATATTGTATGTAGACTGTAATGAGTTAAACATTGACCAAATGAAAAACATGAAACAATATATCGCAACAGATTTAAGTATTTTGATTAGGGAAGGACGATGCTTTTCTTCCTGTTGCACGACATGACTCCTGACATGAGCTCAGCATTAATCATCATCAACATGGCAAAATATGATTTAATAGTAAACTTCTGCGAGCAAATAAGGATTCTATTGATATTACATACTGAAAACATGTCTGCAGATTCAGAAAGATCAGTAAAATTACATAAACAACGCCCGACATTTGGTCTCGCACAGCAGTTACCTGTGTGGGCCGCTCAAGAGAAAGGGACGTTCCTGCCAAGAGAATGAGCTGGGACTTTCAAGCCAGGGGGACGTTCGAGCCAGTATCCTTCCTAACATGTTTATAGAAGTCTAAACCTCCATGTGGCCATTCAGATTACATTTTGGTTTGAATTTGTGGGCAATCTTGCAAACATACTCTGACTGTAAGACGGGAAACGTGAGCGACTGTGAGGATAAAACCCAACAGCCCGTGTTATTGTATTTGTTTTGTGTATTATTCTGTTTTTCACCCTGTACTGCCGGTAGTCCCCCCGCTGTGATTGTGCTGTTGCCTTTTCATACATCACTCGTCCCGCGGCTCTTAACACCACAGATAATTACTCAAGGCTCCTGGCGAAGTGCGCGCCTCTGAAAGCTCGTTAGAAAATAGAGGTGGTTCTGAACATCAAAGCCTGTGTTGTCTTTTTCTGTTTCTATATGAAATGTTTACTCCATAACCACCGCTATACTGCAGAAAAAGGTAAAGATACGGACCGGAATTTAGAATATTTCTCCTAGTTCAGGTCTACTACTACTACTACCTACACTGTTAAGGTTAAATGGCCCATACTATGCAGTTTTCTGATCTATATTATAATCAGGGGTGCACATAACTTTTTCAGTGAGTTACTCAGGTGAGTACCAGGAGATGGAGTTTGGTACTCACTCATTATGTAGCGAGGTCTTAAAAAGTGCCATCTTCCTCACTGTCCTCCATGTCGCCCCCACTGTCCTCCGTGTCACTTCCACTGTCCTCCTCTGTTTCGCCCCCACTCTCCACTGCTAAGTGGGCGACTGGACAGTTGTTCTCGGCTAGCTTGTTTATTAGCAATGGCTTGCACCACATTCGTATGCTCTTTGCTCTTTCGTGCTTGTCAAATAAAGGATGGTTGAAATTCTTTGAACCTTTATAAAACGCACCTGTTTTATCTGCTAGGTGTGGATGTGAGCGGCAAAGCTTACACCACATTTCAGTGCGTTCATCATTAGCTTCAAGCCACTGCACATCTTGAAGCCACTTTTCCGAAAAAAGTCTTTTCTTCGGCTCTGGCTCCGGTTGGTGTTTCTTTGTAGGCGGGGAAACGCCAAAGAAGCTGCTTAATGTCTGTTGTTTGTTAGACATCTTTGACAGTAGTTGGACTTGGACATGTGTAAGATTGACATAACACGATCGGTCAAGTCAAGTGGGCTACGCAAAGGTGCTCAGTAACTGAAGTGGCATTATGCATTCGTTATTTTTTGCTGCGCATGCGTACCAGCGTACCATGTGCACCCCTGATTATAATGTTTTCTCTTCACAAACAGATCTGGAGTTGAGTTTTGTTTCATTCACACATCCACTTTATGATGTCTTGTGGTAATACAAGTGCACCACTGTATATAAACTCCATACATTTTACTAGAATCATTTGGATAATTTCAGCCTCGCAATTTCCAAGCTTTTCTGAACTAAAAGTAATTGTTTCCGTATTTATCACACTATAAGTCAATAAATGCACAATGTAGAAGAAAAAAACATGTATAAGCCGCACTGGGGGAAATATATTTTATAAAATCGGAGACCAAGAACCAACATTTCCTCTTGAAAGGCGAGTTATAGAAGTTATAGTGATAAAAACAACCCAATAGAGAAGAATCTGTGGTTCATTTGTCAATTTTTTCAATATAGAACCAAGAGTAAGAAAAGGAAAAAACAACTCTCTTCTTTATTATTTGTCTCTAAAACCAAAATGAAACGCCTAAAACGATTTGTTTTTTCATTTTTAATTCATATATACGATTCATATATTTGGTCTATGGACTGTCAGTGTGAAAAATGTAATATATAAGTCGCACCTGAGGATAAGCCACCCAAACCCTGAAAAATACTGTAACTTGAAATGTACAGCTTCATAACATCACAGGGTGGACCTGAGCATTTCAGACTTTGGAGATGGAAACAGATTGATTATAAACGATTACTATAAAGGATTACTGTGTGAATGAAACAAAACACAAGTCCAGGTCTGTTTTTGAGGATGAAACAACATTATAACATGGCTTAAAGCTCATAAAGTACAATTTTGCATAGCATGGCGTCTTGAAATTAAGCGATTAAAGATTGCTCAGACATTCATGAATCACTCCAAAAACAACTTCAACAGGGTAAATGAGAAGGAGAAACAACTAAAACATGATTAAAAGCTCTAAAGAGTCAATTTTGTGTAATAGATCCAATAGCAGACTAGTCATGATTATTCCAATTAATCATTGCAGCCTTACAAATCAAGTCAAATAAACATAATACATTCTTTTTTTCATGCAATTTGGACTTATCTAAACTAGACCAGACTTTTTGCAGTGCTTAAACTTTGTAGACATTGATTTTTGCAGTGCAGAGGGACTGAGGGGCTGTCTCTCCCTACAGGAGTTTACAGGGGCATTAGCGAGAGGAAACTGGTGTGATGGGTAATTTAGCTTTTTCATGAGGCTTATTTAGCCCAAAGGGGGGAGAGGGACCAATCCGGAGGGACCGCCCTGTGCCCGCCGCTCACACATGAGCGATTTGAGATGTTTTGCCTCAGCTTGGAAAGATCGATCCGTGCGGTTTTGGACAGAGCAGTACAATTTATCACAAGTATTCATAGAAAGGCTACTCAGCTCAAGAAACAGCGCATTAGGTTAGGCTTAAAGATCTGATCAGAATTGACGTGCCAAAAAGTAAGATATTTGTCATGATTTTGTTTATTATACTTAATTTGGTATTTGAATTTGCACCACAGGCACATACACACATTGGGCCCTAGGGGATTTGAGCCCCTGCTCTTTTTGGCTTGTATTAAAAAGTGCCCTGTGTGTGTGTGTTTTTAATAACATTAATAAATTCCTGTTAGGGATGTAAAACAATGGCGGTACAAAAGGTCTCAGTCAGGTCTCTGTTAGGTCTCAGTAACGTCTCAGTAAGGTCTCAGTAAGGTCTGGGTAAAGTCTCAGTAAGGTCTGGGTAAGGTCTCAGTAAGGTCTGGGTAAGGTCTCAGTAAGGTCTTGGTAAAGTCTCAGTAAGGTCTGGGTAAAGTCTCAGTAAGGTCTGGGTAAAGTCTCAGTAAGGTCTGGGTAAGGTCTCAGTAAGGTCTGGGTAAAGTCTAAGTAAGGTCTCGGTAAAATCTAAGTAAGTTCTCGATAAGCTCTCTCTGTAAGGTCTCGCTAAGGTCTCAGTAAGCTCTCTCTGTAAGGTCTCGCTAAGGTCTCAGTAAGGTCTTGATAAGGTCTCGCTAAGGTTTCAGTAAGGTCTCTGTAAGGTCTCAGTAACGTCTCGGTAAGATGTCGGTAAGGTCTCGGTAAGCTCTCTCTGTAAGGTCTCTGTAAGGTTTCGGTAAGGTCTCAGTAAGATCTCAGTAAGGTCTCTGTAAGGTCTCTGTTAGGTCTCTGTTAGGTCTCAGTAAGGCCTCTGTTAGGTCTCGGTTTGGTCTCTTGGGAGTTAGCCTGTCTGAACATGCAATATTATTGAGCTTAGAGCTAGAGAATAAATAGTTAAAGGTTGTTTAATATTTAATGAAGTAGGTAATCATTTAACCCTGTTTAACCATGGAGATTGGCTGAAATTTGAGACGGTGTTGACTGAAATTCAGGTTCGATGCGTTCCAAGTTGCTTTTCTTTACAAATTTTAATTATTTTGTTTACACACAAAATGGAAGATAGAACTAAACAAAAATGTAAACCACAAATTGGGGTCTTGAACCTGGAGCGTTCGTACTAAAGACAAGGACTTAACATAGTGAATTAAACTCCCAAGATGAAAGTTAAAGTCTCCTTTCGGCTCTCCGCTCGGCTCTATAGGTGGCTTCAGTCAGATGCTCTTCCCTGTTTTATCAATGAAGCGAATGAACCCGACATCATACATTTTTCTCTGTTTACGTACATTACACACGTCATCTTGTGTAAAGGACCGAAAAAAAAGTTGCGCACATGCTGCCTTTTTCTGACTTTGAGCCCCTGCCCTTCTATAATCATGTGCACGTGCCTGTAACTTTTCCTGCTCCATTTCCCTTCTCCATGGAGATATTTTTACTTTGTCTGGAATGTTTCACAGTTTGGCATTATCTATTTCCACCAGGCTGTTGTGACCAGGCCAAGTCATTGCAATAAGAATATGCAAAATAGATATAGAATGCTGTAGAAATAGATTTTCCTGGCCAAGCAAAGCAGGAACAAGACAAGCAGGTGACAAAAGGAGACCTCCGTGTGCTTTCTGCAGCTGCTCTACCTCAGTTTCACTTCATTGTCTGGGACACGTTTAAATAAAATCCTCTTTCCATGGAAAATCAGGTGTCTCAGCTTTAAGACATTTACATTTTTGCTTAAATTAGAGGCTGTTATGCAAAATCGAGTTTCTGGAGCTTTCTGCAGTGCAACGCTATTCCCTCATCAAAAACAAAGCGGTTTTATGTGTCATCCGTGCATCTGTGAGTAATCTAGTGATCCCCCCGTTTGAACCCTCCTTACGGTTAGCGGTATAATCATATCCAAGACTCACCAATGCTCCAGGACCACAATTTTCCATAAATATACAAAAGCAGGATACAAAACAACTGCACAAACCTGACGTGTGCGGTGTTTTCATTAACGAAACGCATACCGATTGTAACGTGATATCGCTCTGAAGGAGGGGGTGACTTAGAGCAGAGAGCAAAGGGTATTTAGCATATTTAGCATTGGCCTGTGTGTGTGTTGTGTGTGTTGTTTTGTTTGCTTTGTTTGCCTCCTCCTCATTGAGTAAACCAGTCTCCTCGGCTGCCCTTGGTCTAAATGAAGAGGAGCCGGTCTGGTCCTGGCCTTGGTTTGGCTCTTTGCATTTCTCACTCTCACTTGAAAATGCAGAGTCTGGATGAACTTTGTCGACCCGATCGCTTCACTTCCTCCATCTTTTTAAATTACCCTTCTTTATGCAAAAATACCCGCTATAGTGAACATTACTTAAAGTCTGAATATCTTCTTTTGTGTAGCCGATTTTCACTTCTTTAGACTTATTTATTTAGTAGATATACAAAAGTTAGGACAGTAGTAGTACGAAAGAAGAAAACTGAAGTGAAAATATCAACCTACTCACTAGACAAGACGTATTCATGAGTTTTGCTACCATATCTTTTTCATAGATGCCATTTTGAGGACATACCACTCAAAAAACATAGGATTTTGCTTTAAATTGTGCATTGCCGTCGTAACATTTCTAATATTTTATCACCCACGCGTAGTCTAAGCTACTCAAAACGAGCCAGACTTTCTGAATTCAGCCCTTTTCAAAGGTTTCTTGTGGTTGTTTCCAGTTTGGTTGCTCACATTTTCGCACTTTGGCTAGAAAATGCAGAGGTTTGATGAAGTTTAGCCTGTTGGCCTGACTCCACAAGCCCCTCTCTATCTCCTGTTGGCTTCTGAATGAGCTCACTCTGTCGTAATATCACTCTCTTCTCAATAACCGCAGGGAAATGTCTTTTTTTTACATCTCGTTTGCCTGCTATTCCTTCATACACTGCAAAAAAAGGCTGAAAAAATGAGGTGAAAAGATGAGGGGAGTATGCAAAATCGACTTTTTGGAGTTTTCGCTCGTGTTGTGACATTGTTCCCTCCTCAGAAACATGCCTGAAGAGGTTTTAGATGTGATCCATGTGTGTTTAAGTTATCGAGCAATCTCCCCTGGGCTCACAGAACTTATATGAGCCTGGGAATTCTTAAAGATCTAGTGTAATACCCCCTCTTTAAGAATTCATATAGAGTTACGTGCTTTGAACTAGTTTTGATGAATATTCCGATTGAACCTAGATTATTTGAGTAGCTTCAAGGCACTTTTGACTTTCAGTGGAATAAACATCACTAAATATATTGACTTATATCAGTTATTGGCATCTCCAACTCCCGTCTTATCGGTATCATATCGGTCTCAATAAAATCCATGTCGGTTGGGCCCTAATAAATAGATTAAATACATTGTTTTTTTATTTTAAGCCTTTGGGACTGAGTTAACGTATCTAAACTAGTCACAATTGTTCAAGTTTAAGGCCCCGTCCACGCTAGTACGTATTCGAGTCGTTTTCGTTGTGGATGCAGTGTTTGTCCACACTAATCCGATGGAACGATCTGGTGCCGCCAGCTCCCACGAATTCTTCTGAGTACGGATCTGATCCGGCACCACGTGGACGCATGAAAACGTTGATACACTGACGTAGGAGCTGTAGTTGCCGTCGTTATTGGACCACGTCACTGTGACCTGCCCCTTCCTGATTCGCTGATTTGTGACATCGAGCATTTGTGGAAAACAGTTCAAACAAACCCGAGACAAACGGGAAACAGCATATCTAGAAACTGAATCTTGTTGTCGGTCCACAAAAAGACTGTTTTCACGGTTGCCATCTTCCTTAGCTCGAAATCAGCTTCTGCAATTTCAGACACGGTGCTCCACTTCCTTGTTTATACGTTCTGAAGACATGGCGCTAGCCTAGTCATGTGACTCGTGTTTCAGGCGGTTTCGCAGACACAGAAACGACGTGTCTGGACGCAAATTGTTTCCGATGCGGTGATACAGCGATACGGTGATTCGTTTCGGTGTAAACGTAACCTAAGGATGCACTCGGTAACTTTTTAGGTGCAGAGTTCCTGCACCAGCTTTTTTCCACAGAGATTGCATTACTTTGACTGTAGGATGTTCCACAATAAGGCATTAAATTCATCTATCTCCATGTAGGATGTGGCAAGTGGCATTCCCTCTACCAGAAAACTTACACAGTGCCTTTAACTCATCTCTATTCTTTCATTTACTTTTGATTTTTTTTGCAATGTACTTTTGACTTTTGTGCTTTTGCTTTTCTCTCTGCCCATTGTCAGTTGGCACAGCGATGTCACTTGCCCCCGTCCCTCCCCTCCCGTCTCTCACCTCCCCCTGCCCTCCTTCGGGGCTGTGCAAATTAAAACCTAAACTAGAACCTGTGATCACACTCCCGCCTGAAAAGCACCTCGGTGTCAAAGGAAAAGCTCAAATGAAAATCGCAGCGCACCACTTCATCACCGGCTACTCTCAGGTGAACCGTCTTGCCTTTATTCTGCTCGTCTAACAGAACTTTTGAGAACTTACTGTATATTTTTAATCGGTACATAAAGTTGTTAAAAGTTCAGATATTCTCCATTTAGTCGATAGGTCAGGATTTGTTCAGACTTTTTGTATTTTTTGGCTCGTTCATCTGTTAGGAGTACACTGCAAAAGACAAAAATGTGCCTATTCAATATGATTACTGTCCTTTAGTTTAGTTTTACTCGATTTTGTGAGTTAATTCGGTGATCGACGTTTGTCCCGTTGCATTTGTACTGTTTCAAGACTGAGTTTTAAGAATTTTAAGACGCTATTACACCACAAAAAGCATTATCTAGGTAAGTTAAAATTCCATAAATTAAGAAAAGTTGACTTTATTTGCGTGGATTTATGGAATAAGTGTATTTTCTTACTTCAGATATTACTTTTTGATATTATTTTAAATGCTAAGAGTTGTTCTTTTTGTTATTTTAAGTGTAGCATGATTTTTTTTTAATATTTTAACTATAAAAAGTCTTGTTCCGTAGATCATTTACTTGTCAAAATTTACTCAAATCATGAACAAACTTTCTTAATTTTTGTAGACGCTACGGGAACAGTGCATTAAACAGATGAATGAAGTCATTTAAACAGTTTTATAGATACTCTTTTCTGCTGTGTAGTCAGGGTACGTGTTGTCTTTATAAGCCCTGTTGAAAAAAGCCTACAGAATCGTGCTGCTTGTACTGACTTGTATCGCGCTTAAACGAACAAACTGAGCTGCAGTTACCTGTCAGTCAAAACACGTTCCTTAAAAAAACATGTTTATAATGTTACCCGTTGTCGTGAGGGAAGATTTAACATAAATTCTCACGCTATTCTTTAAGTTTATGCGTGCAAAAAGAAAAGCCTCGGGTGCAAATTGTATTCAGCAGCTAAATTCGCTCATTTAATCTGTTTAGTATCAGGACAAAATATTTTTAAAACTACAAAAGACAGATCTAGATCATTTTAAACAACCACCATGATGAGTTTATAAGTGCTTTTCATAGAGTGACCAGATTTTTAACATAAAAAACTGGGACATCTCCTTTTTTTGGTGGTCGATGGTAATAAAATTGTGAAAACAAGTGCGGAATTGAAGAAAATTGCTACGCAGACGATTTATGACTAACATCTGAGTCAATATAGTCACATTTTCTTTGTGTTTTGGTCATTTTTAAGCAGCTTTTCTGTATTTTAATTAAACAAATGACAATTTATGCCTCTCTTTACTGTTTAAAGGTATCAAATTGGTCAAAAATAGGGACATCTGGGACATAAAACTTGGACAAATCACTGGATTTGGATAAATCTGCTGCGACACAGAGCTCAAAAGTGGGACTGTCCCGGGTAAATAGGGACATCTGGTCACCCTAGCTTTTGATGTCATAGTAAAGCTAATAAAAACTAGCATGCTAAAGTGTATTTCCTGATTATTACACAGAAAAACGCTTTAACTACAGACAGCAGCTGACTTATTTTGACCTCAAGAGCTGCTTATACAATATATCTGTGCTGAGGAAATATCGAGTGCAGAGTTTGGAGTAATCATAATATTGTATTTCAGTGTTTTTCTTATTAATTTAGCTCAAATTCAGACACAAGCGGCGACATTTCCCCTCCTCTCCTGCTATTGGTCAGCCTCTGTCATGCTCCGAGTAAATTACAGGTGAATTTAACCAATCACATTGAAGTGATTGGTCAAATTTGATTGGTTCATGTTCTTTTAAAGCAACCGCTGGACTCTTTAATGTCATATAGTCCACCTGAATTGTAGTAATGCTGCACAAATATGGTGGCTACCTCGTGAAAAACATTTTGGAAGTCTGTTGATGGAAGCATTGTTGATGTGCCAGAAAAACCTGAGTTAATCAGTCTCCACTTGTGCATAATTGTGCAGATGTGCAGTGCAGAACAGACCAGTCGACACTCATAAATCACATAACTCAATCTACAACTTGATTTTGATGCTAAGGAACAGGACTCGATACAGATTCAGATATCACAGTGATAATTAAAAACACTCTAGACAATAGAAGGTGATTTTCAGCTTTCTTTCTTTTAAATCGGCACGTTGTCTTATTATTGTAATCCTTCAGTCGTCTGTCTGTGTTTCACAGTGACCCATATTTGCTCTTACACTTATTCTGATACAGCTCAAGAGTCATTTCTGTCCTATGATTTGTTTTTAGTGAGTGTCTAGTTTTGATACTAGTTTTTATATCAATTAGTATCTGATTTTCAATACTTGTGACAACCCCGCAATATGTACTACATGACGACTGGCTGAAAGAAGTGTTTTTTTATGGAAGCCGAGGAGGATCACAACAAATACAAACGCCACACAACAACAAAAAGCCACAACACAACAAAAAGCCACAAAGGAAGTGGCCGCGGGACTCTATTTTCTGACGGACCAAACAAGCAGGTTTAAGCGGGAAGTGAATGGGAAAAGTTGAAGAAAAAGAACGTGAAAAGTAAAGGAACGGAGAAGTGAACAAAGTTGGAAACATAAGTAAAAGTCATTTATTGTTTTGTGGCCAGGATCGATGTCACTGTCTGACCGTCGTAAATAATTTCCCGCTTGATCCTCCTCGTTTGGTCCGTCGGAAAATAGAGTCCTGCGGTCTTTTCCGTTGTTGTTGGTTTTTTTGGTGTGTTTAGGGTGACCAGAATTTCAAAATAAAAAAAAACTGGGACATCCCTGTTTTTTTGGTGGTTGGTATTAATAAAACTGTGAAACGAGTGAATGAAGGAAAACTGTGAGTCAGAAGAGTCACATTTTCTTTGTGTTTTGGTCATTTTTAAGCAGCTTTTTTTGCATTTTACCTCAACAAATGACAGTTTATGCCTCTCTTTACTGTTGGCAGGGATCAAATTGGTCAAAAATAGGGACACCTGGGACATTTCTTGCATAAAACTGGGACAAATCACTGGTTTTGGATAAATCTGCTGGGACAGGGGACACAGAGCTCAAAGCTGGGGCTGTAAATAGGGTAAATAGGGACGTGTGGTCACCTTAGTGTTGTGGCTTTTTGTTGCGTTATGGCGTTTGCAGTTGTTGTGAGCCCCCCTGATTCCATCATTTTTCATAATACTAATAATTGGGGGCAAGACAACACTCGAAAAGGGATCCACAAGAACAAAGATGAGATTTTGATATAATTAAATATAAATAAATTGCAGATCAGTTTTCAACGATGGCCATTTTATGGTTGGTTTATTTCAAGCATAGTTCACAAAATCATATGTATAGACATGCAAACTCCAAATACAAGAAACAAAAGGAAAGAAAATTTAAACTAGGACGATCAAATTTGTTTACATGGCCGAAAAGGAGTGGGAGGAAGTAAAAAAACTTAAATTTAAATGAGAAAGTTTCATACGTTTGGTGCCGTTGTAGCTTTACTGTTTTAAACTAGAGCTTCTCCCATCTATTCCTGTCAAGAGAAGGTTTGAAGTATGATTTTGCTGAAGAAAATAGAGATGATAAATGAAAGTACTGAAACCAAATTATTAGTATGACATGATTACAGAACACGAGCTGCCATAATGAAACACTTAAAGGTGCACTGTGTAGCTTTTCTGGGGGGCTTGTCTCCATGGAGATATTATTGTTATGCCTTGCTTATTGCACAGTATGGAAATGGTCAGATCTACGGAGAAGCGAGCCTGCACAGGTTAAGACTTAGGGCTGTCAATGTTAACACGTTAACACATGCAATTAATCCCCCCAAAAAATCGCACTAATGTTTTTTTTAATGCAGATTAATCACACAGTTTATTCTGAACGCTCGTCTGTGGAAAGTGCGGATGGTCCTGAAAGGCGGCGCAGGTTATTAGGTCAGTGATCAGGTCCATACGCGGATGTGAAGACGACAGATGAGACTGTGACTGGGGCTCAGCGGCAAATTTCTCTTCAAAAAACTTTAGATAAACTAAGGGAGTTTGCAGATGTTGCAGCGATGAACTCTCTTTCCACAGAAGCACAACAAGTTTAAAACAACATCTTAAAGCAAAACACGGGTTTGATTCAGCGGCAGCAACGACGCTACTTGTACCAACAATAAGCCGAGCAGCAATACAAAATATTTTGGTCTTTTTTTGAAGAATAATTAACTGTGATTAATCCTGATAAATCAAAATTCTAAAGTGCGATTAATCTGATTCTAAAAATTAATCATTTGACAGCACAGTTTGTTAAGGAATTTTTGCCCTATAAAACACATTTCACTTGCAAGAACCACACCAACAACAACACTGTGTGAAGAAGAAGTTTATTGATAAGTGTACGAGGCGGGGTGGAGGTGGCTGAGTTGAGACTTGTGGGTGGGGGCTCCGTCTCAGTCGTCAGTTGGCCCGGCCGGAACCAGACTCGTTGGCGTCTTCTGTCTGAAAGACGAACGAGACGGGGGTTGGGAGGGTGGGGTCGAGTTATCCGAGACGACGATGGGAAAGGTTTCTACAAACAGGCCTCTGGGACATTAAGGTGTGGTCAAAGTGAGTTATGATTCGCTGGTGCTGAGGCGTGGTCCTGCTCCTGAAGTTCAGTTAATCATATTAACTAAACGTAATTGAATAAAAGCAGGGAGGATATGTTTAATGCCATACTGTGGAACATTCCAGACAGAGAAATAGCATAATTTATTCATTATGAGTGTTTCAGATGCTCAAAAATGCAGTAATTCCTTCTGTGAACATGGGTGATTCTATACAGATCTGAAATTTAGCATAGTGCTATAGTGTGATAGGTTTAATCTATACTTTGGAGCATTTTAGACAAAGCAATAACAATTCCATGGAGACAATAAGATGTTACACAGTGTATCTTTAAGTAGTTAGCCTGTATGGAGTCATAGATGTTATTTATTTGACCTTTTTCAGCTCAAATTGAATCGTAGTACAGAAAAATCACACAAAAAATACAAAGAAAAGTAGATATTGGTCCCCAAAAATTACAGTTCCATCTTTTATCTATCAATTTATGAATTAAACACTGTCCCTCTTTAACTGTAGGCTTTTAAATGTATGTTTTAATCATATTTAATTTGTTTATGTTGTTGTGAGGCGACCTTGAGTGTCCAGAAAGGCGCCTAATAAGTAAAATCTGTTATTAGTCGTATTATTCATATCTAGAACAATAAGCTGATGTAGTATTTCCTGTAACAGATCTGCTCCCGCCTCGTTATAGGAATCCAGCTATTACAATTTGGAGAGCGCTCTGGTTTATGTACGTAAATGGCGCAGACCCATTACATCCATTATGTTCATTTGTCTTGTCTGGTCATTTGGCTCTCGCTTCAAACTTCACTTTTCTGTTCTTCGCGTCGCTTTGCTGCTTCCATTGTACTGTGCCGTTTTATACGACTTTCCGCTTGAATCCCGCTGTGTGAAAGCTACTGGAAACCTCTGTTCTGAATCCAGCGTATTTCCTGATCTTAATGAGTCATGCCGCGTTCAGCAGCATCGCTTAAATACAATGGCCCTGGACGATGTCTTTTACGACTCCACTGTGATTCACTGCTGCCGTCTTTCCTAAGTGCGAGTAGTCCACATTTCCACGTTGCAGAAACTGAAACTACCGTATATGACACTGTCGCTAACGCTTTATAATAACTATAGCTAATTAGCATTAATAAAGCATGAAGAAAGGCTCAAATTAGAATGAAGTAATGCTGAGAATGACTGTATGTCTTAGGAATTTAATCACAAAATATCCAAAATATACCAAACCCTTAACTCCTGACTCTTTAATTAAGTAGTTACTAAGCCTAAATCGTTACTTTTTTTAAACTTTATTTTTATTAGATCTTTTTGGTAGAAATAATGTCAGACCGACACAACAACAACAGCAACAACACATTTTATTAACACATTATTTTAAAAAAAACAATAAATTAATAATAATAAATTAATGAAAAATTATACTTATAATAACAAATCAATCCACAAATATTAATAATAATAATAAACAAATCAAAAAAATATTAACAATAAATTAATAAAAAATATTATTATTAATAATAATAATACATTAATCCAAAATATTAATACCAATAAACCAATAAAAAATAATATTAATAATAATGAATAATTTTTTTTTATTAATAACAAATAATATTAATAAAATAAAATGGGGGTCAGTCAAATGACGTGCAAAGGTAAATAAAATTAAAATGTATCTGCCGGTGCATTAGGATTTATTTTGGTTATAATATTTCCACTATCTCCAGTACAGTTCACCTTTTGTGTGATCGCCTAAATCATTCTTAATAAACTATTTGTTCATTATGAATTAAGTCTTTCTTCCTCTTTTATCAAAGCCCCAGTGTGTTTGTTTTTTTCTCCCAAAAAATCGACTCAAATAAGACCATGTTTTTTTCATTATGGATGTGTTTATTGCACTGAAAACCACAAAAACATGTGTCCTTACCCTTGCGTGGGCTTGCACCTCCACGGATCTGACTCTTATTTGATCTGAAGAAAGGCCCGATCCTGCTCCACACCCGGAAAGTTACACACTGTCACTTTAACGCCAATTAAACTATAGTTATTGTAAAGGATATAACCCAAATCCCTTATGTGAGTATAGTTCTGAATAGGCTATAGTCGAAACTAAAGTATTTTTACAGCATTTTACTTTCCTTTTCCATGAGCCTGTGTTATTTAACAAGGTTTTATGAGTCGGCCATTGTCACCTTTTTCTTTTTAGTGACTCAGTTTTAATGAACAGCTCTGAGGACATAGTACCGTGCATAGTTCAGTGGATGATGCATTATCTGTGTAGTGACCAATTGCTGGCTCTGCGCTTCTGGTTCCGGGCAATTGTTTGATCAGAGTTACTCACTGTGTCCATTGTCCAACACTGCTGTCCTTGTAACTTACTTTCACTACTGACTCAGTCCCCCCACGCTTATTCAGCCTGTGAAAATACCTTGGCACTGGTATTTTGTCGTTGTATGACCAGAGCTGTGGTTCTTTAGCGTGCGGCTGTTCGATGGGCGACCAAAATTTGTAGTTGTCAGCTAATTATTTTATTTAGACTGTAAGGATTGACATAGAACCACGGCGGTAAGGAGAAGTAACGTCCCATATTACACCAAATTGATTCTTGTGAGCTCTGACCCGTGTTATAATGTTGTTACTTCATCAAAAACATGTGCTGTGTTTTTTTCCCCCATTTGCGCATGTTTGTTTAACCCTTTATTTTTAGTCTGTCCACATCTCCAAAGCTCAAAATGCTCTGTTCCACCTTTTGATGTCATGTTGCGGTAGTTTTAATGTTAACAGCTACAGCTTTTACCTCCAGTTCATTAGAGATGGGCAATTCCACGGCTGAAATCATCCAAATCATTAGTGGAGGAGTTTAAAAACACAGACACAAACACTTTCTGTATTACCACAAGACGTCACCAGGAGTGTTTCGTGAATGTGAATGAAACAAAACACAACTGCAGATGTTTTTGATGGCCATGCCGGCTCGTCAAAGTCTGATCCCGTCAGATCTCAGAAGCTCAGCAGGGCCTGGTCAGGACTTGGACGGGAGACACGGGGAATTCCTGGTGCCACAGGGGGGCGCCAGTGGTAAAAACTGTCGTGGTGTCCTTAGGCAAGACACTTCACCCACATTGCCTAGTATGAAAGTGGTGTGAATGAACAATGCTCTGTAAGATTCAAGATTCGAAGCTTTATTGTCATATGTACAGTAAACAAAAACGTTTCCCTGTACGATGAAATTCTTACTTTGCTGCCCACACCGGATGCACATAAGTTTACACACAACAGTCAAATAGAAAAATGTGAAAAATGTGCAATAGTCAGTGATGGTGCAAGTTATTAATGTGCAAAATATTGTCATGTGCAAAAAAAAAGGGTCACTCAATGTATGGGGGGGGTTCAGAAGTCTGATGGCTGTTGGGAAGAAAGAGTTCTGTAAAGCGCTTTGGGTGTCTTGAAAGGCGCTATGTAAATGCAATGATTAATTAAACCACAGATCAGAATATGGGCCGAGTTCCGTCGGAAACTGTCTGCGAGTAAACCCAGAAGAACTGATGCTCTTCTGAAGGCAAAGCTCACACCAAATATTGATCTGATTTAGATTTCTCTTTTGCTCATTCGCTGCATTTTGTTGATTGACGAAAATAAATGATGAACACTTCCATTTCTGAAGGCGTTCCTAGTTTACAGCATATTTTTCCACACCTGCACAGTACTGTATATGTAAATGTAAATGTATTTGGCGCATCAAACTCACGATTCATAAGTTGATGTCTTTATATAAATACATTGGACTGTGTCTTGTTGTTTTTGTATGAACTCCCAGATACACAGAGATACACGTTACACAATAGTTCTGCTCGCTCGTCGACCAAGAATTTCTTTTTGTCTAAACAACGTGAATATTACAAGTAAAGTTCAGCTATTAATACAGCTCTATCAGTTGGCTTGGATATGCTCTGTGTGTTTGAGGCAGTTCAAATAAGGTTAAAAATACTGTATATCTTTATCTGGGACATAGACTGTAGCATGACATTTGCTGGAAAACAACATTTTTATCACAAAGACAGATGTTATTAAAGTACATTCATCTTCACCAGTTTCATTATTTCAGCTGTCGGAATTTACTTGCGTACTATACATTTCATTCATAACCACCAGGATGTTTTAATTAGGGCTGCAGCAAGTGTGTAAGTAAAGTTTATTTTGTTTCGATTCGTTTATTTGTGACTAGAGACTCTTTAAAGACACAGAAGCACATCCCGAACGGACGCAACTACAGCAGGTATGTTTTTAATGAACATGTCAGAAATACGACATATTTATTAGCGCGCGAAAGCCATCATATTCTAATTGAGATCAGCTTTAGGTCATCTCGTGATTATACGTCACTTATGTTTTTTTTAATTGAGATGTCCACAGCCAATGCTCTGAAATTGGAGACAGAAATTTTATGGGGTTTTTTTGCTTTTAATTAATGGCAATTATTAAAATCTGTCTTGTTTATGTTCAGAAAATGACTATTAAAGGTCCCATATTGCGCAAAATTGACTTGTATGAGTTTTAAGCCATGTTATAATGTTACCTCATCAAAAACATAGCTGGAGTTGTGTTATTTCAGTTGTTTGTTTGAGTTATCCTTTATTATTAGTCTGTTTACATCCCCAAAGCTCAAAATGCTCCGTTCCACCTTGTGATGTCATGAACTAATAGTAGTTTTCAAGTCAACTTACCTGCATTTTACCTTTAATCCAGTAAAAATGAGCAATTCCAGGTTTGTAATGATCCAAATGTTGATCCAGCAAAGGTGTACGAGGTTTAAAAACACAGTGGAGCACTTCCTGTATTACCACATGACATCACAGGGTGGAACAGAGTGCGTTCTGTTCACGAAAACAGTCTAAACATGCAGGATTTGTGTCGTTTAAACATGTGTGAATGAAACAAAACACAACTCCAGGTACTGTATGTTTGTGATGAGGAAACGGCATAAGATAGATCAGAAAAGAGCGTAATATGGGCCATTTAAAAGTGATTTTATTCAATCCATACGAAGTAAAAATCCTGATTAATGTTTATGTCTAATCACCCGGCCCTTAGTGGGACCTTGGAATATTTAACAAATGACGTATGCCTCAAAGCGTCCACTCAAAGCTGAAGGATCTTGTGTAAAGATAAAACCCACTGACACATTTCCGTAGTAAAATTGCCTCTCGTCTGTCACGCTTCGTTCTGTCCTAAAGAATCCCTGTAGTGTCCCGGAAGAGCTCTCGTCTTGTTCAAAGCTCAGACCGAAGATTAATGAGCCTGTCTCTTCGGGATGGAGTGGGAGGCCAGCGGGGCGTGAGCTGTGTCCTCATGTCCAAGGAAACCCAAAACAAAGAGCTCACCATGCACCGAGCACCAGACATTAGTCATGTTTAACCAAGCACAGACACAAGATTACGCACTCTGATCACATTGAGCTACCATATCCTGCGCAGTTAGGATTTGAAAAAGTTTGGTAGAACTTTTAAGGCCCTATTCCTTTAGTCCCCTGGCCGATGGTGCGGATACTTGGCAGTGACATTGCGCTGGAGGCCGTTCTACATATATTTCTATGGAGGAACGCGTCCGTAGTTCCCATGGCGACACAATGCACACATTAGTAAACGCAGCCAACAAAAAGTTAGTTATGTACAGATAATCCGAAAACTCAAAAATGTATTTAAACACACTTTCAGGATTACTGTGACTAATTAAGAATGATTTTGTAGCTCGCACCTAAACCATTCAGAAACAGAAGAGCAGCTTTATATTTGAAGTTCTGATCAAACCAAACTTCTCCAGCGCGTATCTCCCTCCATTTAATGATCTGGGACACGCCGAGACAAGAAAAGCGCAGAAGAGGCAGATTCAGAATAAAAAGTAAAAGGCGACAGTCCACGGCGTGTGATATTTCCCACTGCAGCATGTTGTATCTGACAGACCCGCGCTCTCGGCACTCGGGGAAGTGACCGTCTCCTCCGTGAAAGTCTGACTTCGCCCTCCAGCGGGAACTTTCTCCTCTTCAGCGCCTCGTCCCCTTTTCAGTAAAACGTCTCCACTGTGGTGGGGTCGCTAGTTTGACGCAGGGTCGTAGCTCCGTCAACATTTGCGTCTCTCCCCTGTCATTCGGCCTGAAGCCAAAATCCTCCTAATATTATGTTAGGTCTTTATGCCATGCAGATTTTTTTTTACTGACTACTGCTCAACCCTAAGGGCAACTAACTGAACAATTGTTTTACTAATGCTAGCCTGCTTGCTGACTGTAATGTTATTTAAAGCCGGGCGTATGCTGTGTGATATTTTCGATCGTTTCACTCGGCCCCAGCTCAAACTGTACGACCCAGTCACAGCTATACAAACTTCTTCAACAGTGTGAAACCCTCACGAGAGGCGACTGGATTTCAGGCAGGTTTGATATTCTTGCGACCTACGACTGCCGATCGAGAGCTGGTCGTGAGGAATTAATCGGTTCTTGTTACCCCATGTCTGCTACACGAAACATGACGCACAATTAAACCAAAAGCCTGATCCCAAAAACAGTCACACGAGTGAAAAATCGACTTAAAAAGGACCCAATTTAAGGCTGACTTGTAGTCTTGTAATTCCGGCCAAGTCAGTTCTTTAGGATCAGATTGTGTTAAAACAAAGCTCAGATTAAAGTCGAATTTGAGTGACAGAGCTTCAGACAGAGCAGAGCCTCCAGTTAGCTTCAAAGTCCCAATAATTGGACTAGTTATTTCATTAGAGTTATGAGGATTTACTTGGACCACAGCAGAGAGGAGAAAGTATGGAGTGAATATGGAGTACGCTGGAGTTTTTGGAGTTTAATCTGATGAAGACGCTGGTTACTACTACTTCTTTATACATTATAGTTGATTTTATGTGAGATTCTAATCATTTTTAGACCTTTCGCTAGTGCACACCATACAAATGTGAGTTAGAGATGTGAAATCATTTTTTTTTTTAGTAATATTGGATTCCTCATTGGTAAAATACTTGGAGTGCTTTACATTGCACTGAGCTCCATCTGTAGGCTGGTCAATACGGTGATGAAAATCCAATTGTGATCTGATTTCTGTGATTATTTTGGTGAAATTGACGTCGTAATTTGCCGCTTTTTGGTTTAATTCACCTCTGCACACACAAACACAGACCGCCTTCCCCTGTTGGTCAGCCTCTGCATATTTTCAAAACATTATCAATGGTCCAATTGTTGTGTCCATGGGCAAGACTCTGGAAACTCTGGCATTTGCACACTCTTGATTCTATTGGCATGTCTGTAATGAATTTCAGCCACATAAAGGCCAAATTCTGATTGATATCTCTTCTGTAACGTGAAGGTTGGACTTGATATTTGAGACATTTCTGATTTTATGGGTGAAAATGTGACGCCGAAACGAAACATTTGAGCGTTCGCTTCAGAGGTGTCCTAGAAATGCCCCAGGCCTTTGCCAAGACATAGTGCTGTATTACTGTGGGCTCTAATTATAGAGAGGCTGAGAACTGTCTGCAGTGATGTAACGGCTCGGCTGCAAACACTTCTCCTGTGTCTGTCTCCGGGACTGTCTCTGTGTCACTATTACAGTCTGTAGGTGTCACAGTAGGTAATGATCGGGAACTTTAGAAGATGATTTTTTCAAGAAAAGATGAGAATGAGAAATGTAAATCAAGTAGAGTGCATGGCAAAACAGAGAAATTAAGTAGAAAAAAGAAAACTCCTCCAGTTTATTGATATCAAAGTTGTTTTGAAGAGAAGCAGCATTTGAATTTTGGATATGTAGTTTATAATATTAACTTGTATTAGATTTTGTGGCATTTTGAAATTTAGCTTTATTCCTTGGTACATATTATGCAAAATCGACTTTTAAAAGCTTTTCAAAGTTCTGCATTTGTGTGTTTGATGCGTTCTTGAGTACGCTTTATTCTCGGCTACGCTGCACATTTCTGATCTGGCCAAGGTTTTAAAACTTATATCAGGTTCTTCATCTTGTTTTGAGATTTATTATCGACTTACTAGACCAGAGACCGCTTCATTCTAGCCTAGAGGTTGTTTATTTAAAGATAACTTGTCAAGTAAAATGATCTGTCCATGCTGCAAGACAATTTCACTACTTTTAAGTAATTTTCTGATAGAGTTAAGTGTTTATATCTTAAGCTTTTAGCAGTGTATTCATGGATACGGGCTCAAGAGTCCCCCTGGCTTGAAAGTCCCAGCTCGAACGCCCCATTCTCTCGACGGGATCGTTGTCCTCCTCCCTCCGGGCGTCCCCTTCTCTTGGGCTGCACAAGGGGAACTGTTGTGCAGGGGGGACGTTCTTACCACGTCATGTACGGTGATATATTGAGTTAGAAAATCAGCATTCTGCATCATAAAAAGTTTGTACGATCATAAACGAGAAAAAAAACAAAAACATCCTTTCAGTCTTCATTGTCATTTTGCTTATTTTGCTACGATCATGAACGATAAACTTCTGTGCCTATGTTAACATTAATATTAGTTTGTACGATCATAAACGGAAAAGTTAAAATTGCAATCTATATCATAACAAAATGAGATGTGAATGTAGCGAAACCAAATGTCCGGCCTTGTTTATGTCATTTTACTGATCTGTATGTAACGTATTGTATGTAATGTATGTAATATTTCATTAATATCATAGTCTTATTATAGAATACTCATGAGCAGAAAAAATTACAAGATATTTTTCTTTTTTTTTTGCTTCTTAAAACGTATCGAAATCAAATCAAACTGATATTGTGACCCATGTATTGAGATACGTATCGAATCCTGGTCTTGTTGCATTCCTAATATGTATATAGATGAATTAACTTAGTGTTATAAAGGGTATAATTCCTGGGGACTTTCCAGCCAGGGGGACTTTCCAGCTGATTCCTGTATTCATGTAGCTTTTCTCCTGGAGGGTCTGTCACCTTCTCCATGGACAAACAGGTGACACTACTAGGCAAAGTAACAGGTATATACTCCATATATTCAATGCAAAGCAATAACTTCATCTACATCTCCAGAAAAGTTACATAGTGCATCTTTATTTGCGTGTTTGTCAGATCGATCTCCCCCGTGTGACCTCTGGAGGACACTGGTTTCTCAGCTCGGAGCTCAGGGCACAGCTGCTCAGCACCACTTGACTTTCCCCACAACAATATTCTTGGAGACTACTGCCGCTTTTGTTCCTGTTCAAAGAGACATTTGTCAAACTGTTAGCCTGTTAGCCGCTCAGATTACCCTTGTCTGTCTTTGTTGTGGAGGCCTTCCCGCTCGTTGACAAAAATTAAATCATGCAGTTTAGGATCCGTTTTCAGATAGTTTATTATGAAGACAGAATGTTGGATTCTTGGATTTTATTGTCTGGTTTTGAACATGGTTGACAAACAGTCTCACTTTACATTCACTGACTGAATTCTTTAACCATGAGGCTTTTCGGTGTTTCATTTGCATGTTCTTCTTGTGTCTGCGAAGGGTTCATCTGATATCTCCAGGTTTTCCCATTTACCTAAAACATGCACAATTTTCCATCTAGATACTCCTGAAGAAAATTCAAGCACATTATCTAAAAATGGACACGCCAGTATGGTTAAAGGGGAACTGCGGCACATTTGAAGATAAAGACCGTTGCTAGAGGTGGTTGAATTCTGTCAGAAGCCAAAAAACGGCACAGATCAACAAACTAGCGTAGTGTATTGGGCAAGTTCTGAACTTCCACGTAAAACGCCAATTTGCTTCACATAGAAGAGGCTTAACACCACTTTAACCCATCTTACAACAGCCACGAGTCTAACAAACAAAACGCTCTGCCTGGTTCACTCATTAGTGTCTGGAAACGTTATAAAACAACTTTATAAGCACCCTTAGCCTTACCTTTGTTGATTTCCCACTGTGCATGCGAAAGCCCAAAAGACACGATCGCCAGTGTCGTTTCTAATCCCATTTATTTACAAATGAATTATATTTTTTGAAAAATGCTTAAAAAAAATACATTCCTGAACCATTTTCTTTCAACAACTTTCAGTTTCTTTTCTTCTTCACCGTCAGTAGTCGATTCTCACTTGTTGCTTCTGGAGGCTCGAGCCTCTCGCCGCTGCTGGAGTCGACAATCGAGTCTTTTGGGCTTTGGCCTGTGCAGTGGGAAATCTACAGAGCTAATGCTAAGGCTGATTATGAAGTTGTTTTCTAACGTTTCCAGACACTAATGAGTGAACCAGGCAGAGTGTTTTGTTTGTTAGACTCGTGGCTGTTGTAAGATGGGTTAAAGTGGTATTAAGCTTCTTCAGTGTGAAGCAAATTGGTGTTTTACGTGGAAGTTAAGAACTTGCCCCCATCACTACACTAGTTTGTTGCCTTGACAGACTCACTGCCACAGTGAGATCTCCACCGAGGAAACACTGATCTGTGCCGTTTTTTGGCTTCTGACAGAATTCAACCACCTCTAGCACCGGACTTTAGCTTCAAACGTGCCAGAGTTCAACTTTAAGAACCAAAGAATATATGGTTCAGAGATGGTTCAGTCAATTCTCCAAAAAAGTGTAGTGTTTTTTATCTGCCCATGTCACATTCATTTTACTTTATGGTTCAGAAAGGTTTTTTGATGACATATAGACACACTACAGAAACATATTGGACATGTGAATGAAGGATTTTACAGCCGTTTGGGGATGTTGCTGTTTCTTCTCACAGTAATTGTATCACTGATAATTTGAAATCCCTGTTCAGTGTCTTCATTTCGATAAGGGAACTTTCCCCATCAGTTGCATTTGATTAAACCCCAGCTTGTGGCCTCCCGGGTGTCTCTCCTTGTGGACAGCTGCTGGGGCCGGCGTGCTCTGCATTTGTGAGCCTCGTACACACACACACACACACACACACACACACACACACACACACATACACATGGTGGGTTTTAGTGCTTCTTGGTGACATTATATTGACTTACCGACATTTCCTGAAGACTGATCCTTACTGTAGCCATAGACACTATTTGCCCAACCATTTTTGAACTTTGAATGATGTTGTTGATGTAATAATATATCGAGTTTTGCAAAAATAACAATAGCTATATCGTATTGTTTAATGTGATGGTACAGTATTGATATTGTGGGGAGCTGTATTGATATATCGCATATACCGTATTTTTCAGACTATAAGTCACACTTCTTTCAGAGTTTGGGTGGTCCTTATACTCAGGTGCGACTTGTATATTACATTTTTATATATTACATTTTTCACACTGGCAGTCCATGGACCGAATATATGAATCCTATATATGAATCAAAACTGAAAAACAAATCATTATCCATTTTTTCATTTTGGTTTTAGAGACAAATTTTTGGTTCTATATTGAAAAACGAACAAACGAATGATACATGGATTCTTCTCTATTCAGTTGTTTTTATTACTATAACTCGCCTTTCAAGATGAAATGTTGATTCTTGGTCTCTGATTTTATAAAGTAAATTTCCCAATTTTTCACAATTTTCCTCTTACGCCACAGCAGCTATGATGACATTGCTGCTTTCTCCAAATTGCCAAACTGAAGTAATATTCTCCTGAGTTTATCTCTGCTATTTTACCACAGAAAGTTTCAATTTTAAGCCGTATTGTTTATTTTTTTGCTGTGCTGGAGCCATGGCGGTCAGCAGTGTGGTCAAAGATTGATTGAAAGAAAGCACGACAGGCTACATAAAACAAAGAAAAACAAAACAGGCGAAGAAGAAAAAAGGGCAGCGTCAGTGGTCACGTCGTCTTCCTTGATTTGTTTTAAACTCCGAGTTTATTTGGAACTGGCAGTTATTTATCAAAATATACACCTGCAAAACGATTTAGCCATTATTTTTTATTGAACCGTATTGAAACGATTTGAAATGTAACATATCGAAACGAAAGGTCAGAGTGCGTTTACACTGAAACGAACCAGCGTATTGGAAACGATTTGCGTCCACACATGTCGTGTCTGGATCACCAGAAACGCTGGTCACATGACTCGGCTGGTGTCACCTCGTTGACAATGTCACGACACCACGTGGGCAGTAAAAACCAGGAGTGGAGCACCGTATCTGTAGTTGCCGTAGTTCTATGGAAGTTGCAGCAGCCGATTTTGAGCAGAGGAAGATGGCGAGTGCGAAAACAGTCTTTTAGTGGACTGACCCTGTTTTGCTTTTGTCTAGAGTTTGTCTAAACTTTTCCGCAATAGCGTCTCATGCCCGATGTCATGAACCCAGTGAATCAGGAAGGTGCAAGTCACAGTGACGTGGTCCAATAAGAACGGCAGCCTGGAGCCTCGACATCAGCGTATCAGCGTCGTCAGCGTTTTCATGTGTCCACACAGCGCCGGATCAGGTCCATACTCGGAGCTGGCGTATCCAGATTGTTCCGTCTTCGGAGCTTTTCCATCGGATTAGTGTGGACAAACACTGCATCCGCAATCAAAGCGACTCAAATACGTACTAGTGTGGACGGGGCCTCACTGTATTTATCATATCATGGCCAATGTATTGAAGTATGCATCATATTGGAAACTTCTTAATGATACCCAGCCCTAATAATGTAGGATATACATCAAGAAGACCTAATTTTTGTCCCCATGATGTAAGAGAGTGTATAGTCTTTGGTCCCCACAAACCCGATCTCACACACACAAACACAGCGTAGGGCCATAAGTCACATTTGAGCTCCACCCTCCTCTCACAGACCCACATATGTATCGTGTCATTGTATCTGTTATTGTGGGCTCCACCCAGTTGGCCTCTCGCGTCTTGGCTTTCTGGTCTTCTCCCTGGACAGCTCTTCTCTCTCCTGTCTGGTCTCGCTGGTGTCTGTGCAGCTGTACGTCAGCTGTCCTCTGTCCCGTCCACTCCGGGTGAAGCCCAAACACACTGGGCCTATGGGACACACGGGCCCCTCTGTCTCCAGCTGTCTCTGCTGTCTCAGAGCTGCTCTCATCGGGCTCTGGCTGTGTCCACCACTGGAAGCCTTTGTCTAAGTGTTTAAACTTAAATATGATACACGAGTTTGGAAACATCAGACTTTCTGTTTGAGGACAGGAGGGTGGACACACTGCTCCGTCATGTTCACTGACGATCAAAATCTCACATGCATTTTTTTACTTTTTACTCACAAACCACCAAGACGCTCAGTTTCCAATTGGCCAATCTGCCTCTCAGTCATGTCTAGGGTTGCAAAATTCCAGTAATTTTCAAACTCAGAAACTTTCCATGGGAATTTTTGGGAATTAATGCGAATAAATTGGGAATTATCCAAGTTGAAGGTTAGGGGCATCAGTAAAGTTGGTCGAAAAAAATGTAGCACAATATTGTAGCAGAGTCTTGGCTGCAGCAGATAGATTTATGTGAGTAAAGTTGTGTATCGCTGCTGTTCCTCACTCATATGGACAAAGACAGTATTTTCTGAAGAGCCACTGAAGCCCCGACATGCATTTTGTATCGCTCTGTCACTGCACAAAAACTTCTATAATTCTGAAGAGGCAGAACTGCTTTTCTGAGCAACAACAACAAATACAGACGACTGAGAGCAACATTACAGCCAAAGGACGACTGCAGTCAAGTAAGTTTGGAGGATTTATGAGGTGGAGGATATTTGATCTGTGATATTAAAGTAGAAATGAAACAGTAAAGTCGAATAAAATAAATCTAGTGCTAGTTTACTTGGAAATTAGGCTTGAGTCATGTCATTGACGTAGTTAGCTTATGATGCTAGTTACCAGAAAAATATGCTAGCGCTAGCTTAATGGGAAACCTGATATGCTAAATGTAGCTTTCTATGGACTGGAAAGAACAGAAAACAAGCAAAAATAAGGCTTGAGAAACTAGAAATAACTAGAAATAAGGCTTTGAGTTTTTGAGACCGGAGTTTTTGGTGGTTGTTTTTTTTTATTTTGAAGTGGGAGCTGTAAGGAACATTTTAGCAAAGTTCACATATTGTTGTTCAATAAAAGATATAAGCATAAGTTCTTCTGACAATGAAATCAGAGTCGTGTGTTAATTATTTCCCTTTTGCAATAATGCTGCTGTTGACAAAATAAAATGTTTATATTTTTGATACAATAATTCCCCTAAATTCCTGTGCGAAGTTACCAATTTGAAAATTCCCATACCACTTTCCATTGAAATTTTCCGGAAACACTTTCCGGAAAATGTCTGGGAAGTTTCCACCCCTTTGCAGCTCCAGTCATGTCCATGTAATTTCAGAGAAGAGAAAGTCCAGTCTCAAACAAATTGCTGTGGAAAGTGAGAAGTATAGAAAAGTTTTTTGTTTTGGATGCCCAGACTAGGCCATGCAAAACTATGCAAATGTGTTCTTCCTCTGTGACAGTCTTATAAGAATAATATTATACTGTGATTCTTTTATTTTCTGTTGAATTCAGCTTTGTGCTCAGACATGCCATGAACCGTTCCCCAGTTACCCCTCTGCCTGGACAGCAGAGGTGGATTTCACCACTCACAGTGAAGTGTGAAGAAGAAGCTGCTTTTGTTACGTCTCGAAACCTACACTGTCGAATTGCAACAGTATTGAAATTCGAGAGAGAAAAATAAAATGACGATGAGCATGAATGTTTTGCCCTGTCGCCTGATGCCTTTTCCTCATCTGAATCTACCACCACAACACTCCATGATCCTGAAAGCCTCTCAGTGGGGGTCTTTGATTTGGAGTTGTCTTTGAGCAGATTAAATTGTGTGTCCATTAACTCATACTGCGCTCTCTCTCCCTCTTTTCATTCGGTTGATATGGGCTTATATTAGTATATTTCAAAATGCACTACTATTTCCAAATCACTTAAAGGTATAGTTTGTGTTTTTTGACATGAATCTGTACGTCTCCGTCAGCAGTGTCGCATCAACACCGACTTACCTCCCGACAGCGTCTGAGCCGAGTTCTTCCCCGGTTTTGGTGCTGATGAAAGTGTCTGGAAAGTTGGTTGGAATCAGGAAAATAAAGCGTTTTTCTTCTCAAAACAATGTGTGTTCAAAAGAGTGAAACATTTATGTCACAAAACGTGAACGGGGAAAAAGTCAGACCTCATAATCTCTTGGTACTATTTTCTCTCCGGTCGTGTCACTGCGCTGCCTCCAGGTGGCGCTGTCGTGAACTTTCCGAGCAGGAAAGTTCATGTGTGACTATGACAGCGACGATGAAGACGTGGCCTTTAGCACAGAGCCAAGGGGAGATCTTTATGAACCCGAATATACTGATGCCCAAATTCAGCAGATGGAGTCAGAACAGCAGAGAGAGAGAGGAGGGACAGAGGGACGAGCTGAAGAACCTGGAGTTTTGTTGTTCCAGCCTGGAGAATCACAAGTCTGCACCATTTTTATATATATTCTTATATAGCTTATACAAGCTTATATACTTATGGATGTAGCTCTTACGTTAGCATTGCTGTGGATTCGTCACCTGGCAGCAGCACAGTGATACAACCGGAGAGAAAATAGTACCAAGAGATTACGTGGTCTGACTTTTTTGAGTTCAGGATTCGTGATGCAAATGTTTCACTCTTTTGAGCACATATTGTTTGGAGAAGAAAAGCACTTTATTTTCATGACTCCAGCCAACTTGTTGGACACTTTCATCAGCACTGAAACCGGGGAAGAACTCGTTTCACCGGACACTGTCAGGAAGTAAGTCAGTGTTGATGCGACTCTGCTGACGGAGACGTACAGATTCATGTCAAAAAACTCGAACTATACCTTCAACTCCTGATGTGAATATGGCCGAGTCGTAGAAGTAACAGTAGTAGTAGTTGTTTTCCCAGTTCTTGAAATCTTTTGTTTCCCTCCTTTGTTCTTCTTCCTCTTTCTGGGGCTGTTCATTACGTAGTCTGGCATCTGTAGAGTTCAAACAAATGAACATGAGGCTGGAACTTTGTAGCTCTGGAGCGGAGTGGGGTTATTGATGATGTATAGGACCCCCCCAAGACCACAGCAAGTTAAATGTACATGTGCAAATTAGCAACGTGCTTTGAATTTAAGGTCCTCTTTTAGCTCGGTCTGAAAAATTCTGTGTTATTAATTACTGTGCAAGAATAACGTACATTTTGTCACCCACTCATGCATTATATCAGTGCAGATAACCTATCGCAACTTCGACTAGACTGCATACATTAGACATGACCTCATTTTTATCTTATCTTATTTTGTTTGTACTATTTGCTTTTTCTAGACTGTAGCTCAAGTTAGAGTTAGAGTGGTTATTTGATAATTCGGTTCTGACTATTGCACACTGTTGTTGTGTCCTTGAGCAAGATACTTCAGCCCCACCTTGTCCCTGCAAGAATGTGAATGTGTGTGTGTGTATTTGTGTGTTTTAGAGATGTACGATATCCAAATATTTTCATGATATGCACCTCACGGTACAGGAATTACTGCGATATTTTGTGGAGGCTAAACATATTCAAAAACTGTGAATATGTTGCTTTTTCCTTTTAAAAAAGCAGTCTACAAGTCTAACAAACAAAACGCTCTGCCTGGCTCACTCATTAGTGTCTGGAAACGTTAGAAAACAACTTTATAAGCAGCTATAGCATTAGCTTTTTTCCCACTGCACAGGCCAAAGCCCAAAAGACTCTATTGTCGACTCCAGCAGCGGCGAGAGGCTCGAGCGAGAGAATCGACTGCTGACGGTGAAGAAGAGAAAACTGAAAGTTGCTGAAAGAAAATGGTTCAGGAATGAGTTTTTGAGCGTTTTCAAAAAAACATAATTCACTCTTAAATAAATGGGATTAGAAACGACATCAGCGATCGAGTCTTTTGGGCTTTGGCCTGTGCAGTGGGAAATCTACAAGTTAATGCTAAGGCTGATTATAAAGTTGTTTTCTAATGTTTCCAGACACTAATGAGTGAACCAGGCAGAGCGTTTTGTTTGTTAGACTCGTGGCTGTTGTAAGATGGGTTAAAGTGGTGTTTAGCTTCTTCACTGTGAAGCAAATTGGTGTTTTACGTGGAAGTTCAGAACTTGCCCCCATCACTACACTAGTTTGTTGCCTTGACAGACTCACTGCCACAGTGAGATCTCCACCGAGGAAACACTGATCTGTGCCGTTTTTTGGCTTCTGACAAAATTTGACCACCTCTAGCAACGGACTTTAGCTTCAAACGTGCCGGAGTTCCTCTTTAATAATAGCTATTTCTTCTTGTAGTCTGCACTGAAACGTAGCAAAGGATCATGGTCTATGTAGTTCCCTCTGTTTTTATGAACTATTGCTGCACCAGAACTATTAATTTAAGCAAAAAGACTTGTAATTCTATACCTAATGACAGCCTACGATATTGTTGAGAGACTTTTGACACTACGACACAATTATTGTTGCGTTCCTGGTGAGTCTGTGAGTGATGGTGGTGGTTAGAGAGACTATGGGCACAGATCGGTTGCCACATTTCATTCATACAGCCCTAGGGTGGCTGAGGGCACAAACGGTTTCTTGTTGGTGTGGAGTGTTAATAATTAATGATAATGATAATGAGTAGAGTAACGATAAGAAACTGTGACCCTGAGTGCACTTTTCATAGCACACAAACTCTATATAAAACCCATGCATTATTGATAGTGTTTATATGAATGCATTTATTGTTTTGACTTTTCTGTTGACTTTATACAAGAAATGACTTAACTTAAGTTGTCAAAAGTTTCGAAAAATCAGATTCTAGTTGATACTAAAACTAGTTGATACTCACTTGAGCCGGTATCGATACTAAACGGGCACATTCACAGGACAGAAATAAAAATCTCCTGAATAGATTTCGAATGATCTTGAGCTGTATCAGGACAAGTATAAGAGCACATAGACTAGCATAAAACAAGTACTGCAATTTAATGTTGACAATTACATTCTGTTGTCTAAATATACGGCTCAAAAAAAATTAAAGGAACACTTTGAAAACGCATCAGATCTCAATATAAAAAAATTTATATATGTTGGATTAGGGATGGGCATGATTAGTTGATTAATCGATAAATGATATTTCTTCGATCACGTTCATTTTAATTGACAAACCGAATGTAGGTGTCTGTGCGTAACGTAGCGTCAGGAGTCGAAGCTGCGTCTCACAGCACAAACACTGGAGCCTCACAGTCCCACATCTCGGCTCTGACTCTTTGGAGATCCCTATATTCCTCAGAGTGCGTTTACCTGCACATCAGAATCCCGGGTATGATCGGGTTTTTTGAGTGTCCAGGTTTCGCACATTTACGCAGCATCTCCAACGCGACATACACACAGAACAGACTCAGCAGCCTCATCACATGTCACACTTGTCACAGAGAGAACACTCATATTCCACTGAGTCGTGTCCTTTATTCCGACAGAAGCTGAACCATCAGCACAAGGAAAGAGCTGCTTCTTTTCACTTACCGTTTATGTAAATGAGCCATGTGGTTATAAGTTTTGTTTCTGTAAAACCTAAACAAATGTTTAAAGCTGCATTAAACACATTCTGATCTCACACTGATGTGGCTCTGCAGTGGTGATGGTTTATATGTTGTAAAGTTGAGTTTATTTATGCAGATTAGTAATAGTAATAATAACGATAATAATTTTAATATAAAATGTTAATGATTAATAAAAAATTGATCGTTAATTTTCCTGACGATCGATTAAGAAAATTTAATCAAATGCCTGTCCCAGTGTTGGATATCTATACAAATACTGTCTTAAACATAATGGGCAATGTCTTAGGAGCAAAAGGATGTCACCTCTCTCACATTTGTCTTAATTTTTTTTTTTTTCACATTGAGATCTGACGTGTTTTCAACGTGTTCCTTTAATTTTTTGAGCAGTGTAAATTATTATTATTGTGGTATTATTAGAATCAGTTTTCCTTAGTATTTAAATTGAGTCTGAAATGTTCGTACTGTGAAAACTCCAGTCTAAATGAATGCGTGTCTCTGTTTCAGGTATGCCTGTGGTGAGCGCGTGCCCGGACAGGTAACCAGGGGCACTGTCGCTGCTGTTATGGCCTGCTCCGCTCTGCAGCTCCTCCTCCTCCTCTCGCCGCTCTCGGTTCTGACCGCCACAGCTGCCCCCGAACATCCCGACCACGAGTGGCACTTTAAACCAGGTATCTGCCCTCCGTCTGCTGCACAGCGGCCCCTCAGTGATACTCAGAGCACTCACTGAAACCTGCGCCAACCTGTGTGCGCTGATGCTGTGTCCTTGGGCAAGGCACTTCACCCGCTTTGCATGTCTATGAGTGTGACGTGGGAGTTTTAGTTGTGGTTGCAGGGCTGGGAGCTCAGTTTAGCAGCCTCGCCTTTGTCAGTCTGAAGATGTTTTTACCCTCACATAGAGTAAATGAATAGTGTGACAGGCTAACGGTTAATACAAAGTAATACATCAAATAAAAGGTTTAAAACATTAACAATAACTAAAATATTGTGATATCGTATCATCAAAAGTCTCACAATAATATCACAAACCATCAAAGTATATCAAATTACAAGTTTCTTTGCTTAAATTCATTATTATAGTGGAGCATCGACGACAACAAAAGGCGAACTACATATACCATGGTCCTTTGCTTCGTTTCAGTTCAATCTACATGATAAAGAAACTGTTATTAAGGACTTTTAAATCTTACATTTTTTGGATTATGACAAAAAAGTAGCATATGGGTCAAAGATGTATAAGGATTTTCAACAGGCAAATTTTAAAGTATAAAAAATATGAGTTTCTATTGAACTTTTTCAAATATTTCCAGTGTCGGGTGCATAAATCTACGTTTAACATTTATATGAAGCATTTTTAGTGTAAAATGTCATGTGGTGCGACCAAGAATAACCTTGAAATGGTTTTATTTTCTAAAACAGGGTTGGGATATTAATCTAAGTTCTGAGTAATATGAAGTGTATAGAAACAAACTGTTTTTTCTTTAGATTTTTAATGCATATTGATATTTTCTTTTGCTCCAATATGACAGTCGCCTGCTTGAGTTTAATGAACAAACTACTGCCCTGGAAAATGCTTCAAATGAAGAAAAATGCCTAAAGAACCATTCACCCAAGTCGACTTTGTCTGTTATTAAACTCCAGCCACAGAATTCCTGCTGTTATTAGTCACACCACATGATGCACGGGCGCACCACATGACATTTTAACACTTTAAGTACAAAAAACATGCAGAATAACACATGATTTCTGAAAAAAAAAAGATTTGGTTCCCTGGAGATCAGAGGTGCTACAGAAATGTGATGAATTATTATTAAATTTGAACCTTTTTAACTGAGGAAACTGCAATTGGACAGAAAATGTAGGCGTCATGTCCATAAAATATCACAATAAGTATCATACGGTGAGATGCATATCGTGAAAATATTGTATTGAGATTTGGATATTTTTACATCCCTAGTTTACGGTGTGAGACTATGTTTCTTGCCTCTGCATGATAACAAATTTTGAAGTGTCAGAGCAGATTAAATCCACAAAAACTATTCTAAATCTATAATATTGTTAAAAAAAAATCATGAGCTGCAATAAATAAACGGCAGAATGAAACACTTGAGCACTTTGCATCAGTAAGGAGTCATAGAAATTATGAATTCCACTCTTTATGGCTTAAATCTCATCGTATTACCACAAAATAACCAAAAATGTCCCAGTAGCGCAAAGAAAAAGTACACAGGATAAATACTGACCCCAAAAATATAGTTCCAGCTTTCAGTTGATATAGTAATTACCGTGAAGCTCTGAACTTATGAACTAGCTTTGGTCTGGACTAGGACTACCTTTGCTGGAGGATTTTGTCTATTTTGCGTTTTTGGTCGATGGAGGAAACCAGAGCGAGAGGAGACCCACCCAGACACGGGGAGAAACCCACCCAGACACGGGGAAAAAACGTGCAAACTCTGCACAAAAACCCAGGACTAACTTAATTACAGACCTGACTTCATTTCGCGACCGATACTGGACCATTACATTGGCACAATATTTGATTCCGAAGTGCGTATGGGTGAGATTCGGTGGGACATTTCACCCACATTCTCAGCTTTAGCGCGGTTCATTCTTTGCGCGCTCGCCGCAGCCGCCCCCAGTGTCCCGTGTCCCTCTGGCCTCCGGTCGTCTGTAATCGGAGAGCGAGATCCCGGCGCTCCCCCTCGGATCGTCGGGACTGTTAATGCAACTTCAGCCATCAAACTGTCCGTCAAAACGTCCCGGAGCGAGGGAGAGGAGGAGAGACGCAGAGAGGGAGATAGAGAGTGAAGGAGAGGGAGAAAAACTGAGAAGAAACAAACAAAGAGAGGGACAGAGAGAGAGAAACAGACAGAGAGACAAATTAAGTGAGAGAGAATGGGACAAACAGAGAGAGAAAGAGACAGAAAGACAGAGAGGCTGAGAGAGAGACAGACAGAGAGGTAGACAGTGACAGAGAGACATAGAGTGAGGCAAACTAAGAGAGAGAGAAAGAGAGACAAATTAAGAGAGAGATAGGGAGAAAAAGACAAACTGAGACAGAGAAAGAGGGGGAGAGAGAGAAAGAGAGAGGCAAACTAAGAGAGACGGAGAAAGAGAGAAACAGAGAGAGAGAGACAGAGAAAAACTGAGACAGAGAGAGAAAGGGAGACAAACTAAGAAAGACAGACAGAGAGAAAAAAGACAGAGATAGAGACACAAAGAGGCAAACTAAGAGAGAGAGAGAGAAAGAGAGAAACAGAGATAGAGACACAGAGAGGCAAACTAAGAGAAAGAGAGAAACAGAGATAGAGACACAGAGGCAAACTAAGAGAGAGAGAGAAACAGAGAAACAGAGAGAGCTAGAGAAACAGAGAGAAAGAGGCAAACAGACAGAAAGACAGAGCGGTAGACAGAGACCGAGAGAGAGATAAAGACAAACAGAAAGAGAGGGAGAAAATAAACAAAGAGAGGGACAGAGAAAGAGACAAACTGAGACAGAGAGAGAGAGAAAGACAAACAGGCAGAGAGGGACAAAGAAAAAGAAACAGAAAGAGACCAAGAGAGAGGGGTGAGACACAAAGAGAGGAAGAGAGAGGGAGGGAGACAAACAGAGCTAGGGAGATAGCGAGAAAGAGAAGAGTTGGAAGGAGAGAAAGAGACAAACAAAGAGAGAGACAAACGGAGAGAAAGAGAGAGACAGAGCAAGTCAGAGAGAGAGAGACAGCAGGAAGGACAGAAAAAGAGAGAGAGAGAGAGAAACGGAAAGACCAAGAGAGAGAGGAGGGGGTGAGAGACAGGGAGAAGGAGGGAGAGAGAAAGAGAGAAAGAGGCTTAAACCGACCTCCCGGCGTAACCAGAGCAGAACGAGCACAAGGAACAACTGCGAGCCTCAAGTCCGTGTTTTGGTTAATCATATTACATTGAATTACTTAAAACAACACTGTACATTTGTGGAGGTAACGCAGCACCTGTACGACTCTGTCAAAACTGAAATTCAAAACCACACTGTCTCCATGGCGATAGATGCCTTTAATGCCATACTGTGGAATATATCATAGCCAATTCTTAACTAAAATAGAGGGGGGTTTTTTTGTTCTGTTTTTTTACAATCATCACAGTTTTTCTTTACGGTTTAGGTAGTTTGCAGCTGGCGTCATCCCCGACATTCCCTTGGGGTTGTGACGCTAACCGCAAGAACTGCTCTGTCTGAAGCCCTGTTACTCAAGTTGGGCTTTAATCGGAGCTTTATTTTAACATTTTAAATCTGACCACAAAGAACTGCCTTAGCTAGAACTACAACAGGTGATGATTTGGGCTGTTAAACAAGTCTCTCACCCAGAAAATTACAGTTTTTCAGTCAAAATAATTGAGTTTTCAAACAATCTTAAACAAATTTGGCAGTGTGTGTGTGTCTGCATCATAGTCCGTATATATGAGTGGACAGAGCTAAAGCGTTAGCCGGCGTGTGCCAAACAGGAAGTGCTCCAGGAGGCTCTTCCGGCTCCTTCTCTCCCTTTTTCCCATTGACTCACACTGGGATCTTCTGGCTCCTCTCTCTGGACCTGCTGCTGTGGCCTCGACTTTTTGGTCTTAAAATGTTCGTATGAACCCGCGACACAGAATACTGAACTTTACATTTCTCTATCTTGTTCCTAAATCAAGATATGAACATAAATAACGGACCAATCACACGCCTTCATTCCCTGAGGTCCCTCCTCCTAGCGTTAGCAACAGGTTTGATTGACAGCTCGTGCGTTTCATTGCTAAGTAAGTTCCCTTCCCACTTTCTTACTCTTGACTATTTTTGAAATAAAATGACAAAATAAATCAAACAATTACAATAGCTAATGCTACTAGAATCTTAACTAGCATAAAGTAAAGTCAATTTCGTTAAATTGCGACTCTATTGTTGTTCGTACATAACAGAACATGGAACTTAAATCAGTGACTTAAACTTACTATTTAAAGTTTAATGATAAAAGCTAAAAGTTTCCTTATTATTCTCAAGAATCACTGAAACACAGTGGTCTGTGCAGGTGCAGAGTATCTCCGCTCTGAGGAGGGCGGCACATTTAACGACCTCAATCCTGATTGGCTCTTGTGGTTGCTATGATACTCGCGGTCAGATTTCCAAATACGGAGCCTGGATCCAGATTTGCTCCTGTAAATGTGGCATCAGGAGCCTCATTTGAGCGACGCTGAACACTCATATATACGGACTACGGTCTGCACTGGGGTCTGCATTGTGTCTCCATGGTAACTGCTGAAAAGTCCGCCGTACAGATTCATGTAGAACACCCCCAGCATCACTGTGTCATTAGGGCAGGTTGTCTTTTTAAAAAATTAAATGGTTTTCAGTATTGATTTCATGAACATATGGCATACAGTACTTGTTCCAATTCTTTAGCTTTTTTCCCCCTAAAGTCTGAACTCTGCCCCGAACCACAAGCTTTTACTGACAGTGGATAGAAAAAAACAAACACTGGCAATTAGAAATGACAGAATCTCAGTCTTTATTAAATTTTCCTCGCCCTGAAGTCACCGTGAAGAGCTTGTACAAAGCGCACCCGGCCAGGTTTGACCATAGAAGCACTTCAGGCCAACTCGAAGTCCCTGTTTGCTTTAACAGTCTGTTCTGCTTCGAGAGGTGGACTGACCGATGATTAAACAGACTTCACTCCACAGTCGAACTCTGGCAGGTTTACCTTGAGAGGTGTTTGAAAAATGAAAGGAAACCAAAGACTGAGCGAGAGGGGGAGAAGGAGGGAGAGGAGACAGAAAAAGGAAAGAGGAGAGGAGATAAATTGCTGGAGGCAGATGGGGCATTGACTCGGGGTGGATGAAATACGCTCTACAAGGTGAAATTGATTTTTATCATTTTGGACGTGAAAATTACAATGTTCTCAGTAATGGCGGAACTAAAAAGATGAAGAAATTATAAACTTATCAAATCTCTTGGCAGTTTTTGTCATTTAAGGGGTGGATGACACTGAAATGAACACATTAAATAGTATTTTTTTGGTTAGTACTTGCATTACATCACATACATTAAGTATACTTATTATAGTAACCTTTAAATGAATGTTATTACTTAATTTTCTATTTTATTTTGGCTTGTACCATATACATTTATATAATTGTGCCTTATATGACTCCTGTTTGTTGCTATCTTTTTAGCTAGTTAAGGCCGCCACACACTACAGGAGAATTTGCCCGATTTTGGCAGCGATTTCTTCTCCCCGAGTTCAGACTTTTTGTCTCCGTGTGCGATTTTGAAGCCGTCGTCATATGCACGGTGTCAGAGTCGTATCAAAACCACCAAACATCCACAACGCGACGGAAACAGACGATAAAACAGAGTCAGGGGCAGAGGAGCGACGGACACAGAGACGCAACAAACAAACTCAGGATAGAGCGAAAATAAAGACTTTATTACTCACCTAATGTAAAGTGGAACAATTGAAGGGCAGCGTCTGATCCACATTATCCATAGAAATTATCCTCCACAAATAATGACTCCAGTCCACAAAACTGTGCTGTGAATCCAATTTGAGGTGTTCTTTGAAAGTAAAAAGGTCAAAGTTGTTCCTCGCATGTGTTTGTTTACGCAGACAGAGTGCGGTGAAACTGCAGATTCTCGATACTGACTCTACTTCCTGTGGACTTTATCGCCTCTTTTATGCTTTAAAAATCCTGTATCTGAAGTATCGCACCACATTTAACAAATAATATTAACACAGTTTTGACTTGTGTCTAAAGTGGAAGTGCAGAGTCTGATCTTTGAACACTTCAGAGTCTCAGAGTGAGTGGTTTTACTGTAGACAGGAAACAGCTGACGCCATCGCGCTCACAGCTTTATATCCTGTGGTCCACACACAGATCCTGCTGCAGTCTTTGCGATCAGAGATTTTTAGTCTCATAAGTTTCTCCTCATGTCTGTGGCGTCCACTTTTTGTCGCACGTTTAAAAATCGTTTAAGACCGAAAAATCCTGTAGTGTCTAGCGGCCTTTATTTAGAATTTATTATTACTAATTATATTTTTTACTCTTGTTATATTATATTATATTGTGATGTGTGAGCTGCTGTGCCCAAGTCATTTCGCTTGTGGATGAATAAAGTTTGTCTAAGTTTAAGTCTAAATTAGCACTTTTCAGAATACTTTTCACCATATGTTACTCTTACTTGAGTCAGTCACATTTTACAGTCTAACAGTTTTAGTTTATTTTGCTGGGATCGTGTGCAGGAAGGAGCATTAATTCAAGAGATGGTTTGAACCAGACTATAGTTTTCAAATCTGTTTTCCATCCCTGCAAATCCCCTTCATTTACAGTCCCTGAGACATACAGAAAGTATAAAACAATGCAAATCTCTGTACAAATAATGCTACATGTGACATTTAATCGATCTTTCCTCTTCCCACTCTTCTCCCTCTGTGCCCTTAACCAGATATTATTTAGTTGTTAGCATAGACTGTACAAAGACGTGGACTAAGTGAGTGCGAAGTTACCCACAGCGTTCGGCTCCAGTCAAATGAAGCTCACTGAGGCTTGCGGTTATGGGGTGAATTTGGTCCCGAGTTCCGTACTAAGAATAGCAATACATTTATGGACAAAATAGCGAAATAAAAACACCAGGATCATGTAGAGCGGGTTAATACAAACATTAAAGACCAAAAGAGCGGCGGCAATTCTTTAAAGTCACCTGGAGCCAGAGTCGATGGAGCCAGAAGTGCCCCCGTGATCACTTTCTTTACTGGAAGCTATTGGGTTAACTGTGTCCATTTATTATATGCACAGTCTATGGTTGCCAGTTATAAGGTTTTCCTGCATTTGTTGGCACTTATTGTTGTTAAAAATATCTTCTTAATACCACAATAACTTTTTGAAGTCTTTGCATAGCTTTAAATGTGTTTATAGTGTGTTTCATTCTGTTATAGCTTTGGCAGAGTTTGCTGATTGGCCGAGAGCTGGTTTTGTTTTAGACGATACACAGGCCATTGTCTGTTGACCTTGTTGTTCACACTGCATAAAAGGCCTATCAAAAAATAAGAAAAAAAATACTAATTTTGAAGTAAAATTGCCCTATTTTAGTGAAATTATCTGCCAGTGCAGTAAGAAATTTTCACTTATCAAGTTTTCTGAAAACAAGACGAAAAACGAATCTTGTTCTAAGCAGAAAACACTAGTTTAAGTGTTTATGACAAGATTTTTCACCTTATTTTGAGTATATTTATCCTTGATTTAAGTAATTATTACTTATTGATGCCTCTTTCTAGTATATAACATGTCTTATATTAGGCTATTATTTCTTAACTAGATACTTGTTTTAAGAATACTTTCTTTCAAGCATTCACAATATCTACACATTTGGTCAAATACAACATGAAATCAAATACATTTGAAACTGCATTTATTGAAATCTCACATTTTCCCAAACATCTTAGAAATGCCAAACATCTCCACTTTAAAGCCTCGGACGCTCCTTTGAGGACAGTGAAGTACAGATCTGAGCCAGAGAAAAGAACTGGTTTGAGAGGGAAGTTTAAAGAGATTAATTTAACATCAAAAGTGCTTAGAATAAGTTGTAATATCGAGATAAGATGTATCAGGATAGAATATCTTGAAACAAGTAAAAAAAAATCTCGTCTTAATAAGTAAAAAACCCTTAAAATTGATCTTTTAAGATGAATCTGCTTAATTCAAGTCAGTTTAACTATGTTAGAAAATCCTTTGTTGCAGTGCAGATGTTGTTTGGGTAAAGGTTTTGGCTGCTTTTTCCAGTTTCCACTGTGAGGAAGTGTACAAGTAACAAAAGCATTGTGGCCTATCCTTTGAAAATACAGATTTTAATAGCCTTTTTATGCTTCCTGTAATCCTGATTTTGTAAAAGCACAAGTTAAATATTACTGTCTGAAGGACCCTGGAAGAGTAGCTGGCTGTAAAGCTTATTTAATGGGCATCCTAATAATAAACTAAACTATTGTTGTAATGTAGGCAATATATGTAGGCTATTTCTTCTCCGCAAGGACAAATTACCTAATTAATAGCAGCCTTTGTCATTTGCATATTTGGATCCGGTGCCGTTAATCTCTGAGCCCCGATGGTGGTGGTAATAAAAGTTGCACCTGTCCCGGGCGTGGATGAGCTGTGTGCATGTTTGAGTCCTCTGCTCCAGCTCCAGGCTCCAGGCTCCAGGCTTTGGTGTCCGGGGTTTATCCAGACCCAGGGATGGTGCATTCCTCTGGGCTTGAGTCACCCACACCCCTGCCCCCTCATTCTGTCACCCCCCCAACACGTCACCCATCGCCCCTGCATCACTGCAAAACAAATCTGCATGAATGAAGGCCGCTACACACTACAGGATTTTTCGGTCTTAAACGATTTTTAAACGTGGGACAAAAAGCGCAAACACCACAGACACAAGGAGAAACTTGAGACTTAAAATCTCTGATCTCAAAGGCTGCAGCGGGATCTGTCTGCGTAAAACGGGCTGCAAAGCTGTGAGTGCGATGGCCTCAGCTGTTTCCTGTCTACAGTAAATCTACTCGCATTGAGATTCTCACGTGTTCAAAGATCAGAGCTCTGCACTTCCAGTTTAGATACAAGTCCAAACTATGTTATTATTATTATTAAATTCCATAGTTAATCATGATTTATCGCATATTGTATCGCATGTTTGAAATTGTGTTATTTTGCATTTCAAGACAGTTTTAAAGCCATAATGTAAAGCAATTCTTACCCATTTAGTAATCGCTGTAGTTATTTTCTTCGACTTTGATGTGATTATCCTCAGATCTGTGGCGACTCTGCCTAATGGTTGTTTGTCGGAGTTTAAACCAACCCCAGACCAACGCAAAACAGCGCCGGTCCATGAAAATACTGTTTTCGCGTTTGCCATCTTCCTCAGCTCAAAATCGGCTGTTGCAACTACCATAAAACTACGGCAACTTCAGATACGGTGCTCACTCCTTGTTTTTACCGCCCACGTGGTGTCGTGACGCCAGCCGAGTCATGTGACTTGTGTTTCAGGCGATCCAGACACGACGTGTGTGGACGCAAATCATTTCCAATACGGTGATTCGTTTCAGTGTAAACACTCTCTCGTTAAGTATGACAAAAGGCTGGTGAACTCTTATCGCGCTTTAAAAAAAAAAAAAGCGTTATAGATTGCATTAATCTGGTCGCGATTAACGTTGACAGCCCTAGTTATTATTATTTGTGAAATGTGGAGCAATACTTCAGATACAGGATTTTTAAAGCAGAAAAGAGGAGATAAAGTCCACAGGAAGTAGAGGCACTGTCGCTGATCTGCAACTTTAGGCTCTGAGGACGTAAACAAACACATGTGAGGAACAACTTTCACATTTTTACTTTCAAAGAACTCTTCAAACTGGATTAATAGTGCAGTTTTGTGGACTGGGGTCATTATTTGCTGAGGACAATTTCTATGGATAATGTGGATGAGACGCTGCACTTTAAATGTTCCACTTTACATTAGGTGAGGAATAAAGTCTTTATTTTCACTCTATCCTGAGTTTGTTTGTTGCGTCTCTGTGTCCGTCGCTCCTCTGCCCCTGACTCTGTTTTATCGTCTGTTTCCGTCGCGTTGTTGATGTTTGGTGGTTCTGATCTGACACTGACTCCACACATGAGGAGCAGCGGCTTCAGAATCGCACACGGAGACAAAAAGTCGGGAAGAAGAAATCGCAGCAAAATCGGGCAAATTCTCCTGTCGTGTGTGGCGGCCTTTACAGTGACTTCAGGACTTAAAAGTATCTTGTTTTGAGTATATCTTATTTTATTTTTTGTTAGTAGTTAGTTAGCACTGTTGCCAGACCTGATATCAAACCAGACCCGTGGACTGATTGGTAGATTTTCCCCCCTTAAGACACAAACATGTAATTTAACCAGGGTTGGGTGATTGTTTGAATTTTAATCAAGCTCGAGATTCACTCTGGGCTAATTGTCAGTTTGTTTCTTATGAATAAAAGGATGCTGTTTGAAGCAGAGTCACATTTTGGGGCAACAAAACAGGCTTTTTTTGTTTCAATCAGTGTGAGAAAACACAATCTTGATTAATAATCATCACCCATCCAACTGTAAATTAGCATTGCATGAATAGAAGTCCAAACATAAAACATTTGTCATCAATGGCCAGTAAATAATCAATGCTAAAACTGAAAAAATACATAAATATAAACACGATAAAGTAGGATTTTTTTCAGTATACTTTTAGAAATGACTTTTTATTATCAGAACTAAGAAACTACCATACGTTTGTGTTGAACTCTACATCATACTTTATAGAAAATAGTTGTTGGTTGTAGTATTTATTTATTCATTTATTTTGCACGTATATTACATAATAAAAAAAACACACTAGATAATAGGGGTGTAAGAAAAAATCAATTCAGTGATACATCGTGATCTCGAATCGATACAAAATGCATCTGAATCGATTTTTAAAATATTTTTCACAAAAATTCATTAGTTGCATTCACTGTTCTCATGATTTTAAAAAGTAATACATTATATTTCCTACAATTTGGTTCTCGTGAAGGTGTCGTTGACTGTATTCTTAGAAGCAATTATTGATAATTAGCAAGATATCAGCCATTGTTTTAATATCGTGATATATCGAATCGTGACATGCGTAAATAAATATATCGTCAGACTCGAGGCAATGCACACCCCTGCTAGATTAAAAAAGTAGGTGCGAGAAGAGGCAAAAAAGCTCAATAAAGCCTCTGCCTTATGAACATGTTAAAATTGAACATTATAGATTCAAGATTCAGGATAGTTTATTTGTCATATGCAGGTTCAACACAAGAGGAGGAGGATGAGAAGAACCGTTTGACTCGCAAATACAAGGGAAATAAGTAAACAATATAGTAAAAATATAGTAGAATATAATAAAATACAGATATAATAAAAATGTAATAAAATATAATAACATACAAAGGTGCAGTTAGGATTAAATAAGGTGTAGTAGAGTATAGCTGTGCATTAATAAAAAAAAATACATTTACACTCCTTAGATTGAGTACATTTGATTCAAACAAACCCAAAAAACACAAAGAAACATCCACATTTGAAAGATGATCATGAAATATCAGACATTTCCTCTTTTTAAACAACATTTCTAGAGTTTTTTACCTTCGTTTGGAAACTGAGCTTGGAGTTTTCGTATTGTGACAACATTTTTTACAAACGAAATAAATCTGATCTTTTCTTTTCTCCGAACGGTTAATCACTTTGAGCGGAAATAAAGCAGCTGCTGGTTTTTGCAGTGCAGTGGGCTCCTGACTGACTGTGAGCAGATAAGCAGGTTGGACGTAATCCCTGCCTTGGACCATGTGATCAGTATCAGATGATGGAGCCCCTCAGAGGACAGGCCGTATATCTGCACCCTGTCTTTATCCTTTCACTCCCGCTCTAATGGGGTGGGCTCGCGTCACATCACAACATTATACCGGCTCTAAAGTCTAACACTGAGCTGGAGAACAGGTCGCAGTTCTGTGGTGGAATTTGCCGTTTAATTGCTAAATGTGTTTTTATATGTTGTCAAAAATATCGAAAATCTGACACTAATTTATGCTTAAACTTGTATTGGAATTAGATGCTTATTTGAGCGGGTATTTATGCTAAAAAGTCACATTCACAGGGTAGAAATGCACTTTATCTGAGTAGCTGATGGTAATACAGTCCATCCATCCATCTTCTTCTGCTTATCCGGGGCCGGGTCGCGGGGGCAGCAGTCTGGTAATACAGTATCCCGCGGTATCAAAAAGTAGCAGCGGTGTCAGTTTCATTATCGTCATTTTAAAAAATCTGCATAAGGACCTAAAACCACAGCAGGACTTTCTCCCCTCCGCTCTCTCTCCTCTTCAAACGCCGCTACGCTCGGAGATTTCCATCCACACGCAGCGAGGAAGAAGAAAAAACCTGACTGACGCGTCGTGTGTGATGTTGAGCCCAAAAGTTTGTGACGGAGACGTTTTATTGAAGCCGAGAGTCGACGAGGCGCTGAAGAGGAGAAAGTTCCCGAGGGCGAAGTCAGACTTTCACGGAGGAGACGGTAAAGCCCCATTTATGGTTTTGCATCGAAATGTTTTTGCGTAGATGTGCACCCCCTACACAGCATCCGCATCGACTGCCGTGCACCTCCCAAACTTTATAATTATACGTCAAAACGATGCGGACAGCGAGGAGGAAGCGACGCAGAAAAGGGCTGTGATTGGTCCTTTCCGCTGCTCCGCTCATTCTAGACTTTGAGTAATAGTGTGTTTAATGCAGCTTTGCGCACATTTGTTTACGTTTTACACAAACCAAACTTCAAAGCGCATGGCTCATTTGCATACAGTATAAGCGCTGATAAAAATGGCTCGTGCGCTGATGCTGATGCGATCGAACGTGCTGCAAAGTTTGGTTTGATCAGAACTTGTGCCTCATCTTCAAATATAAAGCTGCGACTCTGTTTCTGAACGGTTTAGGTGCAGCTACAAAATAATTCTTAGTAACAGTAATACCGTAAACCCCGGAGAAATGCTGAAAAGTTTTAACGGTATCAAAATTTGGATACTGCCCAACCCTAGCACATAGACTAGTATACACCCACGCACCATCATGGAACCTGTCTGGGCGACTGAGCGATTACACAGTTGTATTGAGACAACACTAACATGTATTGACTTGGTTTATGGTTAATATCTCTGTAATTACTGGTCTGTCCGTGTGAAACAATGACTGGCACAAAGTTCAGTGTCTTCTCTGGCAGCATAAACAGACTATATACACATTTTGTTTCACAATAGCTACACAAAGTGGTCCAATGTCGCAACTTGAAAAACATGATAGTTCTCAAGGGATAAGACCCTAAGCCATTTGATTATAGCAAGATTGTTGATCCAACCCTAACCAAATAAAGACAAGGTTCATAATTTATTTATAGTTCTTTAGAAACAGTGGATTTCCCATAGAGATTACAGTGTATAGAGCCCTGTCCTGCATCTAAAAGTATCCTAATCATCCTAATCTAAATCCTGTGAACTGTAAACTCAACCTTGATGAAGTGATGAAACTTGGTCCAGGTTTGATTCTGGTTTAGTCCCAATCTAGGTTCAGGGGTGGGTAGAATAGCCAAAAACGTCTACTCAAGTAAGAGTAGATCTTTTTTCAAACAAATTATTGCTTAAGTACAAATTTGTGATCTAAGAAATTACTTGGGTAAGAACTAAAAATCGTATCTTCAAATAATTTCATATTGTCAACGTAAAGCTTTTGTCACTTGTATCTGAACTCAAAGTAGGAAGAGTAACCACAACTTTTACTCAAGCAAGAGTACTGATACTTCAATAAAAGTATTACTTAAGTAGCAGTATGGGCCAATCCCATTTCTAATTTCTACCCCTTGCCCCTTGAAACTGAGCAACAAGGGGCAGGGGTAGAAAGTCGACCCCTACGACACCCCTTCAACAATCACATACGTCATCAGAAATCTGCACCAGCTTTTACGTAAACTTACGTGAGCACAGGGAAAACTGTGATAACTGTCAGAGGAACGACACACAGACCATTGGAAAGAAGCAACCTGAGCTTTTCTAAGAGTTAAACCAGTGATATCGCTTTTAATTACTTGAGTTACAATATCCAAATAACACGGACGCTTAACTTTATTTCCGGCATCGACCGATCTCTCAGGTCACAAATAATGCGACACTGCTCAACGTAGTACAAGTGAGTTTTTCATGTGCATTTTATGAAGAAAATGACCATTACGCACTGGAACAACGTTAAACTTAAGACAATACAGCGGTTATCACACATTTTAAACCATAAATAATGGAGAAAATACATTTGTGAACTTCTTTGGTCTCTTTGGTCTCTTTGGTCGTGGCAGCGGAGATCTTGCCGGTGATTCAGAGAAATTGCTCATGCTCCTCCGTTTGGAGTGAGCCTCTGAAAAATCTTGGTTTGGAGGAGTATAAAGCCCGACCCCTTTCCCCTAAACTTCTGCCATAACCGTAAATGCGACACCCCTAAACCTACACATGAATGCGCAAAACGGAATCGTAGAGGTAAGGGGTGAAAAGGGATTCAGCCAAAATATGCTGCTAGAAAAGTACTCTGAAAAGCACTATTTCTTGAAGTTACTCGAGTAAATGTGACTGTGTACTAACCACCACTGGTCCCATTCTAGTCCTGGTTTTCAGCCCTTTTCTCTTTCGGGTTTAATTCTAATTTTGTTCCCAGTTTAGTCCCATTTTCTGATGCAAGTCTGAACTCCTTAAAGCATAAACCTGATTTGCAACATTGAAGATTTGTATTATTTTCTACTTTGGTGCCACTTGGAGCAGCTAACTTTAGTTTATTCGGATACTTTGCAACATCCTGGTCCCTAAAGCTGCGTAAATTTACGAGTCGAGAGTTTTGTCACATAAACTTGAGTGATGGCGTACCTCGCTGGTTAAAGGTAATGATGCAAAACAATGCAATTGCTTTTTACATAAGCTCATTAGAGCCAGTTCCACTGAGAACAGCAGTAAAAGAGACACAGGGAGGAGTAAGTCTATCGCTTCTCCTCCTCTGTGGTAAGAGTTTTGCCTGCATAGGTTTAATATTAAAACATCAATTTAGGTAGTCAAAATCACAATTTGAAAATCGCAAAGGGTGCAGCTTTTGAAGGGCTATAATTTCCTCAGCAGACAATAAAATATTCTGTCTTACTCTGCATAAAAACTGCCAACCCTGTAGTTTAGACCTGTACAATCACGTTCTGGAAACAAGGATTGTAATTAGATTTTCAAATTATGTTTTTAAATTTGGCATCAGCTTAAAGTTTACACACGATCATGAGCATCGATATCTGAGAAAACACTTAAATCCACTGAAAATTTCTCTGATCTGGCCAAGATTTTAAAGCTTATATCAAGTTACTGTATTTTTCGGACTATAAGTCGCACTGGATTATAAGTCGCACTTTTTGGGGGAAATTTATTTTATAAAATCAGAGGCCAAGAACCAACATTTCATTTTGAAAGGCGAGTTATAGAAGTTATAGTAATAAAAAGAACCCAATAGAGAACAATCCTTGTATCATTCATTCGTTTTTCCATTCAGAACCAAAAATAAGAAAACGAAAAAACGGCTCAAAATCAGAATCAGAAAGGTTTTATTGCCGTATGAGTGAACAGGTTCACAACAATAGGAAATTGCTGCGGTACTTGGAGCGAAACATAGGCAAACACTAAACTTGCAACAAATAAAATAGAATAAAATAAGTAGAAAACATTAAACTATAATATAACACAAAAATGTACAAATTTACAAGAATATAAGAATATAGCAATATAACAGTGCAGGTAATGATCAGTGCAAAACGGGCAAAGCTCTTTTCTTTATTATTTGTCTCTAAAACCAAAATTAAAAAATGGATAACGATTTTTTTTTTTGATTCATATATATACGAATCATATATTTGGTCTATGGACAGTCAGTGTGAAAAATGTAATGTATAAGTCGCAGGAACCACCCAAACCCTGAAAAAAGTCCGAAAAATATGGTATTTCTCTTGTTTTCAGATTTGTTATCTACTTACTAGTTCTGAGACTGTTTAATTCTAGTCTAGAGGTCGTTCTTTTTTAAGATAACTTGTCAAGTAAAATGATTTTGATGCATGGGCAGATAATTTCACTACTTTTAAGTGATTTTAAGTGTTTATATCTTAAATTTTGGCCAAGCTTATTCACAGTGGACGAACTGCAGCTGCTACACTGGTACAAGAATCCCAGCATTTCACAATGGTTTGAAAAGATTTGGTAAACATTTTTTCCCTTGATAGGCAGGATATTTTGTTGCTGACTAACTCACTCCCCAAAAAATGCATCTTGTCAATTTGATTTTGATTTACTGTGCAACCTTAATCCTCCTGGTACACATATTTGGCTGGCTTAAATAAACTAAATTGCAACTAGACTGAAATACCTTGAAGCTAGTCAAATAATCTTGGCCTAGAACTACTCACAACAAGATTAATATTCATTTAAAGGTCCTATATGAGGCAAAATTGACTCATGTGACCTTTTAGCCATGTTAGAACGTTGTTATTTCATCAAAAACATACCTGGAGTTGTGTTTTGTTTCATTTAAACATGGATAAAACCATTTATTATTAAGCTGTTTACATCTCCAAAGCTCAAAATGCTCTTTTCCATATCATGATGACATGAAGCACTAGTTTTAAAGTGAACAATTACCTTTTACCTTTAGTTTAGATGGGAAATTCCGGGGCTGAAATGATCCAAATGATTTTAGTGAAGGTGTGTGGCGTTTAAAAACACAGTGGAGCACTTCCTGTATTACCACATGACATCACAAGGTGGAAAAGAGTGTTTTTTTGTTTGGAGAAGTTCGGGCTAAACATGCAGAGTTTGTGTGTTAAACATGTGTGAATGAAACGAAACAAAACTCCAGTTCTGTTTTTTAATGAGAAAACAACGTTACAACACACTGCAGATCAGAAAATAATGTAATATTCCGACATTTTTACTCATGAATATTTCCTTTCCCCAGTTTCATGTTTTCCCACAGAAAATGACATCATAATTCACCGTGGCCATAAGGCGCTGGACAATCTCTCGTAAATATGGAGTTTCCCTTGAAGCTCTGCACAGATAAATCACAGTTGTGCAGCTCCAGTGTTGCTCTGCGCTCACACACAGACACTTTCCCCTCCCTCTCCTCTCATTGGCCAGCGTCTGTCGGGCTTTGAGTGAGCGATAGGTGGGCTTAACCAATCACAGTGAAGTATGAACAGTCAGAAGAAGCAGATTTCTGTTGTTTCCGCCTTAAAGCAACACAAAGCTGCTCAGTGTACAGGAGTTTTTGGATGTTTTCACTCTAGTTTTGTCCTGGTTTGATCCCAGTTTAGTCCTGCTTTACGCTCGTCTTATTCTAGTCCTGGTTTAGTTCTGATCAAGTCCAGGTAGTTCTAGGTTTAGTCCTAAATTTGGTATGTTCTGTGTGCAGTCTCTCTTACCTTTTAAAAACAGTATAAAGTACACATAATAATACATTGGATTAACACTTTTGAGACAGTGAAAAGGCTTTACAGTGGTGGAAGTGTTTTGCCTAAGGACACAAGAACAGTTTCCACAGGAGTGAACATGGCTTGAGATCAAAATGAAACTGACCTTTCCGTGGTTTCAGAATGGTGGAAAATTAGGACCGTTGCCATAGCGATTAACAATTTAAAACAAGTTATATAATCTTTTAAATGGGAAAAGTATTGCATTTAACAGGAAGCTAAAACCACTGCATAGGCTCAGGTCCCGTCCACACTCGTACAGATTCGAGTTGTTTTCGTTGTGGATGCAGTGTTCGTCCGCACTAATCCGATGGAAAACGGCTCCGGAGACAGAACGATCTGGACACGCAGCTCCCACGTATTCGCCTGAACACAGAGCTGTTCCGGCACCGTGTGGACGCATGAAAACGCTGAAAACGGTGATGTAGGAGCTCTAGCTGCCGTCCTTAGTGGACCACATCACTTTGTCTTGCGCCTTCCTGATTCGCTGGATTCGTGACATTGGGCATGTGACGCTATTGCAGAAAAGTTTAAACAAACCTGAGATCAGTGGTTCTTAACCTGGTTCGATCAAACCCCAGGGGTTCGGTGAGTCATTCTCAGGGGTTCAGGGGTCAGACTCACATGCAGCTCATATGATTGGTGATGACACGCCCCGTTTAGCCGTTATTGGCTGCAGGAAATTTTGTGCATGCAATAGTCTTATGACTGTGGTGATGGTGTCGTTTCTTTCTGTTACGAGCCAGGGATGGCTAGGGGTGCTGGCACAGTAACAAGTTAATGATGGTTTTACCGGGTATGTAGAAAAAACAGGAGAATGGAGGTGTCTTGGAAAAAAAAGTCAAAACTGATATTTTATTTTAAATAACAAAGTAATGGAACTACTGCAGGAATCCAAGGACAAAGGAAAACGAAAGGTAGCTGCAGCACGATGACCCGTTGGCCCCAGAATGACGGTGGCTCTCGCCTTTTATGTCAGCTGATGCACTCCCCTCCAGGTGCGGCAAATCAGCTGACACGCCTTAAAGGAAAAGCAAGGAAGGAAAAAGAACACTATGGCGCGATGGCCGTAACACTTTCTTAATATTATCCCTTCATACGAACTATGTCGAGCAAAAAAAGAAAGTGGTCAGACAAATATGTGCAATATGGATTCACACGTGTGCACCAATAAAATACATATACCTATGTTTGAATTTGCAAAAAACATATTTTATTTTTCCAGTTAAGAAGGTTTGGTGAATGTGCAGATGAAACTAGTGGGGTTCAGCACCTCCAACAAGGTTAAGAACCACTGGTGTAGACAAACACGAAGCAGCGTCGGTCCACGAAAATGCTGTTGCGTTTGCCATTTTCCTCAGCTCGAAATCAGCTGCTGCAACTTCTATAGAACTACGACAACTTCAGATACGATGCTCCACTCCTTGTTTTTACTGCCCGCGTGGTGTCGTGACATTGTGACGACGTGACGCCAGCCTAATCATGTGACCAGCATTTCTGCCGATCCAGACACGACATGTGAGGATGCAAATCGTTTCCAATACTCTCATACGCTGATACGGTGATTTGTTTCAGTGTAAACGCTCTCTCAAACCTTTCACACCAAGGCCTAAATTAGGACTAAAAGTGCTCTAAAATGAGACTAGACCATGGATAAGGTCGTTGTAAATAATGATTAACCCAAAGGAAGACAAAACGTGCAGAAATGTTGAAGCTTTTTTTGCCCCAGCTTGAGAAACCCTGGTCAAAGTAAACGGTGGTCATGTCCTTTCCCTCCCTGCACTCATGCCTGCGCCGTATCCTTGTGTGTTTTGTTTCAGCTCAGTGCCGTTACGCTCTGGGGATGGAGGACGGGACCATCCCAGACTCGGACATCAGCGCCTCGAGTGCCTGGTCCGACTCCACGGAGGCCAAACATGGAAGGTAACAACTCGATTTCAGTCAATTCAATTTATTTTGGAACAACACAAACATTTCTTAAGGCTTTATGGAAATGGTGCATCATCCTGTTTTTTAGCTACAAAAACAAGTGCTGTCGGAGTTATATAAGACTCCTTAAACGTTGTGCATTTTATTACGGGACGTGATGAGCATTTCATGTCCCAAAGCTCTAAACTAACTCTGTCCTTAACATGGTAGTGAAATCATCTATAGGTCAAAAATTCAAACATTTGCCAAAAAATGTGAAAAATAACCTAAGCTGCTCCTCCAGAACAAAATACCCAAACATTTACGGAGTTCCGCTGAAGTCAGATTTATATATTTATGTATTTCTCCCTCACGGTAATAAAACAGATAATATAAAGCAGATGGATAAAACAGCCCATTCACAAACTCCCCTCTCCTTAAGTCTAGACAACTTTAAATTAAACTGTGCATTTATATTCTTACAATGTGCTGTTTAGGGCGACAGCTAAGAATGATTTTGCTTATTGATTCATTGATTCTTTTTAATCAAACATGAACATTTGTTTTTATTAAAGTTGATGAAGCTGAAGTGATGCCGCTTGAGGTTATCCTGATGCAGTAAATTTAAAGATGTGTGTTTGTTTTGTTTTTTCCATCAAAAACACATTTTCACATTTCCTGTCATTGTCATGTCATTTTAAACGGAGTCAGGGTAACATTTTATAATGAGGTAAAGCAAACTAATCATTACCTAACCCTTCATTAATATTTATTAATTGTTACTAAAATATCTATTTCGCACAATTTAATCGTTTTTTCATCCATCCATCTTCTCCCGCTTAATCCAGCTGGGTCGTGGGGGCAGTTTGCTGCCAAATCCTCATAGCACCTGACCCCCCCTATGAACCCCTCTGCAGGTGGTGAGCCCACAGGAGGGTGGACAACATGGTCCTTGTGTTAGTTCATAGGGGTAGTTTTTTCATCATTAACTTAAACATCAATTGTTTCCATGAAATCGATGTATTAATGTTTTAACAAATAGAAAATCTTTTAACTAATATTGCACTAATATTTGTGAATAGTTCACTAAATGTCTCATTGGCTCTGCTTATCTCAATGTGAACCTCTCAGTGTGAAAGACCCACTGTAAAATATTTGCTATCGTTAATAAATGTTATAAGAATTATTTGTATCTGCTCCAACTTTATTATAAGGTGCTCTACACTGATACCTGTGTAATCCTAATATAATATTAATTCATGTTTTTGATGTAGCTCATGTGTATTGTGAGTTTTAGCTCAGTGAAACCATTGAAAACCTTTCTGCACTGGAGAACTGCAACATTTTATTTGTATTTGTGTTTTTATTTGTGTTTATTGTGCAGAATGTGGATGAATGAAATGTGGGACCAGCCTCTCAAATCTGCAAAACAAATTTACCTACGGGTACAAATAAACCAACCTGACCTAACCTAACCTGACCTAACCTGACCTAACCTAACCTAACCTGACCTAACCTGACCTAACCTAATTACACTTAACCAACTTAACCAATGAGGAGAGGTTCATATTGAGATAAGCAGAGCCAATGAGACATTTAGTGAACTATTCACAAATATTAATACGATATTAGTTAATAGATTATTTTCTATTTGTTAAAACATTAATACACAGATTTGATGCAAACAATTGCACTATTAACTTGTGCAAAATAGACATTTTAGTAAGAATTAATAAATATTAATGAAGGGTTAGGTAATGATTAGTTTGCTGTTTATTATGGCACCTTATTATAAAGTGTGAGTCACTGATGGTGAATTGCTCAAAAGTAACTAAATCCTTTAATTGAATCATCCACAACACAACAGTTCATCTGATTCATACTCTATATTTGCCTGTTTTTACGTGGACTCAGCAGCGACTTCGTTTACACTTTTATGTTCCAGGAAATCTTTCATTATGGCTGTGAGAAACTATTTGATTTGACGAATTTACAGCTGTCAACAAAATTCAAGCTCGAGCTGTGGCAAATTAAACTGAAAACATTTTTATAACTCAATAATCCACTGCAAGATTGTGAACAATAAACAATATAATCTGACTACAGTCACACTACCCTTAGCCTTGGCATTTCTCGTAGTATAAATCTGTTGTTTTTGTGTCTTGGAAATACACAGTGGTGGATGAAGTACTCAGTTTTGTTACTTAAGTAAAAGTACAAATACAAGTGTAAAAAGTTACTCATATACTTAATGAAAAGTACCAATTTAAAGATGTACTTTAAGAGGGAAAAAATAATAATTATAATAATAAAAAATACAACAAATAATAAAGAAAAAAAAAAGAAAAATAATAATAATAAAAAAATAAGTATTTCGCAGAGATTTCTAGAAATTTGTGAAAAAGAATTTGGCTGATTTTAAGTGATTCAATTGAGTCCTTTCTTTAATTTTTCCAGCCGCTTTTGTGTATTTGGTTTGCTCAAAGTTGGGACGGAAACTCAAATTAAATGTGCTAAAAAAAAACAAAGTCTCCGCCATATACACTATACACATTTCAACCACACTAAGTACTTTTTACTTTTCAGTCCAGCTCTAAAATGTCGTGAAGTAGAAAGTACAGATACCTGCTCTCAAATGTACCGACTAAAATAATGCATAAAACTAATGATCTAAACTAGGGCCCGATGTGCTCTTGTTTACACCTGCAGCCGTAGATCCATGTGCCACATATACGTCTACATGTGCAACACTGAGATTCTCTTCTTTTTCCGGACGCTCAGTGTGAGTCTGGATTAAAGGACAGTTCTTAGTGCTGATCTGAGAGGAGCCTGTGTGAGGCTGAGTGGTGAAATGTGTCGGTTTTGAAGCTCGTTTTGGTTCTTTCTCATTGGTTAGCGATTAGCTGCTGTAGCTCGCACACATAAACAGGCTGTTTTCTCTTCTGTTAGCGACTGTAAAGTGACTATAGTGGCCGTATATATGTTACTGGACACGCACTGATATGGAAATGAGCTGTGAATAGAGGTGTGAATTATCAGCATTTAGCAGATCATTAATTACCGTGGTGCACACACACATTTACCGCTAAAAGCTAATAGCGGTAGTTTGCTTACAGTAATTTCTTTACTGGCTAGAATGTCATACAAAAATGTCATTAGGCCGAACTGTCTTTAAATATGACGTAAAGAGGCAGAATACGAATAAATGTCACCTAAATAAACCCAATTGAAAATCCAATAAACAATTTCATAAACAATTGAAGATTTACAGTGAATGTTCAGTCATAAATATAGCGGCGATTAAATCGGCAGCTCTAACTCCCATTGTATCGGTATATATATATATATATATCATATCGGTCGGGCCCTAATCTAAACCCAGACAGGGCACCGTGTATCGCAGCGGGACACGTCTGCCTTACTTTATTTACTTTTATTAGAGATTATTTTATAGCTTTCACACTTGCAAACAAACAGCGCTACACGATGACATCAGCAGGTGGTTTTGGTCGTGCAGGTGTGAATGTGGCGCACAGAACCCTCCATAATCCTGCTCGAGCATGTGCCCTATGTCATCACAACAATCTGCCTAATTATAGCCGCAGCTCTTCGAATCACAGCCAAAACGGTTACACAACAGCGGCTGCGGTTACATGTGCGCTACAGATCTGGTTATTATTATTCATCTGATCATTATCGGATTTCACCGGAGCTGCCAGCGTTATAAGGTTATTAAAATGATGTAAAAACACGCGACATGAGCTGATGTTTTTCTGACCTGGTCACTCGGATCACTCGCGTCAGATTTTGTGGTTTGCGTGTCATTTAAATAAGATTAAAAGACAGATAATAATCAGATTACGTTGTGCATGTGAACTGAAGCCAGTGTTCAGTCATAAGTGGTGAAAAAAACTTGAAAAAAGCAAAGTAAGTACAGAGCAGTGGGCGTGTGTAGGGGGTGGGTCGAAACGTCATTCTTCAGAGCAATGACGAATGAAAATGACTTAAACGTGCATGAATCAGTCAAAATACATACATATATGGTGAGTGAGTTAATAAGGCAACACGTTATAACCACAGAGCGTTTATATGAGTGGACTAGGTGAGTGCGTTTGGCCCTCGGGGTTCCAGCTGAAGTGGCCCAGACTACAGCAAGTCGTACTTTTTACTGCATGTGTTTGAAATCTGCCTTGATCAGACAAATTTACTGTGTCCTTTTGAGGGTCTGAGCCTGAACAAAGGTCTGGAGGGTCATTCAAACCTGCTATAAACGCACAGATTTGAGTTACTCACTGTTTTGGCCCTCAGTCTGTGACCCTCGATCAGCCTCACGCTGGTCTGAGTTTTAATGTTTTGTTTTCGTTTTCTTTTTATAATATGTTTGTAGGATTTTACATTGTTTTATAGAATGTTGTACTATTTGTAGCATGTTACTTTTAGTGCGCACCTGCCCAGGGACTGCGGATGGAAAATAGCTTTTTTGCTAAATCTGGTGCAAAACATCTCCTCTTTTCTAAGATGAATGTGTTTGTACATGGTCCCTGACAAATAAATAATAAACTAAACTAAACTAATATGTGGCCCTGGATGAAAAAAGTTTGCACACCCCTGGTTTAAGTCACTGATTTATGTTCTATGTTCTGTTATGTACGAACAACAATAGAGTCGCAATTTAACGAAATTCACTTTACTTTATGCTAGTTAAGATTCTAGTAACGTTAACTATTGTAATTGTTTGAGATATTTAGTCATTTTATTTAAAAAATAGTCAAATCGGGGCAGGAAAGCGGGAAGGGAACTTACTTAGCAACGAAACGCACTAGCTGTCAATCAAACCTGTTGCTAACGCTAGGGGGAGGGACCTCGGGGAGTGAAGGCGTCTGATTGGTCCGTTATTTATGTTCATATCTTGATTTAGGAACAAAACAGTGAAATGTAAAGTTCAGGATCCTGTGTCGCAGGTTCAGACGAACATTTTAAGACCAAAATGTCGAGGCCACAGCAGCAGGTCCAGAGAGAGGAGCCAGAAGATCCCAGTGTGAGTCAGTGGGGAAAAGGGAGAGAAGGAGCCGGAAGAGCCTCCTGGAGCACTTCCTGTTTGGCACGCGCCGGCTAACGCTTTAGCTCTGTCCACTCATATATACGGACTATGGTTATAACACGGTAAAACGCTAATTTAGCCTAATACGGCCCTTCTGGACGATGAGTGAACGCTGTATCAAAAGACCTTTCATTAGGAGCATTGGGTCTATTTCCTGAAATCTGCACCGTTGTGAAAATAAGCCTAATCTTGTAAGAAGAGAAGGAAACTGCGAAATGAAGCCACACAAAAGCTCATTGTGAACGTGTTGAGATTCAGGCCATAAAGTAGTTCCAGTATTCAGAGTTCACAGTGGGCGAGTTTAATGACACAGTTCAAGTCGAGAAGATTTTAAAATAGTGCAGTGAAGTGCAGAGATGTGCGAAAACATTGGGATGAATAAAGATTTGGCTTGCGTCAGTGATCAGAATAACAATATTTTACTGAATCGTGATCTGACCCTGTGAATGAGCCCAGTCCGGGGGAGATTGTTGTGTCATTTTGTGTATTTGTAATTCATAATAATCAAAACATCATTAAGTGAGTTGTTTTCAGACATTTAAATATGTTGTGTTGAAAGAGGTTAAGTTACAGATTTAGATTATTGTTTGAAACGGCTATATTTGCCTAAAATAACTCTATGTTCTTATTAAAATATTAGTAATTAGTTTCAGTTTTGATCAGGACTCGGGAGAAATGACAAAATTACTCAAACATGCCTGAAAGAATCGACCGATCACAGTGAAGTATGAACTCTCAAAAGAAGCACACTGCAAAGTTAATAAAACTAACCAAGATTTATTCTCTTAAATCTAAACAAAAATCTTAATTCTCTTGTTTTAAGGGATATGTACAAAAAGGCTGCTAAATATGGAAGATTATTAAGCTTATTTCAAGAAAAAAAAACGTTCTTATGTCGTTTTTATATCTGTAAACAAGGCAAAAAACTAAATCTAGTCAAGATAAAATGACTTGGATTAAGAAAGATTTACCAGGATTTGAGTAAATTTCACTTGACAAGTAAAATACCGTAAATTCCGGATCACAAGCCGCTACTTTTTTTCTACACTTTCAACACTGCGGCTCGTAATATGAAGCGGCTTTTTTATTTTTTTTTTCATCGCGGGAAAAAACATGGACCAATAAAATGAATAAGTAGTTCACTGAGGTCCAATGAAATTGTATGATTAATCACAACTTCCTTATTTCAGTCTTTCTGCTAACCCTCATCAACATGGAGAATACCAGACAAAAAGCATATGATGCAGCTTTTAAACTAAAAGCGATCACTCTGGCAGTTAAAGAAGGAAATCGAGCTGCTGCCCGTAAAATTGGCATAAACGATGGTGCGAAGGTGGAGGCTCCAGCAAGAAGAACTGAGCCAGTGTAAAAAGACAACCAAAGCTTTCAGAGGTAACCATAGCAGATGGCCTGAGCTTGAAAACTTTCTGGAGGACTGGGTTAACACGCAAAGAGCAGGCGGCCGCGATGTTTCCGCTGTACAAATCAGACTGAAGGCTAAAGCGATCGCTACCGTGGTTTATTCCCAGAGCGCCAAGGTGTGTATGTGCATGTCGCGTGTGTGTGTCCCAAGTGTGTGAAGGTGTGTAAGTGCCTGTGGCGCGTGTGTGTCCCAAGTGTCACCAGTGAGCGAGTCCGTCCCCAGAGTTCAGCGGGGACGCGTCGGCCCATCCCGGAGGCGCTCCAGGCGGCGGGGACGCAGAAGCGAACCCCCCGCCTAGTCTTTGGCCAGCGGTTTATAATATGGTGCGGCTCATATAATTACAAAATTGATTTTTCTTCATAAATCTGAGCACGCGGCTCTTAATCGGGTGCGCGCTGTAGTCCGGAATTTACGGTAATCCACCAGTGCAGTAAGATTTTTGTACTTAAAATATGAAAATACATTTTGCTACACTTAAAATAAGAAAAACAACAACTTTCTGCACTTAAAATAAGAAATAAAATCAAATGTTGCTTGAATTAAGAGAAAAACACTTATTCCACTGGCAGATTATTTCACTTGTCAAGATGAATCGACTCAAATAAAGTAAAACGTTCTTAATTTAAGTCATTTTAACTTAATTTAAGTCATTTTAACTCACCTTACCTTACTTAGTGTTGTTTTTTTCCCCAGTGAAGTAGTTAGAATGCACAAGACGAACAAAACAAGTGTTAAGTTGGTGTTTAAGACCATGTTTATGGATGTAAATTATATTATCCTGGACTGAAATTGTCCAGTTTCATCTCTGTACGTTCTGTTTGTAACATGGAAAAATGAAAAGATTTAAAAGTTTTAGGAGAGCGCTGCAATTTACACAGTACCAAGTGGTAATTAGTCTGAAAATAAGGAAATAAAGGAGTAAAATCAAGAATGAAACGGTCAATAACAAGCTTTATATTCTACTTTTAACCTTTTCTGCTTAATTTTTTCTCAGAATTAGTGTTTTATGCTTTATTTTAGATCACTTCAAACTTGGATTGTTGCTTTGAATAAGTGATTTTATCTTATTTTGAGATTTATGAAGGCCTGGATATATTTTCTTATTTAAAAATTTCACTTCCAGCCCCGGCAGATCATTCCACTTGTATCTAGAGCGTTTTAACTTAAAACAAGTGCATTTTGGTAGTTTTAATGAGGATTATTTTTGCGGTGCAGATATTTAGCTTTAATTATCACATAGGCTCTGCTACTTTGGACTAGACCAGAACTAAACTAGGTCTAGAACAGGACCAAACCAGGTCTAAATCAAGTCTAAACCAGCACAAGTTAAGGATAATACACGTTACAATTAACCAGTGAATCGTGAGCTTTGAAGCACGGCGCAAACTCTTTTTTTTGTGTGTGTGTGGGATATTTTTGTCACGTCGCCCGCTCTTTTGGCTCGAAATGCCAAAGAAGAGGAAGAATAAAGGGGAAATGCGTTCGCTGGCAGCTCGGTGCTCTGTGAGTGAGTCTTTCTGGACGGGTCTTTGTGCCGTGAGCGGTGCCCGGCTGCATTCCTCTGCTGTCGCTCCCTGGACACGGCCGATCGCAGATGGGCTGATATCATCTCCACGTGATCTCACCACAGCGAAAACATCACAGCGGCTTCAATTAAAATGACACAAACTTGTAAAAACGGAATAATATGAATAATATGAGGCTTTTTTTTCTCCATTTTGACCTGAAAAAAATTGGTTTCTTGCTGTAGGCTTTTTTCTTTTTTTTTTTTTTGGTATTCTTAATTGGTTTCAGTGGTGATTAAACCAGAACTAAACCAGGACTATAGTAGAATTAAACAGGAACTAAACCAGAACTAAATGAGGACTGAACCAGCACTAAACCAGGACTGAACCAGAACTAAATCAGGACTAAATCAGGATTAAACCAGAACTAAATCAGGATTAAACCAGAACTAAACCAGGACTAAACCAGAATTAAATAAGAATGAAACCAGGACTAAATCAGGATTAAACCAGGACAAAACTAGAATTAAACCAGGACTAAATCAGGATTAAACCAGAACTAAACCAGGACTAAACCAGAATTAAACCAGGACAAAACAGAATTAAACCAGGACTAAACCAGAACTAAACCAGGACTAAACCAGAACTAAACCAGGACTAAACCAGAACTAAACCAGAACTAAACCAGAACTAAACCAGGAATAAATCAGGACTAAATCAGGACTAAACCAGAACTAAACCAGGACTAAACCAGAACTAAACCAGAACTAAACCAGGATTAAATCAGGACTAAATCGGGACTAAATCAGGACTAAACCAGAACTAAACCAGGACTAAACCAGGACTAAACCAGGACTAAACCAGGACTAAACCAGGACTAAATCGGGACTAAATCAGGACTAAACCAGAACTAAACCAGACCTAAATCAGGACTAAACCAGAAGTAAATCAGGACTAAACCAGAAGTAAACCAGAACTAAATCGGGACTAAACCAGAAGTAAACCAGGACTAAACCAGGACTAAATCAGGACTAAACCAGAACTAAACCAGAACTAAATCGGGACTAAACCAGAAGTAAACCAGGACTAAACCAGAACTAAATCAGGATTAAATCAGGATTAAATCAGGACTAAATCGGGACTAAATCAGGACTAAACCAGAACTAAATCAGGACTAAACCAGGACAAATCCAGAACTAAACCAGGACTAAACCAGGACTAAACCGGACTAAACCTGAACACACTCTAAACACAGACTAAACCAGGACTAGACATGAACCTGCATATTCTGTATAATATCAGACTTTATTTCATTGTTTTGACCTAAAAAAAAAAACTTTCCCGTTTGCTTTTTCATTTATATTTTTTAGGTTTTCTTAATTGGTTTCAGTCATGATTAAGATTTGGATCGTCACAATTAAACTTCACAATAAAATAAAATAAAAAAAACACTACTAATAGAGACATTAAAAAGGAAACGATTTAAGTTTATTGAACTATATTCTGACTCCTGTGTTAGTGGTGCAACAGTTTAAGGTTGAGGTTGATTTATGCTTCACTTTTAAACCGTTTTTGGCTAATATTTGGTTTATTGAGTTAACGGCTGATAACGTTTGATCTGATTCGTCTATTGGTGAGTTTCAGTTTCCTGTTCGATCGTCGGTTTGCGGTTCGTGCGGGAGTCTGGCTGGAGTAGAGTTGCCGGTTGTGAGTTGATGGAGTGATTTGTTTTGGTGGTCGGAGCAGCTTTAGAGACGTCTCAGAGCTCGGACGTGTGTGGAATACTGACGAGAGGCTCAGTCGAGTCCGGGCAACAGTGAAGTACAGCTCCAAATCCACACAAATACTGCCAGGACTCAACCAGGACTGAACAGGGACTCAACCAGGACTGAACCAGGACTGAACCGGGACTGAACCGGGACTGAACCAGGACTGAACAGGGACTGAACCGGGACTGAACAGGGACTCAACCAGGACTGAACAGGGACTGAACCAGGACTAAACAAGGACTAAACAAGGAATAAAGCAGGACTAAATAAGGACTGAACCAGGACTGAACCAAGACTAAATAGGGACTAAACAAGGACTAAAGTAGGACTAAAGAAGGACTAAAGCGGGACAAAACAAGGACTAAACCAAGACTAAACCAAGACAAAACCAAGACTAAAGCAGGACTAAACCAGGACTGAACCAGGACTGAACAGGGACTAAACCAGGACTAAAGTAGGACAAAACCATGACTAAACTAAGACAAAGCAAAGAAAAAAACAGGACTAAACAAGGACTAAACCAAAACCAAACCAGGGCTAAGCAAGGACTAAACCAAGACAAAACCAAGACTAAACCAGGACTAGATTGGGACTAAACCAATAATAAATTAAGACTAAATAGCAAGGACTAAACCAGGACAAAACCAAGACAAAACCAAGACAAAACTAGGAGTAAACCAGAACTAAACAAAGACTAAGCCAGGACTAAACCAGATCTAAACACGAAATAAACCCGGAGTAAACTGGGACTAAACCAGGACTGAACCGGAGCAAAACACGGGCTAAACCAGGACTTAAACAGGACTAAACCGGAACTAAACCAGGACTAAGACAGAACTAAAGCAGGACTAAACCAGGACAAAATAAAGACTAAACCAGGACTAAACCAGAACTAAACATGAACTAAACCAGGACTAAACCAGAACTAAACATGAACTAAACCAGGACTAAACCAGGACTAAACCAGAACGAAACCAGGACTAAGCCAGAACTAGACCCGGGCTAAACCTGAACTGAACACGGACAAAACCATGACTAAACCGGGACTAAACCAGAACTAAACCAGGACTAAACCGGAACTAAACCAGGACAAAACCAGGACTAAGCCAGAACTAAACCAGGACTAAACCGGAACTAAATCAGAACTAAACCACAACTAAACCAGGACTTAGCCAGAACTAAACCAAGACCAAACCAGAACTAAGCCAGAACTAAACCAGGACAAAACCAGGACTAAACCAGGACTAAACCAGGACTAAACCAGGACTAAACCAGGACTAAACCGGAACTAAATCAGAACTAAATCAGAACTAAACCAGAACTAAACCAGGACAAAACCAGGACAAAACCAGGACAAAACCAGGACTAAGCCAGAACTAAACCAGGACTAAACTGGAACTAAACCAGGACAAAACCAGGACTAAACCAAAGCTAAACAAAGGTCAAACAGTCCACATTAGGGGTCTCACTTCTCAAACTCACGCCCAAAACAGAAAACTGCTAAAAGTGGAACAAAAATCCGACACTAAAAAAGCCACTGCGCAGTTTTGAAGAAAAGAAGCTGCTCCACGACGTCTCGCATCTATGAGAAATAAAACTGTACGATGATTTATTTAGGATTTATAAAACAGTATGATGATTTATTTAGGATTTATAAAACTGTGATGACAACGGAGAGACAGGTGTTATTTTAAAGCCTTTTCAAATGACCCACGAGGACAGAGAGGATAATAATGCGCCGTTACCAAAGCCGCCGTATTGAAATTTCCGTCTTTACCTGCGACACAAGACGGATCGGAACTGCAAAAGAGCCAAAATCTGCATAAAGTCGCGTCTTAATGTGACAGTAAATAAATGAATATGTCAAAAGGACCTCGGCTGCTGATGGTGCGTTTAGTTTGGAGTTTTACGCTGCAGCTTTAAGGTCCTGATGTTTTTCTTTTATGTAACAAACAAAACCAGGACAAACCAGGACTAAAACCCGGACTAAACCAGGACTAAGCCAGGACAAACCAGGACTAAAACCAGGACTAAGCCAGGACTAAACCAGGACTAAGCCAGGACAAGCCAGGACTAAACCAGGACTAAGCCAGGCCTAAGCCAGGCCTAAATCAGAACAAAACCAGAACAAAACCAGAACTAAACCAGGACTAAACCAGGACTAAACCAGGACTAAACCAGGACTAAACCAGGACAAAACCAGGACAAAGCCAGAACTAAACCAGGACTAAACCGGAACAAAACTGGAACTAAACCGGGACAAAACCAGGGGTAAGCCAGAACTAAACCAAGACTAAGTTGGAACTAAACCAGGACAAAACCAGGACTAAGCCCGAACCAAACCAGAACTAAACCAGAACTAAACCAGAACTAAACCAGGACTAAACCAGGACTAAACCAGGACTAAACCAGGACTAAACCAGGACTAAACCAGAACTAAACCAGAACTAAACCAGGACTAAACCAGCCATAAAATCTAAGCCTTATCCTTTGCCTTATTTCAGCCCATTTGCACCTTCTCTGTTTTCTCTTTACATAATCTCGTGTTTAGTTATTGTTGATCCTTTTTCTACATGTTGGAAAATCCATTTGAACTATTTTAAGACAATTGTGCCTAAGTTTTCTTCTCCAGTCGCCTTTTCATTTGTGCTTTCATATGTCTGGTTCACGTCTCTGGTTCAAATTTGGTTGTGTAACGTGAATATATGGAGCTTTACTGTCATCTTATATAACAAAAACCTTTTTGCCTTTCACTTTATCAACAAACTTTAAATCTCCCTTTGTCAGGCTGAGCACCGGAGAGGGCGACGGGGCCTGGTGTCCTGCTGGAGCTGTCTTCCCCACCGGATCAGAATATCTTCAGGTGGGATTTTCATTTTAGTCCTCCATTAAAGAGGCATTATGTAACTTTTCTGCTTGGGGGTCGGGAAGCTGCTTGTCTTCATGCAGATGTCTCAAATGCTCCACAGTATGACATTAACCTTATCCTGCAGTTGTTCAGTGATTCATGAGCAGGCCTGCCTCTCCACAGATATAATTTGCACTTTAAAGTTGAACTCCGGCACGTTTGAAGCTAAAGTCCGTTTCTAGAGGAGGTCGAATTCTGTCAGAAGCCAAAAAACGGCACAGATCAGTGTTTCCTCGGTGGAGATCTCACTGTGGCAGTGAGTCTGTCAAGGCAACAAACTAGTGTAGTGATGGGGGCAAGTTCTGAACTTCCACATAAAACACCAATTTGCTTCACACTGAAGAAACTTAGCACCACTTTAACCCATCTTACAACAGCCACGAGTCTAACAAACAAAACGCTCTGCCTGGTTCACTCATTAGTGTCTGGAAACGTTAGAAAACAACTTTATAATCAGCTTTAGCATTAGCTTGTTGATTTCCCACTGCACATACAAAGCCCAAAAGACGACGCAACAAGTGAAGATCAACTACTGATGGTGAAGAAGAAGAGAAACTGAAAGTTGTTGAAAGAAAATGGTTCAGGAATGAGTTTTTGAGCATTTTCAAAAAAACATAATTCACTCATAAATAAACAGGATTAGAAACGACATCAGCAATCAAGTCTTTTGGGCTTTGTATGTGCAGTGGGAAATCAACAGAGGGAAGTGTAAGGTGCTTATAAACTTGTTTTCTAATGTTTCCAGACACTAATGAGTGAACCAGGCAGAGCGTTTTGTTTGTTAGACTCGTGGCTGTTTTAAGATGGGTTAAAGTGGTGTTAAGCTTCTTCTGTGTGAAGCAAATTGGTGTTTTATGTGGAAGTTCAGAACTTGCCCCCATCACTACACTAGTTTGTTGCCTTGACAGACTCACTGCCACAGTGAGATCTCCACCGAGGAAACACTGATCTGTGCCGTTTTTTGGCTTCTGACAGAATTCCACCACCTCTAGTGACGGACTTTAGCTTCAAATGTGCCCGAGTTCAACTTTAAATGCGATACTGTGGAAAATTACAGACTAAGCATTAATATCTCCACGGAGACAAGCAGGTAGCAAACCCCTCACCAAAAAAGATGACATATTGCATATTTTATTGCAGTACCATGGTGTTTTATAATTTGGTTGCCCAATCTTTACATATTTACAAGTATCTTATTGTTTTAAAGTGGTTCAGTCCAACTCTATATACTGCCGCTGTATCCTTGATTAAAACACTTCAGCAGCCACACCTGTTTATACATGTGTTGAATCGTGGTGTGTATTTTCTTTATTGAGCTTGACAAAAAGTGAACAAATGATGCAAAACATTGTTAAGAGACCATATTTAAAAGTGCTTTGTGAGATTATTATCAAAAACAAAAATTGTATTCCAAATTCTGAATGGAGTTGCTCTTTTTTTCCACTCAAATAACAGTAAAAAAGTACCGTACTGTGGTTTTTACCTTCCTGTGTGTGTTGTCTGCAGGTGGACTTGCGTAAACTCCATTTCCTGGCCCTGGTGGGGACTCAGGGCCGTCACGCTGATGGACACGGACGAGAGTTTGCCCGGAGCTACAGACTCCGGTATTCACGGGACGGAGTCAAATGGATCACGTGGAAAGATCGCTGGGGCCAAGACGTACGTGGATCATCCTCACTCACGACTGGACAGATATGATATTATGTTCAATATAATGATCTTATTTATTCATAAACCAGTTATCCCCTTATTTGGCACTACTTTGGGGGATCCTATTAAAAGGTTTCAGGCATGAGGAGTCTTTTCCTGATTTGAAGGAGTTGGAAAAGGTCCTCTGCAAGTCAAATTAAACCTTTTTTCTCAGGGGCGCTGGACCAGGAAGTAAAGGGTCCCGTTTCCTCAGGGTCCAGGACACGGAATTAGACTTTGACAAACTTTACTGATCCACAAGGGAAATTATTTGGACACAGACGCTCACACATCACAGTATAATATAATAAAAAAGAGTATAAATAAAATATAAAGGGTAATAAATTCTAAATAAGTAGCAAAAAAGATACAGACAGATGTCGAATAAGACATAAGGGTGAGTTGTTGCACAGTTGTAGGGAGTATTATCTGTTACATAAGGATGAATTGTTGTCCAGTTATTTATTTTATTTTATTTAACCTTTATTTAACCCCTTAAAGACCCATTGAGATCCAGACCTCATTTACAAGGGTGACCAGGCCAAGTGGGCAACAGCGCACGTCAAGAGCAGAAAACAACAATCAATTAAGATAGACAACAATTTAAATAAAAAAATCAAACCAAGGAAGCAACAATCAATTAAGATAAACATCAAATTATAAAGGTAAAGTGCAGTGAGTGTAGAAAATATTTCAAAAGTGCAATAGCTATAACTCATAGGGAGTATTATCTGTTACATAAGGGTGAGTTGTTGTACAGTTGTAGGGAGTATTATCTGTCCCTCTATAGCAGGAGAGTCATTGTGATGAATGTTTTTTGGCTTCCGACAGAATTCCACCACCTCTAGCAACGGACTTTAGCTCCAAAAGTGCCGGAGTTCCGCTTTAAACAGCTCAGAAGTGCTCACAAATACATTTATGGTTTAAACATCTCCATTTCCGATTCAGACACAGGTATCTGCCAGTGGAAACTATCAGAAAAGCCACAGGTTATTTGCTCTTTTTCCTCCGTATTATTATGCAAATGAACCACTCACAATGCAGCGGAGGCTCGTTCATTATGCGCAGAGAACAGGGGTATTTTGTTTAATGTGTTTGATTTCACACCTACGCAGGGTAATGCGTCAATCGTGGTATTAACACTGTGATTTGTAGACTATAGGCTCATTATAGCTGTTTCACCACCTCATATTAGGAGCTCAGGCATCAAGATATAACTATTTAAGTCTATAAGCTGCACATTTCTTCTTGTATTATGACAAGAAGATGTTAAAGAGGCTGATATAAGTTAAAAAGGGAGAGCTTTGTATTTGTTGAGCGTAGAGGAAGAGGACGACAGTGACAGAGCCTGGAGTATGGCCAGAGAATCTCACTGATGAATAGAGAAATCACTGCTCACACATCAGAGCCAAGTGAAATAAATCTGATAAGTGTATTTCCTGGTACAAGTTCTGTGAAATTCTGGGCCTGCATCATAATATAAAAACTTAGACATAAAGGACAAATTACGATATTAAGACCATATAGTGTACAGTATAGTCTGTCAATAGTGTTAGAAAAATACAATTATTTACTGGGATACATAAACAAAATTGTGTATTGGGGGCTCAAGAAAGTTTGTACTCAAGTCCAGAATGTGGTGTTGTGCCTCTGCTTTTGAAGAGAGAAAAGTTTTCTCAAAATCCCTCCATTCAGGAAGGAGTCTTGACACCCTTACCTCCATGGACCAATTAAGCGTACCTTTATCTTGCCTTAAAAGCTTCAAAGTTTAAAGCTTCAAAGTTTAAAGCGGATCTATTCTGCAAAATCGACTTTTCAGAGCTTGCAACCATGTTCTAGTTCCCTTTCCCTTCTCATTTACCCTTGTTATATTTGGAGTGATTCATGCATGTTTGAGCAAGATGGTTTATATTAATGTAATATATATATATGGGCCTGACCGATATGGATTTTGTTGCGGTCGATATACCGATAAAATGAGAGTTGGGCTGCCAATAGCTGATATAATCGCCGATATATTTATGCCTCCAAAATTCACTTCTTCAGTTGTTTATAAAACTTAGGTTTGGCTCTATTGGATTTTCAATTGAGTTTATTTAGGCGATATTTATTTGTATTCTGCCTCTTTACGTCACATTTAAAGACAGTAGTTCGGCCTAATGGCATTTTGTATGACATTCTAGCCAGTAAATAAAGTGCTGTAGGTAAACTAATCGCCATTAGCTTTTAGCGGTAAATGCATGTGCGCCGCGGTAATTAATGATCTGCTAAATGCCGATAATTCACACTTCTATTCACAGCTCATTTCCATATCAGTGCGTGTCCAGTAACATATATACGGCCACTATAGTCACTTTACAGTCACTAACAGAAGAGAGAACAGCCTGTTTATGTGTGCGAGCTACAGCAGCTAATCGCTAACCAATGAGAAAGAACCAAAACGAGCTTCAAACCGATACATTTCAACACTCAGCCTCACACAGGCTCCTCTCAGATTACAAGTCTGCACTAAGAACTGTCCTTTAATCCAGACTCACACTGAGCGTCTGCAAAAAGAAGAGAATCTCAGTGTTGTGCACGTGGATCTACGGCTGTGGCGGTAAATAAGCGCACATGGGGGTACTTCAGTACCGTATGGCGTCACAGACACAAACAAATGACTCTGCAGATAAATACTGATCCGGAGCCACATATCAGGACATTTATCTGTCTGTAAATTGGATTAAATGGACAGAATATAGAGAGTCTGAGCTTTAGAACAAGATAAAACATGTCCACGTGGAATATCGGCCCATATCGCCTAGATTTAGACCGATAGCTGATATGTTTCCAAGTGCCCATATCAGCCAATAATATCGGCCAACCGATATATCTGTTGGGCCCGAATTATAATGTAATGTAACAAGTGTCACAGATTATAACTATATAGTAGGTTCAAGCACAGTTGATCTTCTTTAACATAATATGGGATCTTAGAGTTTAAGGACTTTTTTTGATATTGTATCTCCATTATAATGCCGTATTCTTCTGTCTTTCCTGTAGGTGGTGCAGGGGAATGAAAACACCTATGACGTTGTGTTGAAGGACCTGGGGCCTCCGATCGTGGCTCGTATGATCCGCTTCCACCCTCTGTCCGACCGCGTGATGAGTGTTTGTCTCAGAGTGGAGCTCTACGGCTGTGTTTGGAACGGTGAGAGGCATCAATTATCTCTGGAGATTATAATGTGCGGCTAAAATTGTCCAGTCCAGTGAAACTTTATTTCAGTTATTACACGTTTAAAACTAGCTGACCAAAGCCAATAGAGTTGCAATGATTTATCAGAATGATTGTGACATGTCAGTTAACCTTACCATCAGTAAAATCTTCTGTCAGGCCAAAGCTGATACACTATCAGACAGCAGTAACATAGGCTGCGTTCAGACTGCAGGGCTCAGTGCTCAATTCAGATTTTTTTTTGTGTGAAATCCAATTTTTTTGCAAGGTCGTTCACATTTCCAATTAAATGTGACTTGTTTGTGATCTCCAGTATGAACTTTAAATGTCCCAAAAGTGTCTCGCATGAGCACCGGAAACACGGCGATGTTACACCAGCGAGCGAGCTCAGTGTTTACGGAAGTCGCCTAAACGTGGACGCGAGCACCCAGCACCTGGTGATTTTAAAGTTGCTGTCGTACCACTCTCACAGGAGGAAACATCATCATCAAACTTTATTACAGACTCTTGGGCCAGAGTTTAAAAAGATACAATGAACAAACACACTCCAAAAGCACAATATTCACAACAAACTGCTGTACCGGAGCCTCCACAGCTCGGACTGGTACCTCCTTGCCGTTCGTCAGGCTCATGATAAAGCTGTTCTCACAGTCATTAAGGCGACAGATGAATCTATGCATTAAACAGCGCAGATTTGCATGAAAAAGTCCTGATGGCTGCCGACACAAACAGGATACTTGCACTTTCCCATCTCAGCCTTTTCACCAAAATCCTCAGGCAGTCATTATACGCCACATTAAGTTTACGTATGCTCCTCTTTTTGTAGTTTGACCACAGGTGAGCCGTATAAAATGCGTCTTTTTCTGCACGAAACACATCTTTGGCGGCTTATTTCAGTGAGCAAACTCGTAATAGGAGCTTGTTACCGCACAATAGTCTCTCTTGTTGATGAAGTGTAGGTCGGATGAATGCGACCCGGCCGTTCAGACTGAAGATCGGATATCTATCGGTTTTAGGACCACATATCCAAGTGGCCTGGGTCCATCCATTCATCCATTCATCCATCTTCTTCTGCTTTTGTGTGGCTGGGTCGCGGGTGCAGCTGTTCACGGTCCAGTCACCTGACCCCCCACATGAACCCCTCTGTGAGTGGAGTCCACAGGAGGGTGGACGTCACGGTCCTTGGTGTTAGTTCATGTTGGTGCTGCATGTTTTTGGGTTGATGGGGGAAACCGGAGCCCGGAGGAAACCCATCCAGACACGGGGGGAGCATGCAAACTCCACACAGAAAGGCCCGGGTGACTTGCTGTGAGGCTTGAGCGTGGGTCGCATTTGAAAAAATCGGATCTGTGTCGTTCAGACTGTCATTAAAAGATCAGATACAGGTCACATAAGGGCGAAAAAATCAGATTTGGGTCACTTCAGGCTGCAGTCTGAACATAGATGGCATTTGGTGGTGATACATGAGAATACAAAAGGGGCGGGTCGGCTAATCTAATTGCAAATGGCATCTTTAAAATTACCACCAGTTGATCAAAGTACTAAATAGATTTGCAATGACGAATCTGAGTAATTGTGACTAGTCCACTCTTAAAAATTTGTACAGACTCTAAAACACAGGCCAAAAGACCTTCTATAACAGGCAGCGGTTTTATTGAATCTATTAAATATTCTCTGTCTAGGAGAGTTCTGTCACTATATTTCAAACTTATAATAGGTCACGATCATACATTTTTAAGTATAATATATTGCTGAAGAAAATGTAGACGACAAGTAACATTATTTAAAACCATTAAGGCACCGACACGATAACCCTAAAGCAGGATTATCTTATATTGTTAACGAACAGGAGCTGCAATAAATGAATATAACACTTTTCCAATCCACTTTATTTCAAGCATTTTAAGCAGAATAGTTTCCAAAGTGCTGCATAACACAGATAAAAACTTAATGAGTCATAGAAGTCGACCCTGTGCAGCTCAAATGTTACCGTGGTACAGAAAAATAACAAAAAGTTTCCCAAAGTACCCACCATAATCCATCTATCATGCTTTGAGCAATAATCCAGTATAGTAATTATCGTGACAGGCCTACCTTAGAATATTTTGAGTAGACGATAAATCAACAAAAGCTTGCCAACAACTAAAATAATCGTTAGTCGCAGCCCTAGTGCTAAACGAGCCACGGCAAACCTCCGTAAACATAGCAACACCATAAAAAGCAACGCACGCTGGCTACACAACAGTTAAATTCAGCTTATCTAAATTTGAGTGGCTGCACTCAGCGAATCACAAAGATCTCAATAAGGTGACGACAAACCCTCTGCAGACAACGAAATATATTTGTCTTAAGATAAAATAAATGTTAATCCTGAAGTTTAGATTTCTGCACATGCTCTGAAATACATGTGATTCCTATATTAGTTTTTAGTCTTCTCTCAGATATTCATGCTCCTGGACAAGTTTTTTTTGTACATCTGGACGTTTGTAAATCTAATATCCAAACTAGATACTAGTCCAATGAGGTTCACTTGGTTTTCCGATCATTTCAGACTGATTTTGGCCTGAAAAAAGAATCTAACAACATAAACTAATAATAATAATAATACATTTTATTTATTAGGTGCCTTTCTGGACACTCAAGGTCACCTTACAACAAACTAAACTAGTATCTTATTCTAAATACTATTTTTATCAGGTATCGATACCAAAAATGTCACATTCACAGGACAAAAATGAACCTTTCCTGAATAACTTTCGAATGACCTTTGGCTGTATCAGAACAAATATAAGAGCACATAGACTGTACTGAGTATTCTTAATATTGAAGTATTTTTATGAATGAGCAAATGGTAATTTTGGTATGATTCGTTTTACTGTTGTGCACACTCGCCCGGGGACTGCCGATGGAAAGTAGCTTTAGCTATGTTTTTGTACATTGTCCCTGACAAATAAATAATAAACTAAACTAAACTAGTACAGGGTCTCCAGCCTGTAGCTCTCCACCCCCGTCCATGTAGCTCACCAAGGATTTCCTTCCTCCTGTGGGTCACCACCTGCAGAGGGGTTCATAGGGGGGGGTCAAGTGCTATGAGGATTTGGGCAGCAAACTGCCCCCGCGACCCAGCTGGATTAAGCGGGAGAAGATGGATGGATGGACGTATTCATGATGCACTGAATAACTAAAATCTCATTTAATTAAATGCCTACTACCATTTTAAAGGTATTCTCCTGCCAGATTTTCTGTACTAATAAATGGCAAGGCAAGTTTATTTGTATAGCACAGTTCGACAAAGTAATTCAAAGTGCTTTACAGAATAAGAAATACATTAAAATCACAATACAAACAAATCAAAACATAAATAATCATCATAAAATTGTAAAATAGAGATGGGACATTAAATTAGAGAGAATTAGAGAGAAGAGTAGAGTGCGGAATGAAAAATGAAAACCTTTCAGTCATTTGCAGCTAAATCGAGCCATTTTGAGCCTGGATTTAAACAGAGTCAGAGTCTGTCTCACATGTTCAGACTGTTCCAGGTTTTAGCTGCATGAATCTGAAACTCTGACTCCCCGAGTTTAGTCCTGACTCTGGGCACGAGCAGGAGGCCGGGACTAAACCAGGACTAAACCAGGACTAAACCAGGACTAAACCAGGACTAAACCAGGACTAAACCAGGACTAAACCAGGACTAAACCAGCAGGAGGCCAGTCCTTGAGCTCCTTAGATGCAGATGGTTCATGTGGCACTAACATGTCACAGATGGACTTTGGTGCTCGGCCCTGGAGAGACTTGTGCACAAACAGAGCTGCTTTAAAGTCTCTGAGCCACAGGGGGCAGTGCAGAGACCTGAGACCAGGACACATGTGATCGGACTTCCTGGTTGGATTCAGGACCCGAGCTGCAGCGTTTTGGATGTTCTGGATGTTCTGGATGTTTTGGATGTTCTGGATGTTCTGCAGCTCTTACAGCTCGTTTGGAGAGGCCAGTGAGAGGCCGTTACAGTATCTAACCTTCTGGAGACAAGCACATGGAGAAGTCTCTCCAAGTCTGCTTTAGACAGTAAAACTTTGATTTTTGCTGTTTTTTAGGTGGTAAAAGGCTACAGATGTTATTGATTTGATGTGGTAAATGGATAAAAGTGGCGTAAATGTTTTATAGGCATCAAACTGTACCCCATCTAAAGCCTCTTATATTTACTCAGTTTCTTGCAACCACAAAAATGAGTAGCTCTTTGGCATTTTTGTTTTATAAGGGTCCCCTGGAGACCCCTGGACTAGTATATGCCCGTGGACCACTGTGGACGACTCGGGGAATACACCGGTATAAGACTGTAGATTCTGTACTGTATAAAACCACTGTAATATAAAAAAGTGCTATTATTTAATATTGAAAATAATCTTCTCTATTGTCTAAAGAAAGCGTTTTAAATGATCATTGAGGCATCAGAATCTGTATTGAGTATGAAGTCTATTCCTTAGTATTTGAGTTTGAAATTAAAACACTACTATGAACAGAATCGTAATTTTAAAACATAAATCTCAAATGTAACCACATATTACATCAGAATAATTGCAACAGTACATTATTTCCCAAAACCGTTCAGCCCCTCATACCATCGACCTCCTTTATGTCGCAACGCACATTTACCCCATCGTAATGATTAGAATATGTGCATGTTTTCCTCATACAACCGATGCATCGACTCGTAGCTTTCCATCACATTTACGGCCTCTTCGGGGTTTGCAACACTAAAAAGAAGCCACGCTGTGATATACGGTTTAAGCCCAGTGTTACCCCAAGCACAACACTTACTAACACAGTATTTATGGCTAGGTCACCCCCTCTCTTGCTCCATCTACCAACTTCACGCAGCAACGGGCCGGCTGTAAATCAGGCCTGTCGGGGAGGTTAGAAATCTGCTGTGAGATCGTCTTTTTTAAATATGCCCCGATTGGGAATTGAGAGGCGCTGCTTCGCGGTTTGTCTGTAGGTAACAAATGACGTGATCAGGGTCGAATGTCAAGTGTTCCACCTCCCAACCAGTGTTAGATTAACCCCCAGTGTTGGTTAAAGATACTGTGGAACTTTTCTGGCGATAGTGGGTATGCTGTCTACTTGTCTCTGAGAAGTTATTGTTTAGCTGCAAGTATTTGGTATTAAAGGTCCTATATTACACAAAATGGACTCTTGTGAGCTTTAAGTCATGTTAATATAATAATATAATACAGCTAAACTTCATATAGGGGAAAACTTGGTTGTGGCACTACTAGGGTTGGGCGGTATCCAAATTTTGATCCTGTTAAACCTTCTCAGCATTTTACCGGGGTATGCGGTATTACCGTGACTAATTAAGAATAATTTTGTAGCATTCAGAAACAGAAGAGCAGCATTATATTTGAAGATGAGGCACAAATTCTGATCAAACCAAACTTTGCATCACATCAGCATCAGCGCTTATACTGTATGCAAATGAGCCATGCGGTTTTAAGTTTCATTTCTGTAAAATGTAAATAAATGTGCGCAAAGCTGCATTATTACATTATTACTCAAAGTCTAGAATGAGCAGAGCACCAGAAATGTAGAGCGGTGGAGAGGACCAGTCACAGCCCTTATTGCCTGCGTCGCTTCCCCTCGCGGTCTGTGTTGTTTTGCACTGTGCAGCTTTACCGTCTCCTCCGTGAAAGTCTGACTTCGCCCCTGGGAACTTTCTCCTCTTCAGCCTCGTCCCCTCTCGACTCTCGACTTCAATAAAATGTCTCCATCACAAACCTTTGGGCTCAACGTTGCACATGGAAGCGTCAGTCGGGTTTTTTCTTCTTCCTCGCTGCGTGTGGATGGAAATCTCTGAGCAGAACCACGTTTGAAGAGGAGAGAGAGCGGAGGGGAGAAAGTCCTGCTGTGGTTTTAGGTCCTTATGCAGATTTTTTTTAATGACGTAATGAAACTGATACCGTTGCTACTTTTTGATACTGTGGAATACTGGATTACAATATTACCACCCAAACCTAAGCACTGCCTCACCTGCCTCCCCTGACCACACCTAAATAATAATAATAATGCATCAGTTTTATATAGCGCTTTTCTGGACACTCAAAGACGCTTTACAGAGCATTATTCATTCACTCCAGACCCGGTGGTGGTAAGCTACTATTGTAGCTACAGCTGCCCTGGCGGAGACTGACGGAAGCGAGGCTGCCAATCTGCGCCATCAGCCCCTCCGACCACCACCACCATTCACGCACACACCACTTTCATACTAGGCAATGTGGGTGATGTGCCTTGCCTAAGGACACAACGACAGTTTTTGCAACTGGCGCCCCACTGTGGCACCTGAAATTCCCAGTGGTCTCCCATCCAAGTACTAACCAGGCCCGGCCCTGCTTAGCTTCTGAGATCTGACGGGTTCAGGCTTTGACGAGCCGGTATGGCCACTCCTCACTGTCTTTCCTCTGTTCTCCACTCGGCTTTTCCCTGTCGTAGGAGGCGACCAAGGTGAACGTACGCCTTGTGAACAGAGCGTCCAGAAGTCGTCAGGAGTTGCATGCGTGTCACCTTTACCTCTCTACGATCAGTTTTTAATGTTTATCAGAAAATAACTACTCAGTAACTACTCAGTATTCTGCTTGAGTGTTATTTTCGGGACATTTAGGGCCGGATTTGGGATTCGGGACAGCAGCTTAGATTTTTAGACCCAAATTTTTCAGGACGTCTGGTCACCTGAGGCGTCTAAGTTGCTTTTCTTTGCAAACAAATGATGGCAAAGGGAGTTCAGTTTGTCAACTGGACAAGAGTTTTAGGTAGAAGCATTTTGTGCAGAACTGAAGAAGCAGCTTGGATGAGCGGCGAAACGTCTTCTACCTAAAACTCTTGTCCAGTTGACAAATTGGACTCTACCCTTTGCCAATGGATTCTACCTGGACGAATGAGGGATTCTACACACAAAACTTGACAAACAAACACACAAAAATACATTTTAATAACTTATTTTCTTTACACACAAAACAGAAAAAAGAACAAAATAAAAAGGCAGATTGGAGTCTTGTAGGACACCCAAATGACCTGTTTGAGTTTGTCTATATTTTCAAAGCTCAAAATGCTCTGTTCTTGCTTGTGATGTCATGAAGTGGTAGTTTTCAAGTTATCACCTTTTACCTTTTATTCAGTAGAGCTTGGCACTTCCAGGGAAATTATCCGAATGATTCTAATGAGTGTGGAGTCTAAAAACACAGTGGAGCATGTACTGTATTACTACATGACATCACAAGGTGGAACAGAGTGTTTTCAATTTGAGAGCAAAACGCAGTCTCAATATGCAGGGTTTGTGTGTTAAACATGTGAATCAAACAAAACACAAGTCCATGTTTGTGACGAGGAAACAACATTATAACAGATCAGCAAATAGCGTAACATGGGCCCTTTAAATATTTCTCTTGCATTCATTAAATTACATGTGCTGAAAAAACCTTGAAAACATGTATTCTTACTGGCCTTGTTCTTTATGTGAAGATAGATATGTCGAATGCCCTTTTGTGGGCTATTTCAGGGAAAGAATCACATCTCCATGGAGACAAGTAGAAAATGTACATTTACACCTTTAAACTATTGAATTAAAACGGAATGTATAGGTCCATATTGTGGGCGTTTCTCCACAGATATGACCTAAAACTTGGTCTGGTGGTGTCCCCGGGTTCTGTTCACGATAGATAAATTGACAGTAGGGTTGGGCGGTAATACGGTATCTGACGGTATCAAAAAGTAGCAGCGGTGTCAGTTTCATTATAGTCATTAAAAACATCTGCATAAGGACCTAAAACCACAGCAGAACTTTCTCCCCTCCGCTCTCTCTCCTCTTCAAATGCCGTTACACTCGGAGATTTCCATCCACACGCAGCGAGGAAGAAGAAAAAAACCTGACTGACGCTTCGTGTGCGACGTTGAGCCCAAAAGTTTGTGATGGAGACGTTTTATTGAAGTCGAGAGGGGACGAGGCGCTGAAGAGGAGAAAGTTCCCCGTTCTGCATCAAAAAGACGCAGACGATAAGGGCTGTGATTGGGCCTCTCCACCGCTCTACATTTCCGCTGCTCCGCTCATTATATACACTGAGTAATAATGTGTTTAATGCAGCTTTGGCACGTTTTACAGAAACAAAACTTTAAACTGCATGGCTCATTTGCATACAGTATAAGTGCTGATAAAAAAAACCTCGTGCATATCAAAATTTGGATACCGCCCGACTCTAGTTGACAGGAATGTGACAGACTCTCCAGCAGAAAGTTGCATAGTACAGCTTTAAATGAACATCTCGTAGCATCAAATCTGTATAGTTGAGAGATTAATTGAAATATGAATTGACTACAGTTATTTACGAAAGATGATACAACTAACTCATGTCTACACTGCAAATTTCTCTGATTTAGCCAAGATTTTAAAACTTATATCAGGTTATTCATCTTATTTTCAGATTTATTATCTACTTACTACTTTGGAGACATCTTAATTCTAGTCTAGAGATTGTTTATTTTAAGATAACTTGTCAAGTAAAATTATCTTGCTGCATGGACAGATAATTACACTACTTTTGAGTCATTTTCTGACAGATTTAAATGTTTATATCTATGCTTTTTACAGACTATGGCGTCTTTATATAATTGCTAATCCTGTTGTTGATCTCTACAAACATGTTCTGAAAACCTTGAGTTTAGCTGTTCGTATTTCAGTCTTTTCTCCAGCGCTAACACTCATTGCTAAATTTAAAATATGCTCTGTGGACTCAGATTTGATTTCTAAAAACTCACATTTTCAAACCCAGTCCCAATATTTATCAGGCAAAGTTCAGTCAGATACTTCACCGAGTTTGTTTATCCCCAACAATCAGTCTTTTGTTTGCTTTAGCCAGGTACAGTCTACACACACTGCTTCATGTAATGGTCTAGGTCCAATTGTTTATTATTGGAAAGTGAAAGTAAATCTCTATTCTGACGTAACAGTTTTTCTTAGAGAGAGGCCTGATTAGCTGGAGAGTGCAAAAGGCCGGATTGAGTTTCAGCGTTTAATGACTTTGGCCCATTTAGATCCTGTTGAATTGGACGTGTTTGTTTTTTTCCATTCTATGTCTCTTTCCAATCCCCACACCACTTTTCACAGCTTAATTTGAAATGCAGGAAATGTTCCAGTGCAGTGTTTTCATCAGTTGTTGGGCAATAGTTTACGTTTAAACTAGTTGTTGGGCAATAGTTTACGTTTAAACTAGTTGTTGGGCAATAGTTTACGTTTAATCTAGTTGTTGGGCAATAGTTTATGTTTAATCTAGTTGTTGGGCAATAGTTTATGTTTAATATAGTTGTTGGGCAATAGTTTACGTTTAATCTAGTTGTTGGGCAATAGTTTATGTTTAATCTAGTTGTTGGGCAATAGTTTATGTTTAATATAGTTGTTGGGCAATAGTTTACGTTTAATCTAGTTGTTGGGCAATAGTTTATGTTTAAACTAGTTGTTGGGCAATAGTTAACGTTTAAACTAGTTGTTGGGCAATAGTTTACGTTTAAACTAGTTGTTAGGCAATAGTTTACGTTTAAACTAGTGTTGTTGGGCAATAGTTTACGTTTAAACTAGTTGTTGGGCAATAGTTTACGTTTAAACTAGTTGTTGGGCAATAGTTTACGTTTAATCTAGTTGTTGGGCAATAGTTTATGTTTAATCTAGTTGTTGGGCAATAGTTTATGTTTAATATAGTTGTTGGGCAATAGTTTATGTTTAATCTAGTTGTTGGGCAATAGTTTATGTTTAAACTAGTTGTTGGGCAATAGTTAACGTTTAAACTAGTTGTTGGGCAATAGTTTACGTTTAAACTAGTTGTTGGGCAATAGTTTACATTTAAACTAGTTGTTGGGCAATAGTTTACGTTTAAACTAGTTGTTGAGCAATAGTTTACGTTTAAACTAGTTGTTGGGCAATAGTTTACGTTTAAACTAGTTGTTGGGCAATAGTTTACGTTTAAACTAGTTGTTGGGCAGTAGTTTACGTTTAATCTAGTTGTTGGGCAATAGTTTACGTTTAAACTAGTTGTTGAGCAATAGTTTACGTTTAAACTAGTTGTTGAGCAATAGTTTACGTTTAAACTAGTTGTTGGGCAATAGTTTACGTTTAAACTAGTTGTTGGGCAATAGTTTACGTTTAATCTAGTTGTTGGGCAATAGTTTACGTTTAATCTAGTTGTTGGGCAATAGTTTACGTTTAAACTAGTTGTTGAGCAATAGTTTACGTTTAAACTAGTTGTTGGGCAATAGTTTACGTTTAAACTAGTTGTTGGGCAGTAGTTTACGTTTAAACTAGTTGTTGAGCAATAGTTTACGTTTAAACTAGTTGTTGGGCAATAGTTTACGTTTAAACTAGTTGTTGGGCAATAGTTTACGTTTAAACTAGTTGTTGGGCAATAGTTTACGTTTAAACTAGTTGTTGGGCAATAGTTTACGTTTAAACTAGTTGTTGAGCAATAGTTTACGTTTAAACTAGTTGTTGAGCAGTAGTTTACGTTTAAACTAGTTGTTGGGCAGTAGTTTACGTTTAAACTAGTTGTTGAGCAATAGTTTACGTTTAAACTAGTTGTTGGGCAATAGTTTACGTTTAATCTAGTTGTTGAGCAATAGTTTACGTTTAAACTAGTTGTTGGGCAATAGTTTACGTTTAAACTAGTTGTTGGGCAATAGTTTACATTACATGCACTACATTATTTTCTCTTGTTGATGTCTACAACCTGCTCGATCCATAGATGTGTATTTGGTTTTTGCGTGTCCATCCATCCATTTTCTTTTGCTTATCTGGGGCCGGGTCGCGGGGGCATCAGTCTAAGCAGAGACTCCCAGATTTCCCTCACCCCAGACACTTCCTTCAGCTCCTCCGGGGGATCCCAAGGTGTTCCCAGGCCAGCTGAGAGACGTAGTCCCTCCAGAGTGTCCTTGGTCTTCCTCTCACCCTCTCTCTAAGGGAGCACCTGGCCACTCTGCGGAGGAAACTCATTTCGTTCATCTCATTTACTCATCTCATTACCCAAAACATGCACTGTAGGTTTGAAAGTGGTGTGTGCCTGGAGTGAATGAAGAATGCTCTGTTAATAAAGCTCTGTAAAGCGTCTTTGAGGACATGTGTCTGTGAAAAAGCGCTAGAGCTGATGTTGTAAGGCGACCTTGGGTGTCCAGAAAGGCGCCAAATAAATAAAATGTATTATTATTAGTAGTATTTACCCAGAGCTCATGACCATAGGTGAGGGGCGGAACGTGAATGAGGTAAATCCAGAGCTTTGCCTTTGGGCTCAGCTCCTCTTCACCACAACGGACCCGATACAGCGACCGCATCACTGCCGACGCTGCACCGATCCACCTGTCAACCTCACGCTCCATCCTCCCCTCACTGTGAACATTTTTTTTGCGTAGTATGGCATTAATCTTACTAGTTTGCACACATTCAATTCCAGCAGGTGTTGCTATTGCTCAAAAATACCTTGAAAAACATTCTTACTACGAGCAAGGTCGCCTCGCCACAGATCTGACTCGTAACTTGCCTCACCTGCCAGTCTGCATGGAGATAAGATTAATATCATACGGTAGGGCTTCTCAATTATGGAAAAAAATCATTATCACAATTATTTTGGTCAGTATTGAAATCACGATTCTTGAAACGATTATTTTTTAGTTACGCAGTACATTTATTCAGCATTCAGTCTCTCAACAAAAAACACTTTGTTATTGATAATTTACGCAAAACTTTCAAATTGAAAATACATTTGAAAGGCTACAAATATGTACCCTAGAGCAGCTTTGCGACGTCAAAAACACAAAATGAATAAAATATAGACTGCACAAGAAAAAATACAAGTTACAAAAGGAAATGGACTTGAGTTTTCAGTTTCGTCCTAATGTAGACTTTCTTTATTTATCTATTTGAGTTTTATTATTTGAAGTCACAGGGCTCCTAAGTCTTCCTACCACCAGCCGGGTTGAAGGCATCAGAACTTTTAACTGTGCTCCCTGTGTTTCAGTGGGTCTCCGTACGGCGCTCATATTTCCCCTGTAACACTAAAATATGCACCGTACGTTAATCCTCCAGTCGTCCTGACCGAGCCTCGCCCAAGATCTGGAGATGGGTCCCACTGCGATGCCCTGACAGATTTAACCCGGTGGCATCGAAGGGTCAAACGCAGAGGTTTTATTTCCTTATGATGACATTAAAATGAAAGTTAATTCAAGTTTTTTTTGTTTGTCTTTTGTCCTCCAGATGGACTAAAGGCCTACACGGCTCCGGTGGGTCACATCATGTACCTCTCCGGGATGCCCATTTACCTCAACGACTCGACCTATGACGGAAGCACAGAGCAAGGGTGAGCGGCACTTTCTGTACGATTTAATGATGTTATAATGTCATTAAAAGGATTTATGCAGCTCTATGTGTGCTCCCCAATTTAAAGGGTAGTATAGCATCAATATTACATGGGTCGATGACGTATAAGGATTTTAAAATGTAAAAATATTAGTTTCTATTGAACTTTTTCAAATATTTACAGTGTCAGGTGCATAAATCTGTGTTTAACATTTATATTAAGCATTTTTAGTGTTTTTTATGTACATGAATTGGCTGCGACCTTAAAAAATGTCATGTGGTGCGACCGAGAATAACCTGTTTCATTTTCTAAAACATGGTTGGGATATTAATCTCTAAAGGTCTGAGTCCAATCCAATCCACTTTACTTATACAGCACATTTCATAAACAAAGAGTTTACAAAGTGCTGCACAAATACAAAGCAAGAAGAACAGCATTAAAATAAATAAAATAAACACGCAGACACACAGTAAAAACCAGCAAAATAAAACAAGAGCAGGAACCGTACGCTCAGACCAAATCATACACGTCAACACATAGGGCGATGCTAAAACGCCAAAATATGAAGTGTATAGAAACAAACTTGCGTTTCATTAGATTTTTAATGCATATTGATATTTTCTTTTGCTCCAATATGACAGTCGCCTGCTTGTGTTTAATGAACAAACTACTGCCCTGGAAAATGCAGAAAATGAAGAAAAATGCCTAAAGAACCATTCACCCAAGTCGACTTTGTCTGTTATTAAACTCCAGCCATAGAATTCCTGCTGTTATCAGTCGCACCACATGATGCACGGTCGCACCACATGACATTTTAACACTTTAAGTACAAAAAACATGCAGAATAACTCATGATTTCTGAAAAAAATGATTTGGTTCCATGGAGGTCAGCGGTACGACAGAAATGTGCTGAATAATTATGAAATTTGAACCTTTTTAACTGAGGAAACTGCAACTGGACAGAAAATAGAAAATGTAAGCGCTGTCATGTCATTGACCCTTATATTATATTAATCCTTTCCAGTAAGTGATTTTGTTGCAGTGGCTCATTTACATTTAAGCTTTATCACACTATCCTAAAAAGCCCAAACTGAGGAAAGAATTCTGCAGCAGAATTTGCCATTTAAATGTCACACATTGCAGTAGTTAATTCATTAATTCAGTAATTATTAAACCTGCCCACGTGATAACTGGCACAAAGTTCAACATCTTGTCTCTCTGTGCAAAAATCATGCAGAATAACTCATGATTTCTGAAAAAAAAAAAAGGATTTGGTTCCAGGGAGGCCAGAGGTACGACAGAAATGTGGTGAATTATTATGAATTTTGAACCTTTTTAACTGAGGAAACTGCAACTGGACAGAAAATGTAGGCGCCGTCATGTCATTGAGCCACATACATCTATCTTACATCCAAGTATAGTCTTTTTACTGTTGCAAAAAAACAGAAAACTAAACATTTATCCTTTCTGTGAGTGGGTTCGCAGCCTCCAACTTGGCTCGCTTGTTTCCATGGAAACAGATGCGATTACTTACTGTGAAACATTCAAGGCACAGCAAGAAATGTATGATTTGTTTTCATTCGTTCGTTTCGGGCTTGTGCCACAAGAGCGACAATAATCATACGTATACATATTCTAAACAACAGAAAAGCACATTTCTGGAAAAGGAGAAGGACGAAGAAACAAACTTATATTAAACAACCTCTCAAAAACTAAAAAATACATGTGGTTGCTTCTGTAAATTGATGACGAAACGTTACAAATATTTACATATAGCAAAATAAATGACATAAATGCATACTAAAGATAATTTTAACCCAGGTTCTTTCTCTTTTTTGTACAAACTAATAATAATGATAAAGAAAACGGAAGTTCATCGTTTATGATCGTTCAAAATGAGAATGAAAAGTGTAACGATTTGCTTTTTTTGTTTTCGTTTATAGTCGTACAAACTAATAATGTTAACGAAGGCACAAAAGTTATTTATCGTTTATAATCGTGAATAAGCAAAATGAGAATGAAGAATGTAAGGATTTGTTTTTGTTTTTTCTTTTTTTGTTTATGTTCATAGCACAAAAGTTTATCGTTATATATGTTTAAGTGTATTTTTCTTTGTACTGACTGCTCGAAACAAATAAAAAAAATAAATAATATGTTCATGATCGTACAAAATAAACCGCAATGAGAATGAAAAAATATAAGGATTTTTTTTGTTTTCGTTTATAGTCGTACAAACTAATAATGTTAACAAAGGCGCACAATTTATCGTTTATGATCATATCAAAATAAAAGGTCAAATTAAAGAAAAGCCTGTGTTTAGTTAATAGTCGTGATTTACTTGTGAAGACGACATCGACACATCTACACGTCAAACCTAATGTTATGTTGATTGTGTCTGCAGATTTTCCATATTAAGATTAAGTCTTAAAATATTGAAAAAAATCTCCTTTGTTCATTTGCACAGAGAGAAAAGATGTTGAACTTTGTGCCAGTTATCACGTGGGCAGGTTTAATAATTACTGAATTAACTACTGCAATGTGTGACATTTAAATGGCAAATTCTGCTGCAGAATTCTTTCCTCAGTTTGGGCTTTTTAAGATAATGTGATAAAGCTTAAATGTAAATGAGCCACTGCAACAAAATCACTTAGGCCTACTGGAAAGGATTAATATACAGTAATATAAGGGTCAGTGGCATGACCCCTAAATTTTCTGTCCAGTTGCAGTTTCCTCAGTTAAAAAGGTTCAAATTTCATAATAATTCAGCACATTTCTGTCGTACCGCTGACCTCCAGGGAACCAAAACATTTTTTTCAGAAATCATGAGTTATTTTGCATGTTTTTTGTACTTAAAGTGTTAAAATGTCATGTGGTGCTACTAATAACAGCAGGAATTCTAATTTTAATAACAAAGTCGACTTGGGTGAATGGTTCTTTAGGCATTTTTCTTCATTAGATGCATTTTCCAGGGCAGTAGTTTGTTCATTAAACACAAGCAGGCGACTGTCATATTGGAGCAAAAGAAAATAT